>PVIU01001327.1:0-221220 GCA_004026605.1 Ondatra zibethicus | reverse complement strand
CCCACCCCCAAAATGAGTAAGAAATGTTGACCCCTCCAAGCTTTGATGGTTAGTTTCAAATACAAGGCAACACAGCCAGCCCTCAAAATGATGAAGAACAATAAACAAAACCACAATTAACAAACAGAAAATGTTTTTAGGGAGTGGAGGCAGGAATGGCAGAGATCGGATGGAAAGAGAAGGGTACCAGAATGCATAGTTTACTTGTGTGAGGTCAGGAAAGAACAAACGGCCAGTGGATAACCAGGATACAATGTCCAGTTTGTTCTATCATAGCTTCATGGAATGGTTTTAGACGGTGGGAAAGTAAATAGCTTGATGTAGCACCGACTATGTAAGAGGCAGAACTCTGGACTCTATGCTTTCAAATAGCAATGTTACTTAATAGCAATGTAGAAGACTTGTGAAATTCACAGCCTGGTGTGTCTTGCTTCATGTTGTTTGAAAGCACATACCAAGAACAACATTTACACAGTGGGTGTTTTAAAACATCTTCAAGTGCCAAGCACACTGCTCAGTGTCATAACAAGCACGGTACCAAGATAATGATCCCAGGACCAGGTGAAGAATATTTTTGGATTACTTCGGAAGCAAATGAAGTTCCAACCCTTTGCAGAATGGAGAGTGGGTTTTCAAAAAAGGAAATGAACATGAGACAATATGTTAAGACAGTCGAGGAACTCAGGAATTTGCCCTCTTGTGAGTCCAAACATACATACGCTGGTCCTTAAGAATTGTAACCCATTCTCTCACTAAAAAGCTTAAAGTAACGCGGAGCTGTAGAAACTCTAGCAGTAAAATCACCGCATCAATAAAAAGCACATTAAATCCAGTTATCAGAGCTTAGATCAGACTGGCCATTTGCATTGCTGACCAGGAAATTTCCATAATGAGGTTCTCTGCAGCACGTCCGCCACAGAGGTTGTGCTTGTTCTGAAACTGTGTGCACACATGTGTACACATGATTGCACGCCTAAAGCTAACTGTTCAAAGAAGCTTGCTAGAGTTTTTCTTTTCTTAACAACACCATACTCTGTTTTTAACAACTGGCACTGTATCTCCTATGATTAACAAAAATCACTGATTGACCTACATGGTGTGTGCGTGCGTGCGTGTGTGCGTGTGTGTGTGTGAGACACACGTGAGCTGCTGTTGCTATTTATTTTCTTAAGAAGATAATAAAAGAAAATAAGCAAAACTCCTTCTTCTGATAGACTGTGAGAAAGTCAGACTCTCCATGGCCAACAGTATTCTTAGGTTAAGGGAACAAAGGATTTGCTTCTTTAGGAATTAATTTCAGTAGCTTTGGGCACCTCACCAAAGTCTTCTGCAGGCTAACTTGGGAGGAAACTCCAAAATACATGCCACGTGTGCAGATCCGTTTGGAAGATGGAAAGGCATCTTAAATGCCGACAGTGGCAGTGACAGCTTAAGACAGGGTGGCATTTTATGTGTTTTGCTTGTTTGTTTGGTTTTGGTTTTTCAAGACAGGGTTTCTCTGTAGCTTTGGAGACTGTCCTGGAACTAGCTCCTGTAGACCAGACTGGCCTCGAACTCACAGAGATCCGCCTGCCTCTGCCTCCCGAGTACTGGGATTAAAGGCGTGTGCCACCACCGCCGGGCAGCATTCTATGTTTTCAATGAGTTATTTTCTAATGTGTTTGTGTATATGCCTGAGTGTATGTGTGCATCTCACATGTATGTAGGCAGCCACAGAGACTATAAGAGGGTAGTATGTCACCTGGAACTGAACTTATGAGTGAGCCACCTGATGTGGATGCTGGAAACTGAACCCATAACCCCTGCAAAGCACTAAATGCTCTTTACCACTGGGGTACCTCTCAAGACTTAGCATGCCAAGTTTTCTCAACAGGAATGGTATAAGTAATGCTCATTCTTCCTTTTTCATTATAGAACACCCCTCAATGAATATTTAGACATTTCTTTCTTAAAGAAACAGATCCATTTTCCTTTATTTTTATCCATAACTGATATAAACAGATGGATTCCTTTTCTTGCAAACAGGGACCAGTGTCTGTGACATCATCGATGACCCTGAAAGAAGAAGTCAGGCAAGTCCCCTGACTGTCTGACTATACAAAAACTAGCCTACACCATGACCATCAGAGGAGGCTTTCTTCTGAGAGCAAGAAACATTTTTTTAAATTTTTATTACATTCTATTATGTTTCCTTCTTCCTGATGCTAATAGTAAATGCTGGAATAGTCTATGTAACTGTTGGGCTGGCACAGGAAAGGAACTCTCTGGAAAGTATTTATACCTTCAGCCATGAAAACAAGATATTATTGTCTTACATGACCTTTCATAAGTATGGGATATGACAGCATTTTACACAGTCATTTCTTGGTTCATGCTTCAATTACTGACCTTTACTGTGTACAAAATTAATGCAATTTTCATTGTAGTCCATCCGTACAAATAAGGTTCACATGAGGGATTCCACATAGGAAATCTAATAAAAATAGAAAATGCTAACTGATTGTTGTTGGCTGAACTCGGTCATTATCTGTTTGTTCTCGGGTCCCTAGAAAACTAGACTTACAATAAGCAATTTCTTACATGGACCATCTGGGATAAGAAAGAAGGATTTGTCTTTCTTCAAAGTTTAGCCTGTGTGTTTCATTTCTTAAAAGCCCCAAATCTAGTTACCTGCAAGATATATGTGCTATCACAAGAGAAAATAAGGCAGAATTGTGGTTGCCAATCTGGTTTCTAACACAGATGACTGTATTGTGCTGTTAACAAGGATAAGGAGCCAGAGGCTACAGTGATGTCATTTTCTGACCACCTCTATTCCAGACTATAAAAGTATGACAAACCCCAGACCATGCATGTCTTGGTCTGTAAGTCAGAGAGAGGCAGAAGATGGGAGTACATTCATACCCTGAAGAAGCAGGGCCAAGGGGCCCAGACAGCCTATCCTCCTCCATCGCCTGTGATGGTGTTTTCTGGGAAGAGGAACTGAAGATAAAGGTGTGCTACTCTCAAGATAGATGGGTAGGGTAGAGAGAAGCTTCCCTCCCTTCTGCTTGCTCAGGGAATGGTTGTGTGTTTATAATTTGTGATTCCTCTTGGATCAGGTATGTGACACATCTCAGAAGCATGTTCTGTCATGTCTAACATGCAGCAGAAGCCATGGGACTATGTGAAGAGGACCACTCAACAATCCCCTGTGGTGGGGAGTGACTCTGTCACCGCCTGGTCAGGTCCTGGACAAGCACATCATGGTGCTGGGGTCTGGTCCACAGAGAAGAAATGATGCATGGGGACACATGTGAAATGTGCCCTCATGATGTTGAACTTGAAGCTTACCAAATCCCCAATAGAAGTGTGCTGGACACAAGTAGGGGTCATTGGGAAAAAGGGACTTTAATTGAGAAAATGGCCCCAGCAGACTGGCCAGTGGGTCAGTCCATAGGACATGTTGTTGGTTGGTAATGGATATAGGAGGGTCATCTCACTAAGTGGAGATCCACCGCTGGGCTGGCGGTCCTAGGTTCTATAAGAGGGCAGCTTAAAAAGGCATGAGGAGCAAACTAGAACGCAGCATTTCTCCATGACCACTCCATCAGTTCCTGCCTCCAGGTTCCCAGTCTGCTGGAGTCCAGGCACTGATTTTTCTCAGTGATAGACTTTGCTGTAAAGGAGTAAAATAAAATAAACCCTTTCCTCCCCAAGTTGCTTTGGGTCATGATGTTTTATCGCAGCCATAGGAACCCTAAAGACAAGAAGCAGGAGTGACATGATATGGGTGGAGACTAAAAATAAGCCAGACGCCCTAGTGACAGAAAGGTGTGTTTATCAGAAAGACCATAGATCCATTTTTGTCTTCATTGTAGGCGTTTTCTTTAGAAAGTTATATAAAAACACAAAACTATGGAAACAAAATACCATGGTTATGACCAAGCTATGAAAAGAATATACCACGATACCTTAATAGAAATCTCAGAACTGAATATACCCTGGAGTGAGGATAACCCCACTGCCAACTCTCCCCACACAGGACAGGTTGCTAGAACTGTTACGTGTTGGTCGTCACTATGTCCTGGCCCATCTCTGCGGATGCCACTTTTAGATGATTTCTGTAGTCATCCTTGCCCAGAAAGATTTGAAACAGTACATATTGCTCCCTCTCCCGAACCCCGAGCATCTCTAGGAAGGGATCACATTCTGGGTTAGACTCTAGATTGGACTGTGTTGCCTAACAGGCTGTTGGGTAGTACATATGAGCCATTCTCTTCATCATTGAAGCTGTGGATGCTTGCAAAAGAGCCCTGTGGCCAGGCCTATTGGCTGCTAGCGCTCACTTACAGAAGGAAGTACTGGAGAGGTCACCAGACCCTCCCTCGAGGGTCTCGCCACTCCCTGCCACTCTCTCCCAGTCAGCTGTATGTGATTATTCTCTATTATTCTCTATTTTCACTCTGGAGATCCCAGAGTGCATAGACTGTAGGTGAGTCGTAGGGGGACTCCGCATAAGCAGCTTTGGGGAAGTTGTCACTTATGGTTGGGTGACACTTTTTCATGGTGCAGTTGCTTTGGGGTCACCCCTGGTCCTGCAGGTAATATGTCTCTCATGTTCTCTACTAAGCACCATAAACCCACTGGGGTCACAGGTCTGACCATGGCAAAAGTGTGCTTTGGTTTTCCCATGGTGCCTTATCACAAGTGAAAAGCCTTTTTTTTTTAAAAATATCTGCCAGGTGGAAGTGTTCATACAATAATTTTTCATCCTGTGTTTTATGTGTTTTGTTTATGACTGCTTGACACAGCATTCTCTACTTTGTACCTCAGGCTGCTCTCAGCAATCCTCCTGCCTCAGCCTCACAAGCACTTATGAGCCATGAGGAACGGGTCCATTTCCTCCTGTTGGAAGATTGTCTTGAGGCAGTATGTTAAAGATACTCTGTTACAACTGTCCCTAGAGGGCAAATGTGGTCCTCTTTCAAGGGTGGCACATTTAAACAGATTTGGATGAAACAAACTCTGCTTCACATTTAAGCTTTGGCTTTTAAAAGATTTAAATTTTGCCTAGTGCGATATTGCGATATAATAAGAAATACATATTTTTCGTGGGTCCTGGCTGTTGGCCAGAGCTCTTTAAGCTCTCTTGCTTTGCTAAGCGATAGGAGCAGCAGGAGTGTGTTCCGTCATATTTGGTTTTGTCTTTAGTTCCTGAAACAGGACCTATAAAGGAACTAAAGAACAGGATCTCGAAACGTGGAAGGAGTCCATTTTGCTGCGAAGAACAAGCTCCTCTCGGACACACTGAGTTTAAGTGCGCTGTCCTCAAAAGACAAGGGGAGCTTCCCGCCATGGGAACCAGGCATCTGATGATGAACCATGGCTGGAACTTGCAGGAGTCTCCTCCCAAGCTCCTGACCCTCCAGATGAAGACAGACTCCTCTATCACCAGAAGTCATTAACTTAATCAATCTTGTGATAGAGACACCTCATGCACATAATGGATAGAAACACAATGCCATGTCAGGAGGCTTCTGGATAGGATAACGTGTGGGATTCCTGGCCCTAGGGAGAGCATCGATGCTCTGCTCTGCCCAGGCATCTCTTCTATTTGGTTGCTCCCAGGTCAGCAAACGGAAGTATTTCCCCAAGTTTTGTGAGCAATTCTAGAAACTTATTAAATCTCAGGGGTGGGTTATGGGAACCCCAAATGGACAGCGGGGCATCAGAAGTAAAAGGGGCCAGTCTTGCAAGTGGCTTCAGATAAGTTTCAAATAACGACCTATAATTTTCTTTGGCAAAACATCCCTCCATGCTCCGAGATTGGTCTTCACCTAATATTCAATGGTTTGATCATTCAAAAGCCATTCAAATCAACTAATCAATAATTATTGAAGAAGAGGTTTATATTGCTATCATCTCTATTCTGGAAAAAAAAGAGATTTATTTTTTTAAATATACTGTGCTTTATTCCTTCATGTCTTTAATAATGATCACCTCCAGACAACAGATAAGATTCAATCTGTAATATACTCATTTGCTTCAAATGGGCAAAACCATCTGGTCCCCTCAATTAACTGTAAGGATCTGGTGTCACAGAGGCAGTCTTTGAATTAATGTCTGTTCGGCAGGCATTTATATCATACACTTGCTCTTTGGGTTCTCCTTTCTGCCCTTTCGTCCCCCACCAGCCCCTTCCAAGCCACCACCATGGCCCCACACACGCCCAGGTTTTATGGAACTGGAAGTTCATTAAGCTCAAAGCCTCTCAGTTGGTACTTCCCTCCCCCCCCCTCATTTTGTTCCAGAAGGATTGTCTGAAAGTGTAATGACAACAAAAGCAGCAGATTTGAGAGATTCTCCCTGGAGAAGGAAAAGGACAGCTGTACACAGACATATAGCAGAGAACGCTGCCAGCAACAGCTGGGGAAGTGACAGGCTCAGAAGTGGGTGACCACCCCGTAGCACGGACGTGAACCTAAAGGAGCAGCCATTTCCCATGATTTGCTCTTGACTTCTCGGGCTCCCTCTCATCAACAGAGAGAAGGGACCAGCTTGGCTTGCATCCTGATTCTCAGAAAAATTCACTCATTTGCTCATTGTTTTATCCTCTTTCTATTCCTTTTTTAAAAATCTTGGAAAAGACTAAGTACCACACTATCCATCAAAACAACAAACACATATTACCATTAAAAAATAATCATTCTGAGATATGATAGGTAGTTGTCACTGCTATGATGCATATTAGAGGAAAAACAGATATTGTAGTCATTCCATTTTAAGTAAGCAAAAGGTTGTTTTCTTTTTAAACCATAGTGTTTCTATAATATTACATAATGCCAAAAGTCAAAACAGACACAACCTGGAGAAACAGCGAGGCCACCATGGCTTCCTTCTAAGGGTCTGTCATTAGCACACAACTCACCTTCTCCTCCTCCTCTTCCTCATCGACGTCCGTGCTCTCCTGAAAGGAAACCCCATAGCTCATTAATTAAGTAAACATCCGCTGGGATCGCCCAATGCAAATGAGACACACACTTTTAAGTTTTCTTACAGTGCTGGAACATTGGCATGTTCTAAAACTCGTTAGATCCTCTTGTAAAATTCACACTTCTGAAGTTCAGAGACGCCGTGGCAAGGTTATAAACAATATGCAGAGTCTACTTCGAGCCACTAGGTAGAAATAAAGCTATCATGCAAGTGCCCTTTGACAGCATCCTGCTTCAAAGCTACAGAGCCAATTTATCCTTTCTGTAAACAGATTTGTTCTTTTCTGGCAAATACACCAAGCACTATGTTCAGGCTGACTACTAAACTCATCGTTATAAGGATCACTCCTTTCTCTTTGCTGCCATTACTGAAACATTCTGCAATAGAAAATGCACTAGTCTGAACAGTGTTGTCATTAAGAAGACTACAGGAACAGAGAAAGAGAAGAAAACCGAAGGCACTGATACTAACAGTTGCATGACTTTAGAGCAGGTGCTGGATGTCTCCTGTATTGCTACTGGGTTCGTTCAGCGCCATTAGAAGTGCTGTCTATTTAATAGGAACATTTTCTATCATATAATTGCAGGGTATAAAAGTGAACAGTCAGATACCATGGCACAGGCCTTACTCCCAGCACTCGGGAGACAGAGGTAGAGGGATCTTTTGAGCTTGAACTGGGCTGACTAGGGTCTCCATATCCAGTGTTCAGGGCTATACAGTGAGACCTAATCTCAATGAGAGAAGAGAAGAGAAGAGAAGAGAAGAGAAGAGAAGAGAAGAGAAGAGAAGAGAAAGAAGAGAAGAGGAGAGGAGAGAGAAGAGAAGATTACCATAAGTTGCTACAATCAGAAGGGCACAGGGGCAGGGGAAGAACATTCAGCATTAGAAAACCATTTTTTAAAAGTGATATTTTTGAACATGAAGACTTCTTTCTACATAACCACACAAAGGTCCGACTTCCTATTTAGTTCCATTCCAACAGCTTAAAGCAATCTTCTGCATTATGACTGATATAAGAAGTGGTTTTGAGGTGGCCAGAGAGCTCTACTCTATACCTCCAAATTTCTGAGCAGTCACCAATGTAACCTCCCTTACCTTCCTTACCTCTATTAATCCTCATGACCCTCAGCTGTTGGTCTGTCTGACACTCTGACTCTGTAAGGTGTTAACTTTTTCATCCCTCATAAAAACCAATAGATACATAGAAATGCAGTGAGGACAGGTTAGCAGGGGTAAACACATCACAGCTGGGAATGTTAGGTGTCCTCATTTTGAGACAAAATTTCTGCAGTTTGTCCCTGTGGCTCTGAGTCCATCACTCTGCCACTCTAAACCTTCTTCTCACTAGGCTTGACTAAATGAAAGTGAAAGTCCCTGCCTCATTCACAGTGGTCTTAGCAAGACTAAATTAAGCAGCGAGTTTGAAGACGGTTTCGAAGTCAAAAGGTTCTTAACAATGCAAATGCATATTTCTACCCATAAAAAGATATTTATGTACATCTGTACACACATATGTATGCACAGCAATTATGTGCACTTCTGCACGTAGGATAAAGAAGAACTCATACACATGGTGGCAAAATAAAATCTGGCTAAACATTGCACCAATGTGAGTCGACAGCATTTACTGTTTTACGGATGTTTCCCTATTAGAGATGTTTCTCTAACTTATGTTCATATAAAATCCAGTCCACAAATACACATAAACTTTAAATCCATTTTTTTATTGGTTTGTTCTGCTATTTTACTGATACATGATCATGAGCACTACTAGACAACCAAAAAAATGTATAAGAGAACTTTGAAATTTCTTGAGATTTTTGCCTCTGCCACGTGCTCATTTTTCTAACTTTTCTCCATCCTAAATGAAACCAGAAAAGCCTTCCAATATCTATTCTTTCAAATATTATCTTTAAAAATGAGAATATAAAACCACGTGACAACGGTTTGCATTTGAATCATGGAAAAATCATGTTTAGATGATGGTTCTAGAAAGAAATTTTCTGGGCACTGAAATTTTAGAGTTTTTGATTTTAAAAGCTGTTTCTTAGATCAGAAATGTCAAGATTTATTTCTAAAGCTAGTTACAAAAGACATGGACCTGTTCAGTTAGAAAAGAAAAAAAATACCCTCTGGGCTGGGAGGTTGATGAGGGCCAAGAGGACAGAGAAGCAGTAGGCACTAAGGAATTTCCTTCAGAAGTGACCACATAAAGGGACTTTGGGGGCCAATGGAAGAAATCACAGCATTTGGGAGTAGAGGGTGGGAGTTATTTCCACTCACTTGCTGAGCACCCTGGAAGTTGGTAATCCCTGGATAAACTTGGAAAAGGACCAATGGCCTAACCCAGCTCTTCAGAGAATGCTATAGTATGCTGGAGAGGTCCAAGGAACCCCCGTAGATTTTCCTCTAGCATAATTCCCAGGCTCTCTATGTGAAACTAGATAGTTGTACAGATTTATAGGGAGGAAATGACAACCAAGATCCAGAAAGCTCCTCTCATATCGAGAACATCAGAGATGTGGGACTATGAGTCCCCAGAAAAGGAAGATACCAGAATGCATGTGATAAAATACCTGTTCTGGAAACTGTTCTTGTATCTCATCCTTCATGCCTCAAACAGTGGATTGGAACATGACTTAGTCATGGGACATGTCCTGCTGCAATCTTAGTCCTCACCACAGAGTTGGAGGAACTCCGGGAATCTTTCCTTACCTGGCTGTCCTGGGTGCTGCTGGTCTTCCCTTTCATGGGTCTGAGGAAGTTGTACAGAAAGATCAGCAACAATGCCAGAGGGATCATGTAGAGTTCAAAGTTCCAGACAGTGACCAAAAACACCTGCCAAGAAAACAAATGAGAACCCATGACTCTTAGATCAGAGGATGGGAATTTCACGTTGATTCACTGACAAAGTAAGAGGAAATTTAGGGATTGCCCAAAAAGGGTGAAAGTGCAAATGGGTGCAGCCACCATGGTAATCAGTGCAGCAGTCCCTAAAATACCTAGAAACAGATCAACTATAATGGCTAAGCTATACTATTACTTGCATTTACGCAAAGGGTTGTATTTCCTGTTATAGAGACACATACTCAACCATGTTCATAGCTGGTCTATTCACAGTAGATGACCCATGAAAATAACCTAGATGTTGCTAAACTGGTGAATAGGTAATTAAAATGTGCTGCCTATACACAATGGAATTAATTCAGCCGTAAAGATAAATGGAGTTATGAAATGTGCAGGTGAATAAACAGAACTGGGAAATACACGAAGTGACATAGCTGGACATAGAAGGTCAAAGATGCTACATGTGCTCACATGAATCTTAATGTCAGCTCTTTAGATTTTTGTATTTAACCTGGAGTACCAGGGAACTGGAAAGGGACCTCTGGTTGAGAGTGTTAGGGAGATCTTAGGGAAGAGTGGCTATTAGAATATAAGAGATATTAAGGGGAAAGAGTGTAATCAGGAGGGAGGAAAGGAATGATAAGGGAGGGGAGAGAAACCAGCTGAGGGAAAGGATAACTAATACTGAGGATATCTGAAAAATGATACCTACTGTTTGAAACACTCTAGATGATAGATAGATAGATAGATAGATAGATAGATAGATAGATAGATAGATATATAGATGGTAGATAGATAGATAGATGAAGAGAGAATAGATAGGTAGAGAGGAGATAGATAGATAGATAGATAGATAGATAGATAGATAGATAGATGATAGATAGATAGATAGATAGATGATAGATAGATAGATAGATAGATAGATAGATAGATAGATAGATGATAGATAGATAGACAGATATATAGATGGTAGATAGATAGATGAAGAGATAATAGATAGATAGGTAGAGAGGAGATAGATAGATAGATAGATAGATAGATAGATAGATAGATAGATGATAGATAGATAGATAGATAGATAGATAGATAGATAGGAGATAGATAGATAGATAGAGGACAGATAGATAATAGATAAGATAAGATACATACATACATACAAACATACATAGAAAGAAAGAAAGAAAGAAAGAAAGAAAGAAAGAAAGAAAGAAAGAAAGAAAGAAAGGAAGGAAGGAAGGAAGAAAGAAAGAAAGAAAGAAAGAAAGAAAGAAAGAAAGAAAGAAAGAAAAGTGGAGTTTCCTTATACAGGGGATAATGCTCCTCTGAAAAGCCATAGGTCACCAAACAATATAAAGCCCTGTGCAAGGTGTGGGCTACTTCTCCCAAGCTGTTGGCGAGGGAATGTCTACAGACACTTAAAACAACACAGTGTGTTGTCACTGCTCTTGGCTGCTAACCAGAACTTCACAGGAAAAGCCTACTGCTGAAGACATTACTTCATGAATGGGACATGGAGAAATAAATGTGGTATTGACCAGGAATTGTTATCCCTAATGGCTGGATTTCATGATATTGGAAGGTACTATGAGGGCTACTTGAGAAAAATTGGGCATCAATCAACACATGTATCAAGCTGTTAGCCCTATGAGCTACAAAAAGGACTGGGCTAACAAGATATGTTTATCGTACAATAGCGGCACAAATATTGAAGGAGAAACCAACTATATTCTGACTTGTTTTAAGATCCTCTCCACAGGAAGAAACACTTGTTTGGGAATACAGATCTAAACAAGAGCAAATTATTGGATAGATCATAGGCTCTAGGGATAGCCTATTACTATTATTCTAGTAAACAGATGAGTTTCAAACTGTCCATTCTAGATTCATACTTTAGCCATAAATTAGTGTAGCGCTCTCAGATACCATCAGAGACACTTCTTTGTTTGGGTGACAGTGGTTAGTGCAGAAACTAAAAACTTGTCAAAGTGCAGAGAACAGGGGCCAGTGGATTATTAAGTCACAAATGGATCATCTGTATCACAACCCTTACCCCAAAGCTCAGGGTCCATTGAAGAAGAAGAGGTGGCAAGACAGACTGTAAGAGTCACAGTTCAGGGAGAGTGGAATGAAACAGTGTCTTCTGGACATTCTAGGATTGCTGCACAGATGACCTCACAAAGACCCTAGCTGAAGATAATCAGTCAATGACTTCTGGGGGAAGGAAACTTAGTTTTCTTGAAGGGTATGGCCTCTGGTCCCTGGTAGGTTGAGTATACTCCAGTGCATGGACCCACACTTCAAAGTCCATGGAGCACAACCTGAACTCAGGCGTTGTTTTTTTTCTTTTTAAGTACACAGAGTTGAGAGGGGGGAGTAGATCTCAGAGGAGTTAGAGTGAGGATCAAAATAAATGTATGAAATCCTCAGAGGGAAAAATATAATGTTGAAAGGGATTAAATTTAGAAATAGCTCCCAAAGGGTACAGATGTGTGCACATGTGCACACACAATGAACTCTCAGAGACTGTAACAGAATGAAAAGAACACAGGCAGAATTAGCAGTTCATGTTCTGCAGCAGTAAGAATATTGTCATATTTCATAACAACATTTTCCTGACAGCCCTATTTAATATTGTTGCTTCTGGATTTTTATGCGTCAAAAATTGGAGAGCAGGCTAAAAGATTCTAAGCTCACAGTGAGCCAAAACACAGGCCAAGTACTCCCATCAGTAAAGATAATTTGAACTAGGGAGAACGGTTGTCAATATTCCCAACTACAGGTATTTTACATACATGCATGTTTCTAAAATCCCTTGAAGAACCCTAAAATGAGAAAGGTGTGAAATTTTAGGGCTCTTAGAAAATAATTACATATTACTTCTGATGTAATGCAAGATATGCATACACCTGGACCAATCAGCCTCAGCCTTGGGGACATGTATCCTTTGCTGTGGATGGACAAGCGAGAGTTTCAGGCCCTAAGCTGCAGTAGTGGGTGAGAAATACAGGCAAGTGACAGGGTGCTACTTCCAAAGACACAAAGCGTTAGAACACAGGACTGCCCTCTTGGGGAAATTACTACAAAACATGAGGCACACTGTCACACACAGTCTATGAGATGAGTCACATGGTCTGTATGTATCAGCTTCCAGTGTGCAGAAAAAATTCAAGTAAGACTATTTCATCATAAATATAAAAACTTCCTAACCCAAAACAATAGTGTTTAAATGCTGAAGACACCTTTTACCTAAAATTTAAATACTTTACCACTATTATATATCATTTAATTCTTTCATTTTTGGTTGCTCTGCATCCTAAATTTTTTTTTCAAAAATCTGATTATAATTTCATGCAAAGTCTCTAATTTGAATATATTCATTTTTAAAATTAACAACCTCGTGGAAGTTTTTCTTCTTGATTCAAATAGTTTAATTTATCTGGGATTTCTAAAATATATTCACATGTGCTGGGGGCTGCGGACCCCCGACTTTCTTTGCCTACCTTAGACCATTTGCCTGCTACAGTGAACTGAGCAAAACAACTGGTTTTCCTGTGCCTGCAGCTGCTCTGAGCACAAGACCCTGATGGCAAGGGAGTGGGGTTCTGGTGAGTCCTGCAGCTGAAAGATCCCAAGAGCTGGGGCATTGCTATCAGTTAAGAATCCCTATATAAGCTTCCCTGGAGCACAATAAACTTGGGTTTCTTTTATCAAGGATGACCCATGTCCCCGTGTCTCTGTGTACATAAATTTTAGTTCCTGGTTAGTGTACTGTCATGTAGTGCAGGCACTATACACATGAACTATGTATAAGAAATTTGTTCTGTTTCTTCCTTCCTTGTGATTGTAACTTGGTTTTTCTTGCTTAATTTCATTGCGCCTACATAAACAGATATTATTAGGAGAGATATTATTGCCAAATTCCTAACTGTAATGAAAATTGTCCTGTTTGTTTTCATTCCTCTACCATTAAGCATGGTGTTTGCTTTTAGCTTCCACTGTATAAATAATATCATATTAAGAATATGCACAAATCTATTTAGTTTTAATATGGGAAATTTCAAAGAGGTACTCCCCTTATTACTGTTCATATCTCTCAGATGTTCTAAAAGCACTCCTTTGCATCTGCTTCAAATTTAATGAAACATTTTTAAACAATAAGATTTCATCCATTCTAATAAGGGTTTATTTCAGGAGTGTTATTTAGTAAATCAGTAATGGATGGTGGCTAATTGATAGCTTTTGGTTTGTTTATTTTTCATTTTTGACATCTTCTGGAGAAGAATTTTACCTTTCTCATTTTAATACCTTCATAGGATATATTTAACCTGAACAAGAGTTTGAAATAATCTATTCTTTTGGGGAAACACCTTCACTGAAGCCTAACTGTCTCTTAATATATATTGTTGTATTGAATTCATAAAGACAAAAAAAAGCTTTGCATTGATTCCAGTGACATATGATGCTTGATTTTTGTGTCATTTTCAAATTTTGAAATTAGGCTATTGTGACATCACATAAGCATTCTTCAACACCTTATGACACATGTTATAGCTTATATAACTAGATATTTTAAGATGACAAATAACACACAGAACCCTTCAAGTTCTTTAAGATTTCTTTCTTCTGTCATTTTTATGTGCCTTACTATTTCTCCTTTTCAAATCCAAGATACTTCAGGTAGTTGTTCCCTCTGCTAACACTCCTCTCTGCTATATTCTTCCCCTCTCCTAAGCAATGGTAAGTCTTTCTCAACTGACAACCCTTTGGGTAATCGTTAGAAACTATACAAACATTATTGATATGTGTAAAGATACATATTTAGTTAAATACTTAAAAACCCATGCAATATGACAGTATTTTATTCAACAGTCTTCAGTCTCTTACTGGTCTATGTCTAAAACAAATGCATTCATTTTACCCAATATAGTTCCCCACTCAAATGGCTGTTCTTAATGTGTTATATTTCAGAATCTTATCTCTGCAATCTTTGATTGAAACTATGACTTTTTTCCCTTATATGGTCAAACATAACCTCGGGGTTTGCTCCTTCAACATTCAATGTTCTACTACAGGAATGCTATTTAACCCTGAAATGACAAATCTATTTTTTAAGTGATAATTTCATGTATATGATCTTTATTTCTTTTCAATATTTTATAGATAGAAACAAGCATCAAATTTAATTTTGTTTCCACAGACACTTTTAGAAACTAAATTAATATACAAATCTCCACCTTTCTTTTAAATCTACATTGTCACTTCCATCTCAAACCTGCTGATGAAATTTTATCAGCCACTCAACAGGAACAGTTGTAGGACAATTATTCCTCAAAAATATGTGACTATAAATGTGTGCTTACACATCTCTGTGGGGAATGACATCATAGAGATAAAAAAAGGTTTCCATATTCATTTTATTTCCCACTCCAGGGTTTTATTTTGAGTGGTGCTTAAAAAAATATTAAAAAAACTCTAATAATGACAAGTTTTTCTTCAGAACTGAGTGTGATCTAGGTCCTTTGAGTGTTTGCTCAAATTTAACACAAGAACTACTTCAGTCACAGTGGTGGCTCCAGTAATTACCCTTCAAAAATGGTAGACAAAGTTAAATGTAAAGCAACATTTTAAAACACTTATGTCTCTTCAAAGCAAGGCATATAACATCATCTATCACGGAGTTTATAATACATTTAAATAGAAACATGAAAAAGCAAATACAAAGGAGGATAGGTGGGTCAACTGAGGCAAGAAGCAGTGTTTAGATGGATCACATCAGCATAGAATTCTGATCCGATGCTGATGACCAAAAGTTAAGGAAAGACAAATGTACACAAATATAGATTGATTTCTAGTATGTATAATATATTCTCTCTCTCTCCCTCCATCCCTCTTTTCCTCCCCTTACCCTGTCTTTCTATTTCTCTGATACATGCATACAAAAATAAATTATAAAAATAAGTAGATAAATTTAAATGCAAATATAAAAGACAAGAAAGGGAAAATAAAAGGGAAACTACACAAAATGGGAAACAAATTAAATACTCATTTATATACAAAATACAATAATTACACTAAATGCTAATGTACTAAACAGCATAAACATAAATGGCAGAGATGAAAACAACTCTATGGAAAAAAATCAGTAACAAAGAGGAAATTTATAGCAAAATAAAGATTAATACAACTGAAAATAAATTGGCTTGATGATCTAATTAAGGCATCTCTACTGAGAAAATGGAGGTGTGAATGATTTATTTGAATGTTTTACTCAATATTTAAAAAAGAAACATTAGAGTAGAATAAAACCTGCACAAGTTATTTTAAGAAGTTGTTAGCACTGTGATATGCAAACCTGAGAAAAATTATTACAAAAAGAAATCACAATCAAATGACCAACATAAACATAGATACAAAATTCCCCAGCCTTAACAAATAAAATCAAGGGATATATAGAAAACTATATGGAACAGATAATAAATTAAGGCCAAGTAGAATATATACAAAAACCCTGTGGTTTAATATATAAAATACATTGTAAATTATTTTGACAGAATAAAAGAGGAAAGATATTTCATTATTTTAATAGATAAAATAAAGCAGTAGACAAAAATTCAATGCCCATCTGTTCTTATAAAACATGTACAAGAAGAACTTCACCAATCTGGTAAGAGACTTCAACAAAAAATCTTACAGATATTATATTAAATTATTTTTGAAAGGGTTTGGACATAAAACACAGCTTGAGTCTTATCTCAGCCCCACAGCAAACTGACTGCAAGAGCCTCTCCTTCCACCCTACCACTAATGCCAGTGGGCTTGGCCATTTCCCACGGTGCATCCGGAGTTTCCCCTTCTTTCTATTCCTTTGTGTCAGGGGACAATACCTAGAAATCCTTTCTATTTGGGACCCCCAGTAGCCACACCAGGCTTGGCCTCAGGTAGGTGATTTTCACTCCCCTTCCTGTCCTCCAGATAGTCTCCCAGTCTCATCTTCAGTGCTATAGTAGATTGTTTATAGGGGTCCCTCCTCTCACCCAACCATCTCTGACTCTTTTGCTAGATTTTGGGACCCAATTCCTCATACTGGGTTGCCTCTCCCAGCCTTAATATTAGTAATTTAGCAACACACCTGAAGCTAGAACAAGAAGAAACAGCACACAAGTAAATGAGTAGGAAAACAGTAATCAAACTCAGGACTGAAATCAATGAAATTGAAAAATTACAAAGGATCAATGAAACAGAGTTTGTTCTTTGAAAAAAAATCAATAAGATTGATAAACCCTTTGCTAAATTAACTAAAAGACAGAGAAAAATATCCAAATTAATGAAATTAGAGACAAAGGGGGGGCATCACCATAGACACCAAGGAAATCCAGATTATCATAAGGACATACTTTAATAATATATAATTCACCAATCTGAAAAACCAAAAATAAACGGATATATTTCTTGGTATATACCACCTAACAAAGTTAAATCAAGATCAGATAAGCAAGCTAAATAGACTCATGACCCCTAGTAAAACTGAAGTAATTAAAAGTCTTCCAACTTCCCCATACCCCCCAAAAAACCTAAGGCCAGTTGGATCTAGCTCAGAATTCAGAATTCAACCAGACCTTAATGCCAATACTTCTCAAATTATTCTGCAAAGGGGAAATGAAAGGAACATTTGCCAATTCTTTTTATGAGTCCACAGTTATGCTGATACCACACAAAGATACAACAAAGAAAGAGAATTACAGACCAGTTTCCCTTAAGAATGTGTATGTAAAAATTATCAATAAAATACTTGCAAACATAATCCAAGAATACATCAAAGGTAATGATCCACCATGATCATGTAGGTTTCATCCCAGAGATGTGTTGAGTTACATTTCTTGATGAACAGATGTTGAAACATTCCTGCATTTGTTTTAAGAAAGAATAGAAAGAGCTACCATCTACCTTCTTTGTCACCAACCCAAACTCCAGTCCTACTAGGCTACCGGGCTGAAGCTGAATCAAGAGCTTGGGAACAAGAAGATGCTCTAGTTATCTTCTTTGTTTAATGCTTCGAATATTGTTGTCTTCAAATCAATATTCCAGAGGATAGAAAATGCTCTCATCTGTACCTTCCTCATGAAGGGTCCACACTGCTGTGAAAATCCACTGGAGTAGCCCTTGCCAAAAGGAAAATTGAAGATTGCAATAGATAAATACACACTAAACAGCAGTCCACATGGCCTGGGAGAGCACTGTGCTAATCAATTTGTTTGTAGCAATGAAGATAAAATATACATATTTGAAAGTGTCATATGTGTCATATAATCTATAGGAAAAATCACTGTGTAAAACTAAATAACGCCAGGTGCTCATGTATGCATGTTTACTGTAGAATAAACAAAAAGGTGCTGGATGAAGGTTGAAAACTACCAGGGCTAGCAGCCTTTAATCTCAGCAATCAGGAGGTAGAGGCAGGCAGATATCTGTGAATTTGAGGCCAGGCTGGTCTACAGAGTGAGGTCCAGGACCCAGGACAGGCTCCAAAGCTACAGAGAAACCCTGTCTCAAAAAGCCAAAAAAATAAAAAAAGAAAGAAAGAAAACTTCCAGGGCTAAATAAATATTTTAAAAAAACAATAAAGGAATTGGTTTCTAATTTAATGTTAATAATTGAAATTTATTTTAGTATATATCTAATTATTTTATGTGTATGATTATTTTGCCTGCATGTATGTGTGCACCATCTCTCCAGCCCCAAAAGTCATTCTTAAGATAAAGTCTTTGATGTTGCAGAAATGGTTCAGCAGTTAAGAGTGCTGGATGTTCTTGCAGAGGACCTAGGTTCAATTCCCAATACTCACATCATGGTTCACGCCAATCTGTAACTCTGGTTCTAGGGACTCTGACACCCTTTTCTGGCCTCTGTGGGCATCAGGCGTACCCATGGTGCACAGACATACATAGAATAATAATAGAACTTTTAAAATGCCTTTTATACCACCATCCCCAACAAAGCAGAAACAATAAAACAAAACACCTGCAGGTCTCATGATGTCCCTCTCCCTGATGAAAATGTTGTCTTGCTCCTTGGCCTACAAATGATATGTAGACTCTGTAGCTTGGCACAGCAGGGTGAGCTAGCTTACACTTGAATGTATTTTATCAGCTAATTCCCAGGGCATGTTCCAGGCTCCTCACCAGGCTGCATGACTGTGAGATGCATGTTCTGAAATGTGGCCAGCTAAGGTTTCACCTATCAACACTCCCTCCTCTGATTTTTGAAGGCAAGAACCTCAGAGGATGGTGAACCTCTTTGCTCAGTGCCCTTCTTTCAACCCATTTTGAGTGCTACACACTAACCCCAGTCTGCCATTACAAGTGTATTTGTTGAATAAATTAATGGTTCATTATTCTTTCTGCTCGTATTAGTTAAGAACCTGCAATGGATAGCATTGACTTGGACATAAATGGATATAAAAGAAAAGAAATACAGATACAAACACAAAAAGCATCCTTGGGCCAGAAAGATGGATCAGCAGGCACCTGTTATGAAGCCTTTTTTATACTCATCTGTGGATGCTGTCATTGGCTATTTGGATGTGTGTATTTAAATTGGCACGATCATAGGAGTCAGGAAATGAGAAAGGAGCCATGCTTTCAAGGAAGATGAGATGGAAGGCATGTGGCATGAAGGGGGAGATGGGAAACAATAGAGCTACAAAAATCAAGTGTGTTTAGGGAACTAGGAGGGCCAAGTAGGGATTATGGGGAGGGATAAACAACACTAAACACTTTTGAAAAATCCACATCATAAGGTATCATATAAAAGGTCTAGTGATAGGAACAAGTTATGTCTCTTGTAGGTTTTGGTCAGTGGGATCATGCAGACCACAACAAAACATGACAAGATGTTGCCCTTAGTTTTGGTTATCCTCTAGAACTTGATGTTAAGGCCCTATTGCTGAAGATGCCTTATAATAGATTCATAGCACATGGAAAGAGTGAGTTTGTACTGGGTTGGATGCTTAATACCCTACAGACTAGATATCACATTGTAGGGAAGGGTTGTTCATTTTACTGAGGGAGAAGTATTATCAACAGTCTTACCCAGCATTGAACTCTGTGAGCTACAATAATGATCAGCTTGGAGAGATATGCCCACTTGGGCAATAGTGGCACCAATGTCATGAGAGTAACCAACCACTTCCTAAATTATATTTAAGCACCTGTCCAAAGATGGAACTCATGTATGGCACAAAATATGTGTCTAGTTTGATCAAGGGGAAAACATACTAACATTATTTTTTCTAAGTGAACATAGCATTGAACTGATTCCTTATGATTTATTTTTACAACCATAGATTATGGTATCTCTCAACTCTGATCAGAGAAGCAGCTTCCTTTTTCTAGTTGATAGCTATTAATATGCAGACCCGCTATTGGTCAACATGCAAAGGATAAGAGACTGTGGAGTCTTCAGCCCAGGCTGGAACACCTACATCATACCCTTTTCTACCAAGTCTTGGGGAATCATTGAGGAAAAGGGGGCAGAAAAATTTTAAGAGTCATACCTAGTGGAAAACCATTTTCTGACCACAAAAGTGTAGTTATACATATGAACTTACAGGTGTTGTGTGAGCATGCAGAAGACCTATACAAGCTCAAGCCAGACATGGTCACATTGGAAGGGGAGGTGGGCATGAGGTCCCATAACTAATTAAGGCTGTTAGCTGCTGGAAGGAGAGTCAAATTCTTTTTAAATGATCCAATCTGGGAGTCTGCCAACAATGACCGGCAGCACTAAGTGGACTCAGTGTGTTCAAAAACACAATACATAAGATTGGAATCCAATAGTTTGGTAGGGATGGAGGAGGAACTGGAGGGGAGTGACTGTGAGACAAATTTAATTAAAATACATTATATGCATATATAAAATTCTCCAACAGTAAAAAAGAAAAAAAAGCTAAAATGAAATCAAAATACCAGTTGGCTAGCATTAATGTAAAGGTCAGAAAATAAAAACTATAAAGAAGTCAAGATCTAAGGCAGGATTGCTTAAATGTTTATACAAAGTATAAGGTACAGTGGGTAAGAAACTTGACATGGTAGGTGCTGCTTATCAAAGAACGACATACACAATGAGCCTGCAAAAGGTAGATAGAACCTTTAAGAAAATATTTGTTTTGCAAAGAACTTATACCTAAGTTATATAGCATGTACAATGCTACAAATCATGTAAAAGGGTGGCACAGGGGAAAATACATAACAGAATAACAAAATATGAAGAGCCCCAAAATTCTCCAAACATACAAAAGTCATTAGTGAGAAAAATGTATATTCGTTATGAGAAAAAGGAAATTTTGACCAAATTTGAATAATACTTATTACACTCCAGTTGATGAAATTAAGAAGTCAGATGAGACAGAGGTTTTTAAGATTAAGAAAGATAAATTCAATCAGATGTGGATGATCTATGACTTGGAACATTGTTGGCATTAGTTGATTAAACAATATATGTGTATATGATATTCCAGAAATCCTGTATCCTAAAACAGTCAGTACAAACTTTAAAAAACATGAACACCTGGAAATCTATATAAACAAGACATAGGTCCAACCCCCAGAGTTTTTACTCCTCAGGTTTGATGACACATATTGAGAAGTTACATTTGTAAAAGATCCTGAATATTGCTGTACAGTTTCTACATTGGGACCATAACCTCAACTCTTCAACATGTCTACCAAATGACATGTATATGAATATTTATTTTAAAATCTTAATAATAGCCAAAAGCAAAGTAAAATAAAATCTACAATCTAGAATCAACCCAAGGTCTAACTGGAAGAGAACAGACAAAATAACTCAGGAAATTACAGAACAATATGGTCATCAAAAGTAATGCTAACTGGATTGCTTTTCAAGTCACAGAAGAAGACATAAAATCTCACATGACTTCCTCTAGCAAACCTTCCAAAATTAAGCAATGTTGAATACAGTAGATAGGCATGGCCTTTAGTGGCAAAACCACAATCAAATGGAAGGAATATCACTCAGTGCTGAGAGCACTTCTATGAATGGAGAAGGAATAAGGATTCCATCAAATTAATTACATGAAGTTAAACCCTGACATTATTCCCCAAATTTACCTGACACATGGAAGCCTTCTCTTTTCCTGTAGTAATACATTAACCCATGAAGCCCTGGCCAGTTTACATCCACTTCAGAACTAAAACTCACTGGCATGGTTACAGACCAAAACATTCACATTGATCAAATAGGTAAAATGGATAAAAAATGTGGGAATCCCAGGTGAGGGACTCTGGGAGTGGAGGGGACTATGGAGAACTCAGAACACCACTCCTCTCAAAGGGCCCATTTTGAGCACTATCTATTTATGTAAATTTAAGTCTGTCATTGTCCAGCTCTCTAAGCAGCTAAGAGATGATGAGATGGATGAATGGGTGATACACAGAACTGGAATGGATCTTCAGGCCACTAAATAGAATAAATCAAGTTCATCTTAATGGGTACCATACTCTATGATTTTTCTCACAGTCCATGAGTCAGAAGTACAGTGATGGAAAATAGCAAGCGGTGATCAAGATTAGACTGGGTGTAAAGAGGAAACATGAGAGAGGCCCTGTGTGATACTGGGACAGTTCAGCATCGTGAGGATGGCATTCTTTCCTTGCCTACTGTATGAAGAGCTCACTGAAACTACCCAGCACACTCCACATCTGGAAAAAGAGGAATCAGTCTCAGACTGGAGTTAATAATATCAGAATCCCAATTTAGACAAGGTACATTGTGATTATATATGAAATCACTAAGAAAAAGCAGGGGTCATTGAAACTCTTTACAAAATGTTTTCGTTTGTTTTCATGAGTCTTAAAAATATTTCACAATGAGAAGTTTTATTTTTAAATGTCTGTGATATAAACCTGTACATTTAAATATAACTAACTGATTCAATCATTTTGTGATAGTCAATTGGTTCCTCTACACAGATGCACACTCAGGCCACATGGACCAAATGTAACCCGAACCATTTCCCAGCTTCTGAGCCTGTACCCAGATTATTTAATGCTTCCATTTCCTAAATGATTTATAATGCTTTTGCCCGGTTCTCTTTCACAAGAGGACCAACATCATCAACCAAGTCTTAGTTCTCAGCATGCTATCCTCCTGCTCACAGCCTTTTACGTCTTCCCACCCTGTAGAGTTTTAGACTAAGTATGGAGAATTCTTAGTTTGCTAGTCAAGGCCCATTAAATCAAATAATGGCCTAAACTTGAAGTTTCCAATACTTACCCTCTCTCTGTATCCTACCCTAGCCTCTAAATGCCAAGATATAAATCTGTGCAACTCAAAAGTGGCCTCCTCTGTTTCTCTTCTCAGTAGTTTTATTTGAATTGTCCCCAGGAACATTCATTTTCCCTTCTCACCAGTTGTTCTGCTTGGAACACACCACGCTCCTCTATCAGAGAAGAAGCACATAGACTTTGATTGTATCATGATTATTTTTGTACATATGTATTTTTAACTTCAAAATTATCTGTTCTTTGAATTAAGAGATCATAAACGACTTTTGTCTGTGTATCATAGTAAAGAAAAGATGGAATTAGCACGTAACAGATACACAAACACTTGTTGAATTGAATTGGGAGATCAAAATGCAAACATTGCAATAAAGATCTAGGCGAGTTTTACTTGTGGTCACTCATCTGCGGTAGGGCCATGGTACAAGGGTGTGAAAAGAGCACAGTGGTCTGGGGGAAATCTGTACGACAAGCTAAACTGTGGGCTTTGACTACCATGACACCAGGAGCGGGGCTTGAAAATCTGTAAAGTGCATGGACTCCTAATGCCATCCCAACATGACTCAATGAGGGGTATATTGGTACCTTGGAAAGTGGGCATATGTGACATCTGAGAATGGTAGGTCCAAAGGAAACTTCATTTCCTCAAATACCAAAAGGTAGTTCAAATATCTACGAATGAGTTCAACCTGGACTATAGAAGGGAAGATTTCTGGGGGTTAGACAAAAGCCAGCACTCCTCAGGAATCTGTGAAGCTAGTCCCATCCTCCCCCACCCACGAAAAAAAGTCATTTTCTCTTATCACTGGAAGAAGGGACAAATGGCTGCCTATGGTGATGTCTATGAGCATACCAAAGTATATACTGGTCTCCAGACTCCTCAGTCACAAGTACCAGTTATACATTTCAAAGTCCATACTAGCCATCCTAGCCTTTCTCACCTCTTCCCCTACCTTAGACTCCCTCCAGGTCACTGAGCTTCCCTCACCACCACCACAGCTACTCCTTCTTGGTGTGGGAGGTCCTTCTGTCTGTGTGTGGCTTTTATTGGTTTAAAAATTAAGAACTGCTTTGAGCCTATGGCAGGGAAAAAACAGAACTAGGTGGGGAAAGCTAGGCTGTATGCTGGGAGGAAGAAGGGTGAAGTTAGGGAGATGCAATGGAACCGCCGCAGGAGATACTGAAACTTTGCTGGTAAGCCACTGCCACGTGGTGATACACAGATTAATAGAAATGGGTTAAATTAAGATGAAAGAGTTAGCCAATAAGAAGCTAGAGCTAATGGGCCAAGCAGCAAGCAGTGATTTAATTAATATAGTTTCTGTGTGGTTATTTTGGTTCTGGGCAGCCAGAACGAGCAAGGGGCTCTCTCCCCAAACACCTTCTCCTTATATTCCTGCTATTTTCAGTATTCTCTTTCTCTCTCTCTCTCTCTCTCTCTCTCTCTCTCTCTCTCTCCCTATTTTGTTCTATCCCCACCCTGCTCCTGCTTCTCTCATGAACAGGTCCAGTCTGCTGGCCATGCTCTATTTCCTTCCTTTCCTCTGGACTCTTTAGATGCCTCTGGATGTCTCTCTCTTATATCTATAATAAAAACCTTCCCCTTAAGCATACCATGGAGTGGCCATATTATCACATTATACAGCTAGTTTCCATACTAACCTGGGTTCTGCAGTACTACCCGGCCTGGAACTCACTATATAAACTAGTTATATCCTCAACTCTTCAGTAGTATTTCTGTCTCTTCCTCCCTGTGGAGATGCAATATTCTGACAATATCTCTTACATCCTAAGAGACTGTAATTTGAGCTGGATCTCATAGCCAAAGTTAATAATACACCTTGGAGTCACTTAAACTAAAGACTGCTCTCCTTCTGTTTGCTTAGCCTGTTGAACCTGCCTTTAAGAGAACACTGTAGCAATCAACCTTACTTCTCTTGGATTTCCATGTGATCAACTTTTAAAACCTAAGCTAATGTGTAGCTGCAATCTTAAATTAGAGATCTCCCAAGCCCCTAGCCCAGAAAATGCATGTGTATCATTTCTTGAAAGTTTCAAATACGGAGGCTGAAAGCAACTTCATAAAACAAACCAGAAAGGTTGAAAGTAACAATTTTCGATATTGGTTGATAAACGTTGATGTTCGTTATCTGGCTCAGCTGGAATCATTTGGAGCCAATGACTTAAACTCTTGTAAAATTATTAAGTATTTCAGTAAAGTATCCCATTCCTTCTCCAGACAGACACGCAGGGATAGACAGAGATACAGATGCAGGTACAGATGCAGGCTCATTCAACAGACAGAGGGCAGAAGCCACGAGGAACATGAAATAGAGAGTTCAAATCTGTACTTGCTCTTAGTTAAGTGACTCGGAGGAGAAGCGCTTTGATTTCTTTCCTTCATGCAACACCAATGTGTTACTGGTGACTCAGAGTTAATCACTCATGCATATAATCCACGCATTTCCCAAGTCCTAGATTACAGGAACATGCCACCAATATGCTCATTTCTCATTCAGTCATCTCCCCGTGTTCTTTCTGGGAAAATAGTCTCACTTTGATGTCTGCATGATGTTTATGGCCCTTGGGTGCTTTACAGTTCTTGATGCTTCCCGTTTCACTCATGGCCGCAAACACTCTCCGCATCACACATAAAGGACAGGCCACTAAACTGAAGGAAAGGAAAGACATGTATCTGCTGGCTTTCCCCTGCAATATTCATAATTTCAAATCTACAATCAGACAATAAATTTCTCATTATGAATTTTTGTCAAAGTCAGTAATTGAGCAGTTGAAAGCCTAATTTTGAGAAATACATTTTTTTTCACTGTCATCAGCAAGTTTTCTATTCTCATTCAAGAAAGGGACAGAAACTTCTTACATCTCTATGCATTCTTCTATGAAGCTGGGTATCTGAAGAGGTCAAAATCCGACAGTTCCACTGTGTGAACTGGTGAGGGTCTCACTCCTTTCAGAAGCATTGTTTTAGACTGCTTGGTCTCCCCGTAGGAGGGGATGAAAGAGGCACACTCTAATCATACTGCAGCTGGACAAGGCTCATTGGGAAAGGGCTCTCTGTCCAAAGTCAGAGAACAGCGCGCTGTCACTATGACTAAAGCTGAAACATTAACAGTCATTGGTTCTTCAGGCTCCTAGAATGATCAGAAGAAAAACACGGTATGGGCAGGTTCGATATCAAATAGGTAAAGTTGATGATTAGCAGGAGTGCGGCACTAGAGCCCAGGGGTTCCCTCTGCTGAGCTACCCCATCTGCAGCTTAGCTTCTGGGCCTGAGAGTAGCAGGACTGTGAGGTGTCTGCACCGGGCCTGCTTAAGATACATTACCTCTGCTGAGTTCCAAGGGCCTCTCCCAGAGTGAGCGGTGAGTGGTGTGTTGTGGGTAGCAAAGCAGAATTCCTTTAGCAATTCCACCACGCGTGTCTCGGAGTGCCTCTCTGAGAGTACTATTTTGCTTAATTAGAAAGGAAAATTGTGCTTGCATGTGAGCCACCCATACCTGCCACTGAAGAAATATGTGTTGCCCAGAAATTGCTTTTCTCAGATAGGCACATTGGCGAACTTTCAAACTACGCATCAGCAGGAGCTCAGGAAATCCCCTCCTAAAGTAGAGATTCCCCTGTAAATCAGGAAACCATCCAAAAGGCCTCACAGCACAGTTCCGATACCCCTTTATATGTTCAACACAGAAATCTTTTTCTCACCAACAAGAAAGTTCTAGTCTAGTCAAAACAGAATAAGCACACATTCAACTGTGACCTAGCAGGCTGAAAATCTGTCGCATCATGTGAAAAAAAAGAAATGGGCCCTTGCTCAGATGAAGAGAGACAATGAGGATCCTATTTATACAGCTTCTGAATTCTATCTAATGACAAAAATACTACTCTTTAAAAAAACTTTTTATTGAATCCTTGTGGATTTCACATCATGTATCCCATTCCCCACTCCTCTCCGCATCCCCTCGCTTACACCCTCTGCCCTTGCAACCTCCCCCAAAACAAACTTTAAAAGTAAAACCAAATAATAAAACAAAACAAAAATAAACAAATAAGCAAAAAATAAATTAAACAACAACAACAATAAGACTAGGAGGTAACCCACCCCCATCCTCACCTCATCTATAAACTGCTAGAGCGTGTGAAGGGGCCGGACCTGGAGAGCCAAAGCTGCAGGGTCCCCAGGACACAAGGAAGCAATAAGATATCCAAGAGGAACCCCAGTGAGGACCTAGAATGGAGGGTGTAACAGAAGCCAGAGGCCTCAAACCAGACTAATAACTCATTGCAGCGAAAACTCACAAGTAAAGATGTATGGACTAAAGGGTATACTGTGTGACTCACTGGGCCACACAATAGCATCCACACTGAGATTTTTTTTTAATATTACATTCAATAGCAAGAGTAGAAAATAAAGTCCCTTTATTGCAACTAGCTTAGAAACAGAACCCTTTGAAAGGATCACGAAATGCAACTACTTCCAGGGTATCTTTAAAAGACGAGAGGCAGATGTCCGGGTAACACCAAAGTCGGGAGATTGCTTAATAAAGCTACTCTGCATACAGTCTCAAATTAGGAGTGGCACCGAGACCAGAGACTGTCTAAACCATCACCACCTGTTTGCCCTGAAAAATCAATTAAAGTCACATTTTCATAGAGGCCATATTCTAACCAATAAAACGCAGACAGCTCCATCCTCCCATTCCCTGAGTTACTCCCAGGGAACATGCCAGAAACCTGCATCTTTAGGCTCACCTCACCTCCCTGTTCATATCTGTATGAACTCACCTCAGTAAGAGCAGCCCGGGGAGCTAGGGGTGGGGCTGTGGTGGGACTGGGCAGGAGAGAGCAAAATGAGAAGAGAGCCAAAGGAGGGGAGGAATGCCGGCTCCCCTCAGCTGCATGTCAAGAAATCTTCCTCTTCTGAGTGAACCACATCATCTCTTCAAAGGGTCTTTTTGCTTCTCCTTCTCTTTTCTTCCCCCACCTTCAAAACAGAGTCCCGTGCTGCATTTTCCAAGCAATAGAGGAGATCCAACTTTGGAAGTTGAAAGCAAGGGCAGAAAAGCCATCACAAGTGTTTTAGTAATTAAACGAATATGCATAATGAACCATATGCCCAAAGGGCCTGTTCTTCATGCGGGCCAGATTTTTGTTTGAATTTTTAATTTTTATATACAGATGAAACATTCAGTGCAATCTACCCACAGTATGAGATAACACACAGAAAGAAAATGTGTGAGAAGAAGTCCACCACGTCGAAGCAGGGGCCGGAGAGCCTGGAGAAGCACCCTCTGAAGAGTTTGACTCAGACGCGTTTTTCTCCCTCCAGCAATGGCTCCTGTCATCTGCTTAGCGTCTTCAAGGCACACAAGCAATGCACACACTGACAGCTTTATTCGGGATGAGTAAACTACTGTGTTGTTGACTGAGACGTGTGAAAATCCCAAGGGAAAAGCAAAGATTTCTTTTTTAAAAATTCCTTCCCCACCCATCACTCAGCAGCATCGTGAATCCCAGGGAATCCTCCCAGGTCTCTTTCGCACGCTACATAAATATTATACTGTGGGCTTCAGGCCATATTCGCAAGCTGTATTCATAGCTGGGGCTGCTCAAAAAGGGATCCGCACCTCTCGGTGATGCAACCGTGAGGAGAGAACATCCAGAGTGGTATCGAGACCTGCCCTCCCAACTCCTACAGCCACACAGATTACAAACGAGACACACGGACACCAATGCTCCCTAAACGGCCTTGTGAAAGAATTAGTCAAGCCTTCATTTTAGGTTTTTGGTGTCATTTAGGAATGATCACATTGTTTCATGGACTCCAAGGTATACGAGATTTCATAAATATACTCCAAAGCTGGGAGAAGTATGCTTGTATGCTACATGAAATTGGCAATGTCATTCTGGACAGAGCTATCAGGTGCTATTCGTGGAACGGTCTTGTTACCATTTTAGAATGTGTATGGCTGTGTGTGTCCTTGTGTGTGCATGCATGCCCTATGCATGTGAGTGTGTGTTACAGAGTACAAGTATTAGGTATGTGCGTATTTGTGTATGTGTGTGTTTTGGTAATGGAGAAAGCCCAGAGATATTAATGCTCACACTTCCCCACATGCTTGTTTAACTGACCTACTGATCTAACCCCAATACAAAATGTCACGCAGCATTTCGGCACTGAGAAGAGATGATGAGAACACATTGGGCCAGAAATCAATGCAGAGTTTGGACCTGTGTGATGGCCCCATGGGACACAGGGGCACTCTCCTCCTCACAAAGTAAACTCCAGGGTATTTAAAGAGCAAGTAGGAACCACGCTGTAAGCATCATCTCTGGTTCCTTTCATCCCTCATTAGGGATGTGGGCCTTCCAACCTGGTGGGGGATCCAGTGGTCTAGGTGGGAAGACAGATACACTTCAACTGCAGTAGAAGACAAAAACTGCCAGGGAGCATCACCTCTTCTGACTGCTTAAATCCTTTAAGGATGTGTGTGAGCAATTAGAGAGGGAGTGTAATCTTTGCAGAGTGCATTAACATTCCTGACCTCCCAGACAATAGATCAGACCTCAGACACATAATGCTTCCCTAAGGCTTTTTAGCCAGTGTATTTGATCTCTTAGTCACTCGGGCCCCTGATACTAAAGGTATCATCCACCTCCAAAGCATTATTCTTGGGCAACCGTGGCCACTGCAGAGGCTGGACTTCAATAAAGCAGAGAGATGATTTGTCCCTACCATCCTCAGCAAGATACCACACCCTCCCCATTTTTCCCAAGCTACAAGGCTGGTTCTGTAAAAGTAAATGAGTTATATGAATATGCATAGGTCATTTGATGGTCACAAGACAGGAATGGGGTTTCCCCCCCAAAAAAAACCACACCATGCTTTTGCCCTTAAAATTAGCTTCATAATAGATCCCTTGAAGGAAACCTTGCAAGAGTGATAGACAGCACAGTTATATGCAAAAGACGGGGGTGGGCATCAAATATAGTCCTTACCCTGGTACTTTTAAATCCCCTCCTATCCAGCAGGCTTCTGGGCAAGACAACTGGTCAAACAGTAACCTATTTCCCGAAGAAGGCATCCTCTCTGCCTGCTAATCTCACAGAGGAAGCTTGGCTTTCACCATTTATTATAAACATTTTTGAGAATTGCTTACCACGACATATTTTTAATGGATTAGATTCTAGTCAGCTGCTAACAGAGCAGAGAACTGAATATTCTTCATATGGAGGCTGCAAAATAGGTTTTCAGGGGGTCGGACTTGCCTTCCCCTAGTCTCCCTCATGAGTAATTGAAAGAGCAATTGAAACAGAATATAATATAAGAAATCTGGTTTCTTCTCTCTCTCTCTCTCTCTCTCTCTCTCTCTCTCTCTCTCTCTCTTCTTTTCTCCCCCTTTTCTATTACAAGACGATCTGAATCCAAGGGAACAGTAGACCAGACCTTATTGGGTTTTGAACTTTATCATAAGACTTAGCAGACAGTTCTGAAGAAAGATGACAGAAATCTAGATATTTTCCCCAGGACCATTACAGTTGTCCGCTGATGACACTCAACTTCTAAAGCCTAAACCAAAATAATTACATTTCCTTAGAATCATGTCAATTCCCTCAGAAAATGTGCACTGCAATGTTTTTGTTGTGTTTTATTTTTTAAAATGAGGCTGCAAGAAAATAGGAGAGCCGAAATTAGCTTGATGCTTAAGCCAATCGCGCTAGAGTGGTGTCTTTAAGCTGAAAACTAAAACATTTCAGATGAATACATGCCTTTGCAAAATTTGCAATTTAAGAACTTTTGAACCTTAACCTGCTTCAGAGAAAGAAATCTTCACTCTTTAAGTCATTAACTTTGCCTTTACTGTTCCTAATGCCCAAAGAGAAGCAATGAGAGAAACTGAAATGTCCTTTTATCTGCTATACATTTTCTAATTGAGGACAATTGTTTGTGCTGTAATTTTTGCAGTAGATAATATTTTTTAAGAAATCTGTGATTCTGAGAACATTGACATTAACCTTAAATTAGGCAAGTAAGAAAAGACCCCTTACAGCAACTGAGTTTAATATTACATCTTAAATATGTGTCTTTGTATACATACACATGCACACACACACACACACAGAGAGAGAGAGAGAGAGAGAGAAAGAGAGAGATTTTCTAAACAAGCAATAATGTGTAACTTTACCTAAAAGCTATGTAAAAATAAAATTCAATACGAATGGGCAAGGCATCTGATTGACACAGAAAATCTGGACTACCCTGACAGTAATCTAGATTCTATCCCTTCTGCATGGACATAAACAGGCTACATAACGTGAGGGGAAATGATTGCAAAAACGGAGCAGAAAATTACACAACATGGAAATTAAATTTTTTAAATGGGTGTAATAATTTCTGTTTACAGATTATTGTATCAAATTAAAAATAAATTGCTAGAATTAAAATCCCCACGTAGTCAACAGAAAAGTACCTTGGGATTTTCCTCATTTGTGGGCTTCTGCTGCCACCTGCAGGATTTTAAATAACGCAGCCAGGCAGCAGGCTGCTTGATCATTCTTTTTTATGTCCTTTCCTCTTTCTTTTCTCCTTTTTTTTCCTGTTTCCTCCAACTTGTCTTTGTGTGTGTGTACAGGGGAAGACGTGGGGGGAGCAGGGGGTAAATGGCCATAAATAAATAGTATTCTTTGGTAGCAGTTACGGTTTTTGAAAATTTAAAAACCACAATAAAAGGCAAAGGTAAGCCTACTAGAAGAGATTCATCCATTTAAGGAGGGCTCCAGCAGCTACATTTAAACAAAACATGCTTTTTGTTCCTACCACACAAACTAAAATGGGTGTGGCAGACAGCATAACAGAATTTCCTTAGGAAAAAGGACTGTATTCATTTCTCAGGAAAACAGTTCATGTTTGGGAATAATTTACAAAATATTTCTGAGTGCTGTACCTAGATCCATCCTGAATAGGGGCAATATTACAATTAACAAACACATACTCAGTATTCTGTTGGTTTGATAACGGAAGGCATATTTCAAAATATTTTTCAGAAATCATGATTGTCGACCAATGAGTGAAAACAGGTTTTTTTTGTTTTGTTCTGCTTTGTTTTGTTTTTGGCAGAAGTCAAACTCAGCACATTGCAAACACACAGATCCCAGGCTATTACAGTCATTGTCATCATCTACATCTTTGCCATCTCTGTCCTCACTGCATCCTGATGGTGGTGATCCATTCTCCCTAACAGAAGGGTCAGCCAAATCCACATGAGTTGTGAGTCAGATCTCTGTCCCTGGGAGCATTATCTTTCCAAGTAGTAACTCCACTGGCTTATAAACTAGTTTCCAATAGGAGGCCTTGAGGGGAAAATGTGCTGTCTAAGAAACAGCAGAACCTGTGGCTGCTGTGTCTATAGATGCAATTCATACTCGGGAACTAAAACCATAATAGCTAAGTGAATGCCAATAAAAGTCACACCTTGTAAAAATGGTGGAGGGCTGAGGTGTGGGGGGTTGGGAGGTGGGCTCTTATGCTGTCTCTGGAAGTCTAAGGAAGGCCTTATTTCTACTCCTCTGATGGAACACAAGCATTTCTCCAACTTTAACATTCTCTGGCTCCATCTTCTCCAGATGCAAACGGCAGCCCTGGCTGTCTCACTCAGTATTGGTTTTGCCAAAAAGTGTCCATCATGTCTTCTTTTTCTTTTTCCCTGTTTTCTTAGACAAGAAGGAAGCCCCCATGACAACTGACAGAAACTTTAAAGAGATTGTGTAGAAATGGAAAATTCATTCCAAAGGAACATGGGGAAAAATTATGGATTGTGGGGGTTTGAAAATCCCAGGGAAACTAAAATAGTTTATAAGCCCTGCTCAAAAGGGCTTTGCATTGAATATGATTGTGGATTTTCTCATATCTTTATGTGGTTTTTGGCACAAGTAAGATATGGGCTATTAGGCCAGTGAACAAATCATACAAATAAAAACAAACAATACACACTCACACACACATACACACACATACAAACACACATACATACTCAAACAAATATCTGTTATTTTAAAGAGCTAATGATATAACCTCAAGATCCAGGGAGAGGCAACAAAACACGCCTTTCAAAAGCATAAATCAAATGGCAGCAGTGCAATCCGGCAGTAAACCCTAACCAGACCACAAAGCAGGTTGCTCTCCATAAACATCAGATCAGGCAGCTAGAATGATTACTGGGCTCTCTCGTAACTGTCACCTGTGGTGGGTCTAATTACAGGCTACCCAGGCAAGCACGCCCACATCACACAGCAATAAAAGGCCTTCCGTTCGCAGAGCCTAGCCAGACAATGAGAGCACACGCCACCTGATGCGGAGCCCCAAAAGATCAGCCAGAGAGACTAATAAAAATGACAGCTTAGAAACAAATAACAAAGCTCAGACGGCAACAAAAAGGCAATATCAAATTAGCCAGAAATATAAGCGCGGAGTGTGGTTCTTCAACAGGTCAAAGCCAATGCCGGGAAATGGCTGTGGCTGCTTCCACACGTGCCCTTCCCTCTCTCTACTTCCAGATATTCTTTTCCATTTTTCCAATCACTCCAAATGTTTGCACGTCCAGGTGTCACGTTACAGAAACAGATGGAGAGAAGAAAAAGCACTCTGCTCTTAAAAAGTAATAATAAAATAAAATAGATGCTCCAAGATTAAATGACCATAAGCTCCTGTTAGAGATCTCACCCAGCCCTCCTGTTGCTGTCTGCCTTTTGGCCATTTTGCTGCTAATTAGCACTCCCCTGGACAGGCAGGGTGAGAAAAACGCATATCAGACAAGATGACAATAGAGTTGTCAGATAGTCTCAGTCCTCCCACCCCCTCACCCCCCTCCCCCGCACAAGAGAAGCTATGGGGCAGTGCATCAGAGGAGGGACGGGAATAAAAGGAACAGATGGTGTCCAGTGATCCTGGCATTCTCCCAGGAAGCAATGTTTATATGCCTACTGTGTACCCCACGCAATCATCAGCAGTAAGAATCTAAGACTAGACCTTTGCCATTCGAAGCATGGTATACCATACCATAATAATACATAGAGTCACTCTGTATAATTCCTCAACACAGCAAACAAGCACAGAGTGTGTGAAGAACTTGAGGGAGGCAAGTGTGAAGACAGCTATCAAAGCCTTGAGGGTGATGGTCCGTGTTTGGAATTTGGAGGTTATAGGTACATTGATGAGCCCCTGGAACTAGTTGGCTCTTGAACATTCCTTACAGCGCATAACATGGGTCTTGGCATTTTTACCTCATAAAATCTACTTCACAATGCAATACTCTTAATAAGACTTTTGCTAGAACAGCATCAATACCCATTAGTACTTATAACTCCTGCCAGTACTTGTTGCTTATGTCATAAAAAATATTCCATGCTTATTATCAAAGTTGGTTTTCAAAGAGATTTTTTTCATCAAATATTTTCATATTCAGGGCATTATCTTTTGTTTTCAATTATGAGGAAGGAAGGTCATAGTATACAAGCAAAGAGGTAAATTGTGATGTTTCAAGCTGTCAACCTGAATCTATAATCTCTTTACTGATGGGTCTCAGAACATGCTTTACAAATATTATGCTAATTGCATTAATTGAGATGGGAAGAGCCACCTACTGTGGATAGCACCATTCTCTTGGTGGGATGCTGGTCCATATATAAAAAAGAAAGTGAACTGAGCATAGGAATTCACTACTGACTCTTTCTTGATTGTAGATATGATGTGACCAATTGCCTTAAGCTCCTGGTGCCTTGACTCCTGTATCAGGATGATCTGTACCCTTCAACTATGAATTAATACAAACTCTTTCTTCCATCTGCTGCGTATGTTAAATAGTATTCTACCACCTCAGTAGGAATAGAAGGTAAGAAACACAGGCATGAGGAGGAGTAAGAAGCAGGGAGGTAAGAGAGGAAAGAGTACATGGAGTGAGAAGTATGAGACACAGGAAGAAAGAGAAAAACAGAGGAGGAAATTTGATGGACCAACAGCTATGTAGTTTGAGAAGTTCATTTTTGCCTCTCCATATGTAACTATCGGGGAATGGCAGTGAAGAAAGAAGACAACCATTCGCTACACAAGAGTCACACGGCTGTTAGAATCCTATCTTTATCTAAGACTTAAGGTTCTAACATGAGAACCACATTCAAGCTCACGATAGGGTGCTCCTGGAGATTAGACTGAAGTAAATTGAGCTCATTGGAATCTGAAAGATGCAAGGCTTCGACGAGAAAGCTCAGAGAATGATGTGTGTGTGTGTGTGTGTGTGTGTGTGTGTGTGTTGCCTGCACACATCTTGTCCTTGTACATACATCTGATGCTGTCTGTGTTCAAGTGCAAAGAGAAACAGTTGCTCAAAGTTCATCCCAAGAGGACGATGGGAACAGGTAACAGTAATGGCAGAGCTCTGATGTCGAGGCTACTATAAAAACCACAGAGACGGAGCTTATCATTCCTCGGCTTGCTAGCATGGCTGTGTGACCCTGGCAGTGTGTACTGCTCTAGAATTAGGATAATAAAGACCCAGTGCTGTATAAGTCAAAATCAGAATCCTCTAAACTACCAAGTGACTCAGTCTGTATGCCCTATGATTCTGTCTGCCAGCATAATTCAGTTATAAGTTTGAAAACATAAACATGAAAATATGATAAAATAGTTAATAGTGTCCTTTTACATCTTCCTTAGATAATTTTTAATGCAATTACTATAATTTTATTAAATGGCATAATTAGTTAGTGCCTGAGAAGTTGTCAATATAAGGTACAATTATGTTGTAAAAATTATAATCACGATATGCAATGATGAATTGTTCTTCTTTTAAAAAGTGTCAGAGAAGAAAATCTTTAAAATGTTTTTGGAAGCATGGGTAGTCTTCCATGCTAAAAATGTGAGCAATCATTGTATCGGTATTAAAATAAATGATATATCAAGAACTGTAAATTTTATATGCATATTGTGTGCGTGTGCATGTACATACTGTTAAGATGTCTTAAGAAAGTCTCCCCTTCATATAAAATGGTTAAAACCTTGTGTTTATTTTCATTTCCTCTTATAAAAATATTGTTCATCTTTAAACTTCAACTTCACAGGTACTGACCACATGACACGAACAGTGGTGGCTGCCAGTAGGTATGGAGACAGCCACCAAAAGAATAAAATATAGGTACAGCTGGTTATGAATAAGCTAGTGATTGAGCTTAGAAAAATAAAAAGCTAAGCATTTTAGATATCATGAACCAATATCCAAATTGTCCAAAAACCACTTGCATAGCACCATTTAAGAGGCTCAGAAAAAAAAAATTAGAATGACCGTGGAGACACATTTTGGGGTATTTCTGTGAGGTGAAGTTGCAGACTGAGTTCACCGAGTTGAGAAGAGTCACCTTGACTAGTGGTGGCATTACTTGACTGTTGGTGGGCAGTAAGTAGTCCTTGTTTGAACAAAAGAGAAGTGAGCTCAGTGCCAGCTGCCATCCCTTTCTGGTTCCCGAGAGTCGGGTGTAGCAGTCACGTGGGCAGCTGCCTCTTTCAGCTCTCAGCATCATGGCTTCCCTAGTTTGATGGATAGTAGTGTCCTCCAAATTAGAGCCAATGGAAACCTCTACTACTTTTCTGTCAGGATGTTCTATTGTACCTGCATAAAATAACTTATAGTCACCTCAAGGCTTTACTAAACTGCTCTGGCAGAGAGAGCCCTCTCTCTCTCTCTCTCTCTCTCTCTCTGTCTCACTCTCATGTGTGTCTCTCTGTGTTTTATACATATATCTGTTCTATGTTGGAAAGATTGGCTCCATTATTACTGTTGTGTTTAAGTTCAAAGTAGAAATATTTTCTATTTCTTAATACGCTAGGATTTCAGACTGCAAAGGAGCCTGTAAATGTTAAATACTGTCTATGAGTAAGAAATGGAGAGTTAGAAGTCGAACCTTATTTGAGGGGTTGGTTGATACCTTAAATTATATATCATATTACAAGGCATATCAACTCAAGGAAAATTCTTCACTTTTCTTACACTCAAAAAGTTTAGGGAAAAAGTCACAGATGTTACAGTCATCTTTATGACTTTATGAAGATGCCCATTGATATATGGTCGATTTCGATTACTTCTTAACAGCAAGGAAAAATTTAATAAAATAAGGAATCCATCAATGCCCTGCACACGAGCAGCTCTCAGGGTAGTGGGTGTCTGTCTGAAAGATTGGTGGAGCAACACAATTCCATAAAGGCAACGCTGCTTTAAAGGCACCATGGGAGCTTTTGCTATTTAAAGAAACCTTGGGATGAGGCCATCTCTTAACAAATGCTATCTTATCACATGGAACATGTATTTATACAATAATATAACCTCATATCGTTTAACAGAGTCCTGAGATAATCCATAAATCTATACAGAAAAAAAACAAAATCACATATTTATAATTGATTCTACAGTATACCATAGAATATCACAATGTAAAAGTATTCTTTGTGAGTTAATCCACTATCAAATGCTATGCTATCATAAAGACATCATGGGGATTAAACCAGAAATGCCTGCTTACTTACTGGTTCTGTAAGATAACCTGAAGGCATTTGTTACTGTCTACAATAACTGTCCATTCTATCTCTTTAACAACTTGAAATCTTAAAGAAAACTTGAAAAGGAGAAGTTCCTGTCGTGGCCCATTAGATTTACTCAACCTCTGTTTATGTTTTCTCTGCAAAGACTTTGGAGTCATCCAAGATTATCCTTCCACAGTAGGGGAAGCCAACATTCCAACTAGGGGTTAATAAAAATGAGTTCTTCCGAGATGACGTATCTGGATTCCAAAGTGGAGACAGGTCACATAATTCCCAAGACTGAAACTGTTTCCCGGAGTATCACAAGCATGCCTATCCTATTTAATTTTAGCCCCATCACTCAGAACAAAGGGACCAATGAAGAACTAATCCCACCCAGGTGGGTATCTTTCTCTCAGCGCCTAGGAAGAGGTGGTCTTCCCCCCACACCATGCATACAGTACCAAGGCATTTCCGTGATAATCTGTATGCTTTCTCTGAAAGACTGATTATAAATCCCAAGACAATAGTGGCATTGACTCATGAAGATCAGTGGCAAGGAGAAGCCCTGGAATAAAGCAGGTCCCTGCTAAAGGCTCATGATCTGAGAGTCCATCTCCACTTAACCTCCGGAAAACATGTGAGCATCAATTGAGCATCAATGTTCTATTGCGTGAGCCCACATTTTTCACCTGGGAAAAAGCGGGCCCAGCTTTTCATCTAAACTGCTTTTGTGCGAACTCACAGAATTAACATTTGAGCATGGCTTGGGATGGCTACATCCAGTCAGGAAAGCTAGAATCTGATCTTAGTATCCCCAGAGGTCGAGGTCTCTGTGGGTATAATCATGTGTACATGGATGAATACCATATTTACAAATCAATTCATAGAGCAGTACACAGACAGAAGTCTCCTAGGTACATTTGCTCTCTGTCAATAACTTAGCACTTATGTTGGCTTTCAACTGGAAAAGTCAAGAACATAACTTTTTGAAGAGGGAAATTATATAATATAGCAAGAATAAAGCTAAATTATAATCCAATTATAATTAAATTCAAGCTCTGAGAGAACAATGCACCAAAATAGTTAGCTAGCGTTCATAAAGAGAAGAAAATCTTTAAAGACGGAATAAGAATTTTCTTGGAAAGATTCTGCCTAACTAAACACATTGAGGTGAAAAACATGATTTTGTATGTTTTGACTATTTCCCATAAAATAAAAATTTAACATTTATAAGTCATGTTTTAGTATATGTCTTTCTATTTGTTAATTCTTGAGACTGTATTTTAATTAAATATTTATATCAAATATATTTAACATTAAAATATAGTGATCCCCCTTCTCTTTCTTCCCTCAGACACCTCTGATGTCCCTCCTTCCAACTACTCTTCACATGTTCCCCCCTCTCAAATCGATTTGAATTTGATTTGAATTTTTGCAACGATGAATTCAACAATGCACAGCTATTTTGATACAGCATGAAGCAGGAAGTATTCAAGATCATGTCCTTCCCCTAGCACTGGGGATGCAACCATCCACAGGATCAAGGGGCAAGTCCTACCATGAGTCAGGCTTATACTTGAATAATCAAACATGATGAATTCTTCCACGTCTGTCTATCTACTTCTGATTACACTCCCTGGACTTAGATCTTAAAACACTGATTGAATTTTAAACTGAAGCCTCTGACAAGCGATGATCTATGCATATACACTCATGGGGAACCCAGGGAAATGTATGGCCTGCGTCGCTGAAGACTCAATGTTAATAGCCAGCACATGCTAAGTGTAATCCCACAATGTATATGCTTTGTCTCATCTGGAAGAATAGGAAAGAATGAGAAGTTAGTAGACTATTTTTCAAGCGAATTGAAGGACAAAGTATTTTCCTTTCTTCCCTGAGTATGTAGTGTGCTAGCATTGATTGTTATTCCCACGGGGATGGGGAAAGTCCTATCACAGATAGTTTGACCAAAATCGTTCTATTCAGCCCTTCAGTAGCCAAATGCTACCTTGCATCTTCATTTCCAGTAGAAGATATGGACCTTCAAACACAATCTGGTTCTTGAATAAATTCTCAGATTAAACCTTTGCTTCAGACAACCACAAGGCTGCTCTCCTCTGTAACACCCAAGACAGCAGGTGGACCGTGAGGGAAGTGCCAGGTGGATGATAAAAAGCAGCAGCACCCTGCCCTACCTAGACCTCAGGAGAACTATTAGTGGGTACCAGTGGTGAGACACAGGGCATCCTTGCAAGGAGAGCCAGACAGAGAGAATGCTGAGCTAGCTTTTCTTAACCTTGTATCTTTCTGGCTCAGCTTAGCTGAGGCACTAACTTCCTGCTGATACACAATCTATGACAGAATTCCATATACTCAAGAGTACAGCAACATGCCCAGCAGCAGTCCCTTTGTGTGTAGCTCCAGCAGAACTCTATGGGCAACAACAAGTGCTCACGATGTAATTTAAACAAGGGGGTGAAACGCACACACACACACACACACACACACACACACGTTCTTCATTCTGTCCTTTAAGTATATTTCAATATAGTCCTGTATTTTAAAGAGCAGAAACTACACAAGTATAATCATAATAGTGGTATATAGTAACAGAAAGGGTTTAATAAAATTCTATTTCATCAGCTATGGGGCAGGAACTATCTACCTCTTAGTGTCTGCGTATCTCTGAGATCCACCATGGGCTAGGCACTATGGATTACATATGGTATAAGTTTATGGATGTGAATGCATTTCAATGCACTATACTCAGGATAAGTGATACAGTTTATGTATACAGTAATCCCTCATTATACTTGAGGTTCTGGTTCTAAGTTCCCACCCCCCAGACACTCAACCCCACAGAAGCTTACGTACCATACGCACAATGTCATCATCTGGACTGTAACATACACATATCTTATAAAATATTTCTAGATTGCTTATAAACTAAAATAAAATGCAAATGAAATGTTGATAGCTGTGCTACTATTCTGTATGAGTAAAGACAAGAGAAACATCCATACTTGTTTAGTTCAGATGTAATTTTGAAAACTTATTTTAGTTGTAACTGTTTGGATCTGTGAAACTGGAGTGCCTGGGCACATCGAGTTGACTCCACAGGATATGTGACTAAATCTGATCTTTATCCAGCAATGTTTTGAAGGAAATATGCCACTCACACAAACAGTAGGGTCTGCCATGGTCTCATAACCCATGTTTCGTTGTACATTGGGCTTCAATAAACCAGGGAGGACAGGACAGCACAGTTGTCCATCTATCTGGGCGGGGGACCCTTGGTACAAGGGAACATGATTGCATTCTCTGACACCTGGGTACTGTATATTCTCCTGGGTGGTACCCAGCAGAGAGGGCTCACCTAAGGCAGAGGCAGTGGATGCGAGGCCCCCTGGCAAGGCTCCCTTCCTGTCCAGAAGTACTTTTTACTGGACAACCTGTTTCCATTCATTTGTTTTAATCTTTCTTTAGATCAGGCCAGCAGCCCATTAATCATTTCTGTCATCCCCTTACCGAATCCAGGGCAACAGAACTGTTTTTCTAAAGTCTCTGGGCCAGAAATCAACTGAAAAAAAAAAGGGGAAATCCTCTACTTCTCATGCGGCCGGCCAGACCGCTGGCTGGAAGAAGCCACCAATTGTGTTTGCTTTCCTCCGAGGCCCATAACTGTACACAACAGTGCATGGAAAGTTTTGAAAGGGAATCTGGATAGGAAGTGGAGCTGGGGAGGTGCACAAGCAACCTATGAAGACAGCAACCGAGGAGGGTGTAAGAAACAGAGAGGGCTAAATAAATGCCAGGCCAGTAACAGAGACATAGATGTCCTGAAATGATGCAAAACTGAAAATAAACCAATCAAAATGCTACCCAATGGCAAAGAAAAAATTCTCTTAGGGAGCTGACATAATTGGTTATATAAAAAAATGTGGAAATAACTTTGAGATCACAATGAAGCACTAATATCTTTTTTTTGCACTAATATCTTATGTTCTTATTTAAATACATACCATATATAACGGCTACATTTATATTTTATTTCTATATCAGTTTGTTCTCATGAATATATTTATAGGATATGTGCATCATATAAGTTGGAACTGAGCTTTCAAGACAGATGAAACATGGAGGATGTACCGTCAACAATAAACAGGAGAACCCAACTTGCCTTAGACCATTACATAGAAAGTCTATTGCCATCTCTTAACTATATAGAAACTATACAGAAATTCACATTCATACCACATATAAAAGACCCGTAAAGCATTAACAATCTAGGTATCTTCTCCATAGCTGATATTATCAAGTTGATTACGGACCAGTTCTTTATAAAAGAAAGAGAATGCCCCAGAGATGCCAGGAGAGGCTGTGGTGCCAACCGGGATGTTCTTCAAAGACCATGGACTCTCGGTAACAGACTCAGGGGGTGTGACCATTTCTTAAAGCTCCCTGACTCTATGATACTATTATGCTCATGAGAATGGACCAATGTTCTGCGAAAGGTAGTGTATCTCATATAGACAAGTATTTCTCAATTGTGGTATCGAGTCCCATTTTAATTCACAATTGTATCCAAAGCTTGAGGTGAATACATATTTTCAATATTGAATTTTGTGAATGATTTACTGAAAAAACTAAAATAGAGCCATTTAGTTATGTTTTACTCATATTACTTGCCAGCTGCCACTTTTTATAGACCATGTAAAGACTATACAACTATGCTGTCATAACATCACAGAAATACAGGCAGCTCTTTTAAGCTGAGAAAGAAATGACATAGGAACAGTATTTAAAGAATTTAAAGAATTTTTATGGATTCCTTTTACCCAGGTACACCTTCGAAAGGCTAATCACCTATGTTATAATATAGTTTAGAGAGATAAATGGGTACAAATAAATAACAAATAATGTGAGCATTACAAAGAAAAAAATCTTACCACAAACGCTATTGTACTTCTCAGCGTGGACTCCCACTGGAAGCAGCTTTTGAAGAACTGTATTGTGTTCCATACCGCCATGGTGAGTCTTTTCACCCTCTCTGCGTCTCTTGATAAGATCTGGGTTTTAAAAAAATGGAAAACAGAGAGGTCCAATTAGACTTACATCCTCTGGATGTTCCCTTAAATCAGCTGTCCTGGCTGTTTAAATTGTATTATGCACAGTGCCCATTAAAAAAGTATGAAGTCCTCATACTTCTAAAACTATTTCAAAATATTGTCATCCATCGGGAACAAGAAGTTCCAACCTGTGATATGGCTCATTTTTATGAAAACTAGCTTGTTTGAATAGTGTTCAGTATGAAGCCATGTAGAGCAGAGCTGCAGCAACCAGGCATTTGGTGGGCGTGAGTGCTGTGCACATGCGCGTGCATGGCGTGGGCGAGCACGTGTGTGTGTGTGTACACAGTGTGGCAAGGAGCGAGAGAAGTATAGAGACGTAGCAACAAAGAACAATATAGAGAGAATGGAAATGAGTGTCAGGATGGTATTTAGCATGGCTGCAACGGGAGAGAGCACCAGTAGGAAAGCCCTAGCATGACAGTTTAGTTAGACCAAAAGGTGACCTTTTCGTCACCCAGCCTCCCCTTTCCCGGCTGGACAGTCGTCAGGACACTGCTGAACCGTTCTCCCCGAAAGGACTGCCATTGTGTTTAACCTTACAGGTGGTTATGAGAATTCCAGACTTGGTTTTAAGTGTTTGTTTCATAAGGAAAAACTTGAACTTTATGACCATCTAGGGGAACCCAGCGGTGCGCAGCACTTGAGGAGGGTCCTGACCCACCTAGGGAATTGAGTCCCAGATTTCCCCTCTACTCCCAAAGCCAAAGCCACCCCAGTGGCTAAGTTATTTTGTAAAGGAAATCTCTTTTCTCCCAGCGGGAAGCACAGTATTTTGATTTGCTTGCAAAGCTGTCGCCCTCCCTACCTCCACTGAGGTTTTAACTTTCAAGAAAACAGAGCAAAAGACAAAAAATAATAAAAATGAAGACTTTTACTTGGATTACACACAATGATTATTGCGCTCAATGCTAAGGCACCGAAACAAAACATTCAGTTACTTCCCACCAAAAGACTGCTAAGTCCCTTCCTCAGTGTGGGGCGGGGGTGGGAGGGGGTGCAGAAGTTCATGGGAAACAAAAGGAAGATAAGATTGCTTTATATTTAACTGCTTTGTGTCATGCACAGCTGCTCACCCCAGAGGAAGCTGGGGAAGTAATAAACACTTTTAAAGGGGGGACACTTTGTTCTTTGTTACACAACTGAAGAGGAACAATGGGTCCTGCCTGCCTGAAATCCCGGACTCTATCTAAAGAGGACAGGGAGGGACACCAAAGAAAGAAATGCAAAGGTCAGGAGTTTTCTTTTTGAATATGAAGTTCCTCCCCCCCCCATCCTAGATCTTTACCTTTTGTTGAACTGATAAGAAAGGAATTCAATGTGGTGGGCAAAAAGAGATAGCTAATTCAGTACGGGGTGAAATGCCCACACTGCCTAAATTTAGACACAGGGAGCAAATAGGTGAACCTAAGACTAGAAGCTTCCCCAGTCCCTTGGGAAATTCCTTCCTCCACTGAACAAACAGAGAGCCCTTGCCTTTAGCCGTGAAAGGAGAAACCAAAACGAAGCAAGTGAAGGAAATTTAGGTTATCTGTGCTCCACACTCATGCTCAGAGAACTGCTTGGCATGCTGCAGGGTGCACACCCCCTCTCTCCTACCAGGGATATGTTTTAAGCCTCTCCTCCTTGACCTGGCTGAAACCCCATTTTGAGAGAGAAGACAAGAGAAAGAAATGAGGAGATACGGAGTCCAGGTGAATAAGGAGTGGGAGAGGAGCAAAGTGAAAGAATCCAGCCACAACCAGAAATACTTGGATCCTGGGTGCTGAATGGATGACTCCAAGCCAGTTGTGGGTACCACCTACCTTTTTGGACAGCTTGCGGCTGTCTTCCACAAAGCGCTTTTCTCTTGGAGTGAAGGTCCTGATACTTGCTTTGACCTGGAAAAACATGGCTGTTACAGCATTCAGAGGGACTTCATTCTCTTCCCAAGTAGTTGAGAAGATCACAGAGAATGAGACCTTTTAACTCAAAGGCCATGGGTAGGGACCAGAAAGCGGTGGGTCCTGTCTTGCTTGACCAATTTCCAGGGTCTCAGAGGCATAAAATCCCTGGGAAAGTCAGGCTGGACCTGGGACAGTTTGGTCACCATTTGGAAAAATCCGCAGAAGTATTTCAAACCGGGACAGACACCGAGCTTCATAAATTTTCATGCTAATCTAAATGACAAAAATTTCTCCTCTCATTTTGGACTAAACTTTCAGCAATTGCACCTAAAACAGGAATGACAGTTCTCAGTCCATAAAAATAACATTTCCAACAGACAATCTCATTACTTCCAGTGACCTGAAAAAGCAAGTAAATGGGCCATGTTAGCTCGTTTACAGGGGGGAAACTGTGCCCCAGGGGAATTTACTGACTCCTTCAAACCAACAGAGTGAGGGAAAACTTCAAAAACTGAAACACAAATCTACCGCCACTGTATCCCTTAACCAACATATTTTCCACCTGCGACTGCACTCATGTCTTGGCTGAATAACATAATCTCTATATTATCCATACACAAGTGCTTCCCAGGAGAAAGCAGATTGGGTCACCTCTCCTACAAACTATGCAGATGGTTTATCTGGGTGGAAAAGGAAGGGATAGCAGAACCCACTCTTATGTTGACGGCCATCTTCCATTTTCAGCATTACTGAGAATTTGAGACTAGGGAGATATAAAAATCTATGATATTCATTGTTTTAGAGCCCACATACTTATATATCACAGATTAAACAGGTATGCTATATATGACATGTGGATTATATATAAAACATAAAATGTATGTTTACAGAATGGACTATATGTATGTATAATGTGTGATATTTTTGGATGATCAGTAGATAACATATAGACATACAAAATATGTATGTATATATAGATATACAAAGACTACTGTTTTCTTTATTTTTAATTTTAATATTTTTAACATTTAGACCTCACCAATCCTGTGGCTTCAACTATTTGAAACCTGGAGCATTAAACATGGATTCTATGACTAAGGTATAAGTACAACGCCACCATTCTCCAGCTTCAATTCGAAATATTTGACATTAATCTGAGACTACACAGCCTGAACATCATGTTTTCCATATTGAAAAGCTGGGGTGGGGAGCGCGTCCTGAGGGCACTTACTGGATTATATATGATGTCCATCTCTAAGTAAATAAGGCCTTTAAAAGCCTGTTCCAAATCTTTATTCTTCAACACGTAACAGTTTGGTTGTCCATCTCTAATCTGTTAGGAAGAAAGGACAAAGTACATATTAGTGCCAATGTTTTTCATGTTTTAAATGGAAAAAAATAAAACTAACTTTGACTAAGTTGAGAATGTATTTAATTTTTTTGCCCTTTTTTAAAATTATATTTTACAACTCATTTTGTATGTACTAGCATGATTGGGTAATTTACTTACAATTTTTATATTGCTATATGATTACACATGAAACAAATATTAGGTAGGTAATAAATGAAAGATCAATCAACTTTTAATTCTCGAGTGACATTGCAATTGACAGCAAGGTAAAGTAACAACCATTGGCTCAACATAATGTGTTGGCATAAACTTAGTGGTTACACAGATTATGACATGGTGACAGGAAGGTTCTTTTGTTCCCAAATTCTAAAGATTACATTTTCCACATCCTCAAATATGATGAATGCGCTCCATAATTTCTGGCCAATATTCCTAAAAATTGTCAAGATCATGGGGAAAAAAGTAACAGAATAGGAAACTGTTATGACTCAGAAAAGACTAGGGCTATATGATGGTTAGAAGTATATGGTGCCATGAACTGGGCCCTGAGAAAGAAAATATACATATTATTGATAAAACCCAATTGAGACCCAAGTTTACTTATTCATAACATACAACTATTGGTGACAAATCAATGATGCTAACGTGTGAAGAAAATGGAGAGCTCTCTTTTCTTAGCAGTCTTAATTATAAAAATTATTACCAAAAATGATTAAAGAGTCATAAAAAATGAATAAAAGAACTAATTTTTATTATGAAGCTATCAGTGGTTTACTGGTGCCCCCAAATTCATATTAAGTAAATCAAAACCTAGCTGAATTTGGAGTCAAGATCCCAAATCATTCAAGATATATGACATGCCTAAACATCCATGTCTTTGACAGGACCAAGACCCTGTGACTTCCCTGCCAGACTTCAGGGCACTTCCTCTGCCTATGCTACCTGCCTACAGTTCTCAGTAAACAGGAAGCTTCCATCTCCACGAACACCTACCTCCCTCTGCATTTCATAAAGCCCTGGGCTCCCTTTAAAGCATGATAACTATAGAATTCCTTGCTCTGTCTTGACACTGAGGGTAGCAACCGTGCTTGTCCTACACAGCCATGGTGGATGGTGATGATACTTCTGAAATTTACGAAGCATGCTCCACTCTAAAGGGCCTCAGCACAACCTGGGCTTATCAAGTATTCTCCTTGTGACTGCAACGCCTGATAATTCGAATAACTTGGAAAATTGGAAGGCCGGGAATCTGAGCCATATTTTAAATGACTATTGCTGTCACTGCAGTCATTCACACAAGTGTTCTTATAAACAGTGGTGGAAATGAGTTGAGTAAGTCACCGTGGGGAAACAGCAATTCCACTTTACAAGGGAGAGGTCATCTTCCTTCCCAAAGCGCCCCACCTCTCAGATTGAATAGCTTTCATACAGAAAGATGGTTTTCCTGGTCAGCGGCTGAGAGGAAGGGGGTGTCCCATAAAGTCCCAGCTTCCTTCCTCAACGGTGTCCAAACAGGATTTGCAGCTTCCGCTCTGGCGTAGAGTCTCACTCAATAAATTGCCGGTGTTAAAGTTGAAAGACATAAATACAAAAACAGCATGTCAATTTGCCAAGCTGAAGTGCTTCCAACTTCGTTTGGTTTCAGTCTTCAGTTCTTGTAATGTTATCTTAAAATTTCCATGATTTCTTAAGGATGAAGGAAGGTCAGCAGAAGAACAAAATGTAGCCATATAAAAATATTTCATAGAAGAGGGAAGTCCTCTTTTTTTTTTAATTCGGTAAATGATCATTTCCTGTTACTCAATGTCCCTAGCACTGTGTCAGCAAAACTCAGAATCCACATAGGAACATTAAAGGTATCATCAAAGTCAGAGATACAAAGAAATATAGTCATGTTTACTACTTTAATAGCAGATTAGTATGGAACATATAAATTTCAAAAGTTTACAACAGTAAAAACCCCAATTCCTTTAATATATATATATAGTGTAGGAGGGTCCTTCTGTATTTGGGTTGCTTTTATTGGTTAATAAAGAAACTGCCTTGGCCTTTTGATAGGGCAGGACTTAGATAGACAGGGAAAGAAAACAGGATACTGGAAAGGGGACAGAGTCAGAGAGAGCAGCCCGCCATGAAGCCTGCCAGGTCAGAGATGCTAAATCTTTCCCGGTAAGCCACGACTAGTGGCGACACATAGATTATTAGAAATGGGTCAAACAAATATGTGAGAGTTAGCCAATAAGAGTCTAGACCTAATGGGCCAGGCAGTATTTAAATGAATACAGTTTATGTGTAATTATTTCAGGTATAAGCTAGCCAGGCACCGGGCGGCGGGAGCTGGGTGGTCACTGGGACCAAAAGCAGGCCCACGCACCTCTTACTACATATGTGTGTGTGTGTGTGTGTGTGTGTCTGTGTGTGTGTGTGTGTGTGTATGTATGTATATCAGAATTCCTTTCTGGATCACAGATTAAGTAGGAATTTGGTGCACATCTCCTTCATTTTTTTTTTGTTGAAACTTTATAGCCACAAAAAATAGTCTTAAATAAAGTATTTAATTTTTTATTGTTAAGACTATATATGAAGTATATAACTTTATTTTATAGCTACCAATATGATTTGGTGATATTATTTGACACATGTCTCTTTTTTACCTGTATATAATATTCAAAATGAAAATGAGCTACAATGTTTTGAGCATGTGGTATCACAGTAGATACTGAAAACAGAAGAGAGCATTCTGGAAAATCTTTCCAGTACTACTGTGTAACTGAACTGTCGACACTTGGATACAGGGCAAAAACTCGGTCTGAACTGCTCTTTGCATCTGTCCAACTCCAACATGATGGTGTCACATGAGTGTTGCACCTGTTTATTACACATTTAAGGCTACACATAAGTATATATAACTTATATGCTTTATAGTGAGAATTCAGAATATTATTTCTAACATTAAAATTTTAACAGTTTTAGTTAATTGAAAAATTAAAATACACTCAAAAGAATATTTAGAGGTGAGAACCTCTGTGAATTTTTGTCTCTAGTTATGAGATAGTTGAAACCTAAGTTAAAGTTTGAAGCCCCCATCAACCCAACCAGAAAGAAGCAACAGGTTTTAGTTCATGACGAAAGGAGGCAGGCCCCCATTTTGGAGAGACTTTAGTGCTAACCTCTGTGAGGACAGAGTGTCTATCAAACTGAGGTTCTTAGATGAAAATACCAGATAATATATTGAACTTCAGTTCTGTATGATTAAAATCTTGAAACTGATTTATCACATAATTTTTGTGCTCAACATTATTTGCACCAAGGACAATATTATACCATAATTCAAGGCATCTTCATGTGGCAGTATAACACGTATGTAATCCAATTAGGATTATATATTGCATATTGGAATTAGTGTTTCCATAAGTATAAATAGCCTCTTTCATAATTAGGAATAATATCTTTTGGAATTATTAGGAATTCCTCCATAGTTTAAAACAGTACTTCCCATAACTAGAAAAAAATACCTTTCACAATTAGGAACAGTACCTTTCATATATAAGGAAGCTACTGCCATAATTATCAAAAGTAAACTCCATGATTTAAAAATGGTGATTTCTATCTATGTTAGATTATTCTTCAGTTCAGTATGAAATATAAATCATCCATCTGGAGTACAGTAAAAGGTATCTCTTGGATAATTATCCAACAATTTTAAAAGCACCAGGAAGTCTGTTACTAAATAATAATTTGAGATTTGGGATCAAAGAAAAACTGTGAGAGCAGCCTGTAAGCACAGTAAGGAACGGAGGATATTCAGGGTCTCCCTCCCCTCTCAATGGTGGCCACGCAAAGACTCTGGGAGAGAAGTCACTGCTCAAAGACTCCAAACAATAGCTCCAAAGCCACAGTCACTCAGATGGGTCTGGTTAAGCCTGGTGGGCCACAATCAAAAGGAGCAGAAATGAATACGAGAGATAGATTTGTGCAGAGGAAGGAAGAAATGGTATAAAGGTGGCAGGGAGGTTTTATATATGTGTGAAAAGTATGTGTGTGTGTAAGTGTGAGTGTGTGTGTGTAAAATTGCAAACAAATTAAACTTTAAAATTACCATGTTAAGAAAATAAAAATTCTAATATAAACCACAATAATTCTGAAACTAACATTTTTTCTACATAAAAGACCATTACCTCTGCTTATCCTTAAGCACTGTAAATATAAAAAGCTTTTTAAAAGTTGGTGAATAAAACTTTTGAGTCAGAGGAATATTCTACTCCTTGTTTTTAAAAACATGAATTGAAGGTGATATACTGTAGCACGTGAGGACACACACACACAAAATATCCCAATCACAGTTTTCCCTAACAAGAATTATCTCCATTGTGATTCACCATAAAACTCTCTGATGTAATATGTTACCAAAGTTAATCAGGATCAATATGAAGGAATAAAACCACGGGAGAGCTTAAGGAGGAAAGCCATGCATTTAAGATCAAAATCCCAAGTAAAAAGTAGTATCGATTCCATCACTGCTTGACCTTCAAACCAGAAAGGGGAGAACATCTGGATAAAGAGTAGCTTCCTGTATCAAATACTAGTCTCCACTCCACAGGACGAAAAAACTAAAAATGTGGCTACAGCATTGTACAGCAGCTGAGTCCAGCTCAGGCACAAGCTAAATAACTTGCCAATAAAATATGACAAGGAGAGACACATGCGACACAGGACTTGGCAAGAGGACAATTAATCCGCCTTATCTGATAGCACTTCACATTCTTCATGCAGCTCAGCATCAGGCGAGGGTCCAGTGAATTGAAGGACAAACAGCAGGAGAGGTTAAGATTTCCAGGAGGCTATGCTTATCCCTGCATGGAGATCAGCTAGCAGGGAGCTTAGGAGCCCAGCACCCCTGCCTTGGCTCATGTCACCACATTTCACATCTCCTCTCCAGGGCAGTCAAGTCTTGTACCAGAAGCAAATCCAGAACCAAACTCGAGAAACGCCATGAAGCCCGATACTCTTCGGGCTTCTCGCAGCCACTGTTCCTAAAATACAAGCTATTTCCATACACACTTTAAAAGTTATGGGGAAATTTACACGCAAAAAATTACAAGAAAAATACAGCATTAATAGTTTTGGACAGATGCATCTATAATTTGTTGTGTAGACTCTTATTGATGTCAGTTCTTTCATCTCAAGGAGTTTCTAAACAGTTAAACACCCATTCTGAGATTTACCTTGGACTTTACATTTTCACTATCAAATGCATTTTTATCCGCGGCTCTGGATAACTTCTGTATGTTATGTTATCTTTCTTATTTAGGGTTTCTTTGTAATAAACTTTAAATTAAAAACATCCAAACAGGACAGGCAATGTCTGAGGCAGACCCTAGAGGTGAATGAACTGAGCTGATAATTCTGCCTTTGCTTCTGGCTGGATAACTTCATTTAAATTACCTAGCTCCTCTGTTCTTGTTTCTTAATTCTTAAGATGTAAATAATAATGCTACTCATCTCCGAGGTGAAATACATCAGCAGTCAGTCACAGTGGGGAGTACATAGGAATTATTAAATAGATGGCATATGTTTAATATCTTCTATCTCCATTTGATTTAATTTGCATGCACAGAAATTACGCATATATACATATGCATAGATATGTGGGCTAATATATTGGTAATAGCAGGTTCTCATATATGCTCTTCCACTGTCCTACAACCCCCATCTTTCTTCTTTAACATTTTGAAACAGGGTCTTCCTGAGTTGCTTAGGTTGGCACTAAGCTCATCCTATAGCCCAAGAAGGGTTTGAATGTTGCCATTCTCCTGCCGTAGCCTCCCGAGTAGCTGAGATTACAAGCCTGTACCATCAACCCTGGTTTAAAGTATGTTCTTTTAAATTAGATCTGATGAGTTATGTGTTAATAGTTCTTTATATCCACCAGTCTCCAGCAGTTTTAGGCTGTGATAAATGTTGGCAGAAAGCTGTGTGGACCATCCAGTCATTTCTCAAGCTACAGCTCCTTGGTATAATCGCTGAGTCACGGGAGATGGGTGATTTCAGGGCTGAAACAAGCCTTGCCAGGTTGGGTTCCTGAAATCCTTTAAGTGATTTGCATTCCCAGTGAAGAAGGTTGCCTTTCTCCACATTTTACCTTGGGGAAATGAGCAGGTCTCTGGTACATAGGCACTTTTGTAAACAAATGAGACTACTTTGTGAAAGCAGACAGATATATTTAGTTGCCATTTCTGCTATTGTGTCTGTGTGACTGACTGCATATAACTACTTCATCCATGTGAGCCCCAGATGCTGTTTTAAAATAGATACCCAGACTATACATATACGAGATGGGTGTACGTGACATTTTAAACCATTTTTATCCGAATCACTCTTTACAGCATTATTTCAAGGCATCCCTTTCTCACATTTGATAATGAAAACTCTTAACCAGATTTGTTCATCCAGATGCTTATATTAACAGGGTCATTTAAATTGCTAAAATAAGGTAAAGGAACATGACAGTTGACTGTGCACAGGCACTAACTGATTCATATTCACCAGTTCACACATCCTCAGAACATACATGGAGGAATTAGCTTCATATCAGCAATAAGGAATCAAAGACAGAGAAGTTAAGGAACTTGCAAAACCTCAGCCAAGTTACATGAGAAGCCAGTGGCTCATCCCCTGACTTGCCAATTTGTTCTCCATTCTTAACTAATGAGAACATACCTAGAGAGGCCATTTCTGGGCTACCAGGGTTTCTCTTTTCAGTTAACTTTTCTGCCTGGTTGACTTGACTTAGATTCAATAATTAAAGAAAATACATGCTGGCCACAAACAGTTGCTTATAGGCTATAATTCCGTTTTCACTGTTGTTTTGGTTTCTGAACCATTCCATCTTTCGTCTTTCAATTTACCATGGTAACTGGTGTTTAGGCTACATCGACTGACATCTGAGGATCTTAGGAATTTTTCTCTCTTACTGCTCCTTTTCTGCTTGTACCTTCAGGACATCCCTTTAATATTATCAGCTTCTTGACAGCCTTTACTGAATTCGTCAATTAGATAAATATATAGAGTAGATTCTGATTATCCTACCCTTGTTCTGATTTACTTTAGCCTCAACCTTTCTCTCCACCCTCACACCAAGTCCCTTCTGCACATACGAAAGTGGTTTGCTTTGGGTTTTGAGACTCACTGGGTCTCATAAGCATCACATGTTTGACCACAGGTTTTAAAATCTCTTTGAAGCATGGTAGGCTTCTCAGTGGGTCCAAAACTTAACACAACCACAGCCCTTCTCAGAAGCCACTGGTATCTAATAGTTAAGCGTGAAGGGGTAGGAATACATGGGCCCCTCCCAGATCCCTAACTGACTATTGACAGATCTAGTAGTCATGTGCAGGCCCAATGCAGGTCAGCACAGCTGCTGTGAGATTATGACCACATTGTCTTCGTCACATCTAGAAGACAGTATTTCTCTGCCCTTCTTCCTGTCCTCTGGCACTTATGTTCTTCCTGCTCCCCAGTGTTCACTCAGCTTCAACGGAGGTGGCACAAGTGACCTCTATAGGCCTACATACCCAGCCACCACTTATCCTCAGAACCCTGAGCAGCCAGCCTCTCCACATTCATCATATTTCATTGCAAAGAGGAGCTATCTCATTAAGACCAGAAGTAGCATTCTCCTGTGGTTATAAACATATTTAGAAAGCATCTTCATACCATGTCAATTCTGATAAGCAGTCATAAGTTCACCCCCAGCTAGGAGACTGTGAATTATAAAATGCGCCTTAAGTACAATCGGAACATAGCTGGTTACCACCGTAACAATCATGGCACTCCTACAACAGTGGGCACCTCTTGCTCGACAGATTGGTGTTCTAGTCCACAGTGTTACAGCTGTGTAACACCATTGGTCCTCATCAGGCTGCATAGTGCTTTCTAGACCATGAAACCTCGGGAGCAGGGAGAAAGCTTACAACTCAGTTCCTACTTGATACATCTTGCAAGTAAAACATGTGTGGTCTTCAGCAATAAGGTCTTATCGACTAGTTCTGATGGTGACCAAGAGGAATTGAAAAGAACTTGCATTCTTTTAAGTGTTTAGTGTTTAATTCTTCTCAAAATTAATATTGCACTGAGTGGAATGTTTTACCCTAACTTCCAAAACATCTGATTTTCCCAGACCAACTTACCAAGTCTCTTATCCTTCACAGTGACTTCATATTTCAGATTTATTGAATGTTAAATGATCTCTAATTAGTGCTCTATCAAATACTTCACTAAGTTCTAGAACATCTTCATATATGTCTTAGACATATTTTCTTTGTTTTATGTTGCAGTCGTTTTTAATTTTCTAATTAATACGGTTATTGCTTTCTTAATATGTATCTTAGTGATCTTTTATATTCTGTTGCTTAACTATTTATGTTTACAGATATCTGAAATTATGTGATAGCACATTTAAAATGTGATTTTTTTAGTTATGATGTGCATAATATTTTTTCCATATAGTTTTGGATTGGCTGTATCTGATATAAAAGCTTTGCGTTTTCACTCATTAATTCATAAACTTCAGCCTGTTTAATTCTTTAAGCAATCGGCTAAAGAAGGCCCTATTACTACTTTCATTTTGGAGGTGAAGGCATAGGAGGAATATTGTGGTATTACTGTCATGGTTCCAAGGCTTTGGGTAGACACTGGCATTCGTGGTAAGGAAGTATCCTTCCGTTGCTGCTATGCTTTAGATATGAAGCGTTCCTACTAAAGGCTCATGACATAAAGGCCTTGTTTCCCGGCTGACTGAGTTAGCTTGCAAGATTCTGAATTTCACAATCTAACTGGTAGAAGCAGACAGTAGGATATATCTTTCCTCTGACTGCGGCCTCCTCCTCCTTTTCCTTCCCATTTGTCTCTTTCTCCCTATCTCCCCTTCCGCTCCACAGTGAGACACAGTAAAGAAGCTCTGGCACTACACACTTTTACCAGCACACTCTCTTGTTTAAGAGTGCATGGGACCAAGTGACCATGGAAACCTCTGAACCAGTAGCCAAAATAACTATTTTTTACTTTCTTTGTCTATATCCCATATTTTGGTCACAGTAACAGAAATATAACTAATATGATTGCCAAATTATTGGACTACTTTGTCCACAATCAGGAATGGGAGTAGAATTTTCTCAAGTACCCCTTCCACACCTACTAATAAGGCTGTGGAACAATCCACCTTTAATATGGCATGGCTATCAATTACACAGCATGTGTCCCAATGTGTCAAACCTTTCTGATAGACAGGACACATATTATTTTCTTTTCCTTACTTTTTTTCTTGCTATGACTTCTTCAAGTCACAAGGAAGAATATGCATGTGAACACTATCAACACTACGGATCTCCTTAGGACTAAGAATAAAACAAGTTCAGTAAACAATTGATAGGTTATTTTCTTCATGACAAGAGAAGAAAATGCACAGAAAAAAAGTTTAGAATCATTTGAAAAGTTTTCTAAACTTTTCATGTCTAATAACTTTCACTATGTGAAATGTGAAAGTTATTACTTATACTTGGAAAGATGATTTTCTTTGCCTTTTAGCAGACTCAATATTCCAAGTGCAGAACGGTCGTCTAGTTCCTTCGGGGAGAGTGAGCCTCTTCATAGCACTCAGGTCATGTCACATCTGCTTCCAGAGCCAGCCCAACTCTCTTGCTCCTTAACTGAGAAGTGGTGCTGGTATTCACAATTGCATCTTGTTAATTGTTTCTCAAACTCAATAATTCCTTTCTTTAACACTGTAAGTGGCTTATCAATTTCACTAGTATTGGGGGGTGCTAGTGCCTGGATTTATCATAGTCACTGCACCACTCTGTGCATATACTCTTTCTCATTTTGCATTTTACTTCCTTTTGCCTCCACGCTGGTAGATAACTCACAGCTTTGCATACCCTAGGCAAACCGTTCTGCCGCTGTGCTACACTGCTCAACCTACTCTGAGGGAGTTGTTTTTCTTTATCAATTCCCGGACTCCTAATTTTCTTAGTCTTATTTATTGTTATTGAGTTGTTTAATTGATTTTCAACCTTTATCTTGAGTTACTAAACCAATCATGTTACAATTATACCTTTGGCCCTTGTGCACAGGTTTATGTAATGTTGTTGCAAGTTTTAAGAATCCTCTAACTGCAGTCGTGGAATGTGCATTGACTAATTCAGATTTCTTTTTCTTTTGGAGCCAGGTAGTTTGATATTTCTTTCTTTTTTGATAGCATATAAAAAGGAGACTTTGGTACTGTGACCATGTGTAATTTCTGCTTTTTTGGACTCTGCTAAGGTATCCCAAACCAAGTCAACAGTATTTGAACACGATCAGTGGATACTGAAAGACAACATTTTTAAGTTTTATGCGTGCATAGACACATATCACACAGATTTTTTTAAATTGTCTAATGTTTGGGAATTACACATTTATTGTATCTAAAAGTTATCTGGTAATCAGCAGATAGATGAAAGTAAGATTACAGATGTTCCTGCTCAGAACTCTAATAATCTAAAGCAGCGTGAAGGATGCTCACCTCACCATGGGCAGACTTACAGAATTGAAGTTCCACACAGCCACGTAGCATTGCTTTTACTCTGTCTGTGTCTGGAGCTTCCATGTTTATTCTGTTTCATTGTTCGAAGAAAATTTGTCCCATAAAGCTATGTAAGTGAACCTGTTAGGGTTACAGCATGCATGCATGTTCCACCAAAACGCTGCTGTTCCATAAGACAGTATGGAGGCCATATTTCTGGCCATAGGTTGCTTTGCTCTTGTGGGTTGTGTTTGCATAAGAAGAATCAAATTCGTTCCAAAATGCACTTCATTGAGTTGAGACAATAGAGTTACTTTCATTTGGGTTTATTAGAAAATAATAAAATATGTTTTTCATTATTAGAAAATAATTAGTTATAATAACTTATTAGAAAATAAAGAGTCAATATATAATTTATAAACTTGGGCACCTTTGTGGTCCACACGTAATGTTTTGAGCTGCAAAAGCCTCTTAGTGGATCTTTCCTTTGATGAATTTGTAGTGTCCTGCTGTGGAATAATCTTTCTGTACTCTGTGAATATACATTGCTCTCAATGATTAATAAAGAAGCTAACTGGCCTATAGAAAGGTTGGATAAAGTTAGGCAGGACAATCAAACTGAGGATACTGGAATGAAGAAGGGTGGAACAGGAGAGTTGCCAACAGACACAGAGGAGGCAAGATGGGCATCAGTACTAAGGAAAGATACCAAGTCACGTGGCAAAGCATAAACAAAAAATATGGGTTAATTTAAGTGAAAGAGTTAGCTAACAACAACCCTGAGCTATCAGCCAAGCATTTGCAATCAATACTGAGTCTCGTGCAGGTTATTGGGAAGCAGTTGAGGCACAGGAAAACTCCGCCTAAAGTATCCTTTCCTAGCTCTTCTGATTAGTTTGGTTTGAAGTCTGTTTTGTCAGATACTAAGATGACTAGACCTTCTTGCTTCTGCACAGACTGAGCAACTAAAGCAATTTGCATTCTTCTCAAATTGGCCCAGTAGATTATGTTAGAGTTATGTAACTATATTTTGAAGAAGAACGTCTAGGCTAGAGAAGCTGAAGCCAGTCTGGTTTTGAGAGCACTGAGTGCACTTAAATTGAAAATACAAATAGTAAATAAACCTAACTATTAGGCTATTTCAAAACTGAGAAGTTCTTTCTGTCGTCCTTTGCATACCATAGTACTGATGAAAGAATTGGAGAGAAAATAAAAATGATCCAGTATTAGATGTCAAGTTAGGGTACAGTTCTAATAGTAATTTGAGATAATCTTGGATGTATTTGATTAAAGGATTTTGCATAATTGCATGTCAGTTTTATTAACTATTATGCCTTTTATTGAAAACATTTTTAAACAATATGTTTGATAATGCTTTCCCCTACCCCATTCCTCCAAGATCATCTCACCTTCCTACCCCCTAACTGCATGTTATTTCTATCTTCCTTTCAAAAACAAACAACCCCCCAAATAAAAACCACAAAAAGCTACATAAACACACACAACCAAAAATCAAAATAATAAAAAAAGATCAGTAAGACAAAAAAGGCCAAAAAAATTCAAAATGAGATAAATAGAACTACAAAAATACCATTAAGTTGTTTTGTGTTGGCTAACTACTCCTGGGAGTGGGACCTGCCCTGAAGTATGGTAACTACCCAGTGACACTCCATTGGAGAAAACTGATTTTCCCTTTGCCATTAGGTATCAATTGCAAATAGCTTCTAATTTCTCCTCTTCAGTGCTGTGCTTGAATTTGTGAAGAACTTAAGCATGCTTCCACAGTTGCTGTGACTTCGTATGTGCATCAGGCACATTGTGTCTGGAAGACACTCTTTTCCTGGAGTCACCCGTCACCTCTGGCTCTTATAATTTTCCTGCCAGCTTCTTTGCATACCTCCCTGGACCTTGAGGAGAGGGATTTGATGGGAGTATCCCACTTAGCAGTAAGTACTCCTAAGTCTCTCACTCCTTGCACTTTTTCCAGTTATGGATCTTTGTGTGAATTCTCATCTGCTGTGAGAAGATTATCTGAGGTGGGTCGAGTGGGACACTGACCTGTCAGTATAGCAATATCTCATTAGGAGTCATTTTACTGCTATTTTCCTTTAGCAGAATAATAGGTTTTCCCCTAGGCCCCTAAGACCCCCTAAGACCTAGCTAGACTCAGGATCTTAGCTACCTTACACTATGAGTTATGAGCTCCATCTCATGGAGTAGGCCTCTGATCATAAAGTGATTGTTACTCCTGTATCTTGTGCCACTATTGCACCAATTAATCCTCTAGGCAGGTAACTGCTGTGGGTCACACAGTTTGTATTTGGGTGATATTGATGGTTAACTTTCTCCTGCATCACCACCAGGTTGTTTGGAGGCTTCCATAGGGTTCCACTGACCAACAACTCAGAAAGGTACAACCCATTCTTGACAGTGGAGGTTTTACTTGGTGGCAAAAGATGCCACATTGAGGCATTTTCTCCCCTTTTATTTGGTGACATCATTTAGATTCATTTCATATCCATTTATATTTTAGGAAGCTTCTACACAATAAGTTTCCATATAGTTTTTCAAACGGCATTTGGTATCAGTTTTCCCTCTGTATATCTCCTCCTTCAACCTCTTCTCCAAACCTCTTCTCTATTCAACCCTCCTTTCCTAGTTTTGCCTCTGTCTGTTCATAGCAATATATTCTATTTCTCCACCCTTAGGAGATTCTCTCTTCCCACCCCCACCAGTCCCTAAGTACCTAGCCTGTATAGTTATTCAGATTGTAGCACATGCAGAAAGATTAAAAGTCAAGATATACATATAAGTGAATGCATATTTGCCTTATGGGATCTGGGTTAAATCACTCATGAGGGTTTTTTTTTTTTTGGAGTTCAATCCATTTACCTGCAAATTCCTTAACAGCTGCATAAAATAACCCATTGCCTAAATATACCACATTTCATTATCCATTCATCTGTTGGACATGTAGGCTGTTTCCAATTTCTGGCTATGATTATTAATAGAACAGCAATGAACATGGTTGAGTAAGTGTCTTTAAAGTATTATGTAGAGACCTTTGAATATGTGTCCAAGAATTGTATAGCTGGATCTTGAAGTAGATCTACTCCTAGACTCCTGAGGAATTGCCACACTGGTTTACATAGTAGCTGCACAAGTTTGCACTCCCACCAGCAATAGTGGAGGCATGCAGCCATTCGGTCTGAACACAACCATTTGATGAAGGTGCTGTCTTTTGTCCAATGTGATTTTGGGGGCTTCCTTGTAAAAATTTCAGGTATCTATAATGTATGGACTCATATCTATAGCTACAGTTTAATTCTACAGTCAAAGTGTTTGTTGTTATTCCGATACCATGCTGTTTTTAATTACTACAACTCTATTATACAACTTGAAATATACATTAGCAATACATCCAGCAGTCGTTGGTTTTTCATCTTCTGTGAAGAATTGTGCTGAAATTCCAGTGGAGATTGTATTGAATCTGTAGATTTGTGTTGATAGGATGGCTGTTTCACACTATTATTCCTACCAGTCCATGAGCAGGGGAGCATCCCTTTGCCAATGTCCTTTTCACTTTCTTTTTCCAATGCCTTAAAGTTTTTATTATATAAGTCTCTCCCTTGCTTTATGAGAGTTATTTTAAAATTTTTGAGATGCATATCTGTTGTGACTTGACTCGTGTCCTAGTTTGTGGTTTCACGGAGCTTCCAAGAAGAAAATATATTAGTTAGTGTGTTAGTGGAATGTTCTGTTGATGTCTGCTAGGTCCATTTGCTTTATGAAATTATTTAACATTTCTCTGTTTAGGTTTCTCTGGATATCCTGTCTATCAGGAAGAGTAGGGGACTAAAGTCACCCACTATCACTGTGTAGGGGTCCATATGAAATTTCAGCAGCAGTAATACTTCTTTTATGAACTTGGATAGCTTATGTTTGGCACATAAATGTTTAGAATTATAATATCCTCTTGATACATTTTTTCTTTGATGAATATTTAGTGTCCTTCCTTTGCTCTTTTGATTAGTTTTGTCTTGAAGTACATTTTGTCATATATTAGGATGGCTATACCTACTTTCATCCTGGGCCCATGTGGTTGGAATACCATTTCCTATCCTTTTACCCCAAGGGAATATCTATCATTGATGGTGAGGTGTGTGTCTTAGATGCAGCAGAAGGATGGATCCTATTTTCTAATCCAGCTTGTTAGTTTTTGTCATTTTATTGAGGGAATTGGGATCATTAATATTGTTTTCAATGAGCTGTTTTTATTGATTCCAGTTATTTTTTGTTATGCTTTGGGTTTCCCCAACTCTTCTGTTTTATTGTTACAGAATTATTTATTCCTCTGCCTTCTTGGTTATTGTTAACCTATATTCAGACTCAAATTTTCCTACTAGGGCTTTCTGTAGAGAGGACTGGTAGGTAGAAATTGCTTAAATTTGGTTTTATCGTAAAATGTTTTTGTTTTGTTTTTCTTCCCCCTCCATCTGAATGTGATTGATAGCTTTTCTGGGTAACATAGTCTGGACTGGCATCTGTGGTTTCTCAGTTTGTAGTACATCTGTCCAGGCCCTTCTAGATTCTAAGGGTTCCATTATTCTAGTGAGCTGCCTTCATATAATACCTTGTTTTATTTTTTATCATTTATTATTCTTCCTTGTATTTTTAATGCTTTTATAATTGGGTCATGAGTAGTTTCTCTTCCAGTTCTGTATATTTAGTGTTCTGTATGTTCTTTGTTTGGCCTCTCCTTCTACATTTCTGTGGATCAGCAGCTGATACAAAGCAATGGAAATGGCCTAGAAACAAGACCCTATGATTTTGTTTTATTTTGTTGTGTTTTCAATTGATGATAAATTAAGCATATGCAAGATGCTTACTGACCTTGAATTTTTTCTCAGATATATGTTGTAGATATATATCTATATCTATCTATTTATATAGATATAGATGCCTTGAACAATTCACTAGCACCGATAACGATTGCAAATTCAGTGTATGAGTTTTTAATTTTGTTTGACTTTATGTGTATGGATAATTTGCCTGTATTATGTCTATGCATTACATGTAAATCCTGTACTTAGAGCATCAGATCCCCCTGGGACTGGAGTTACAGGTGGTTGTGAGCCACTCTGTGAGTGCTGGGGATTGAACTGGGTTTCCAGGAGAGGAGAGGGCTTAGAACTATTGAACCACCTCTCCAGTACCAATGTTTGAATTTTTAAATGACCGAGGAAAGAGAGTAGTTATGTTGAAATTATATTTTAATTTCCAAAAGGAAAACACAAAAGCAAAATTTCAAAAGAAAAGCTATAGTTGAGTTCAGTGCAGGCTTTTTGTTCAACAGTCTAAAATGCACCTTAACAGCAGGGGTTTAAGCACATTAATAGCGAGTGAAATGAAAAGTGAAAATATGCTCTCTGCTTTGGACTCGGGTATTTTAAGTGCACTGTGCCTTACCTCACTGTGCAGAGTAGTTTTGTGTCAACTTGACACAAGCTAGAGTCATTTGGAAATGGGAATCTTAGTTGATAAAATGCCCTCCACCAGACTGGCTGGTGGGCAAGCAGCAATGCATTTTCTTAATTAGTGATTGATGTTGGCTGGTCCAACTCTAGGCGGGTGGTGTCATCCCTGGGATGGTGGGCACCGGTACTTTAAGAACACAGGCCGAGCCAGTCATGAGGAGCAAACCAGAAAGCCATATTTCTCCAGTTCTAAACTCCAGCTACCTGCCCTGTTTAAGTTCTCTCCGAGTTCCTTTTGTTCCTGGTGTTCTATCATCACACCGTGAGGATCCTGAAGTTCAACACCACCCAGTGGGGACTGGAACTTTAGTTCAGGACTTAGGCAAAATGAAGACAATTGCACAAAATTACCTCCATCCAGATATGAATATGTTGTCCACTCTAAGTTGATGTTTCTGTCATATGGTCCTAGCATGGAACCTAGGACCTCCTCCATCCTAGGCAAGTGTTCCATCATTGAGTTCTATCCCCAGTTCTCCTTTTATGCTGAGTCAGGATCTCCCTATAGTGACCAGACTGGCAATGACTCACTATGCATCCCAGGTAGGCCTTGAGTTCATGATTCCCCTGCCTCTGTCTCCTAAGTCTCTGGGATTATGGATCTGTGCTACCAGACCAATGCATCACTGAGTGCAGTTTTCCTTCTCTTGTAAAGTGACTGCTAAGTACTGCAGACTGTTCTCTCCTAACTCTTTCACACAATGAAAAATAAAAGCAGAAATCACCCCATTTCCTAAGAAACACAAAAAATAAATATTGAGCATTTTCTTTGATGCTTAATTCTTGGATATTTAACAAATCTTCTGAGATCTTCTCACACTGTGGTTGGTTCTAGTGGGGTGCTCCGGAGTCACTGCCTCTATTCGAAACCCATCCTGGATTCCTGCTAACAGAAGAGCCAACGCCCTTCTACCCACCCGAGACTCTCACACTGGGTACCCAGCACCTCCTTGTTCCCACATGACCATTTTCCTGCACCTGCTTCACCTCTGATTTAGAGGACTTCCCTGTTCATCCAGCAGCCACAATCAACACGCTACGCCTTCCTGATCCAGTTCAAGCCCCTGCTTCCCAATGTCTTCCCAAACTTTAAATCCACGGCTCTCACAGCATCTCCTTCCTTTCTTGCGGCGTTGGTAGCTTTTTTCCGTTTTCTATGCCGACTGTGCAGATATCTCCCAAGAAGCCCAACACTCCTGCCGCGTCTCTCTGCACACATATCACAGTTGTGCAAACACATCCTGAGCATTCCTTATGGCTTGATGCATGATGGGAGTTCACTATGGCTATCTAAGAAACTCCAGGGAGCTCAGACTCCAACATGAGGGTGTCGCCACTAAAAACGTGCTAATTAAACAGCTACAGCATGGGATCGCTAATTTGTAAATGGCCAGAAAGAATTTTGAAAAACCAAGCTGTTAGAAAATTAAGGATTTAGCATAGCAACCATACTGAACTTGTTAGGTATGCATTCCGCAAGAGATATAAACTAAAGAAAAATACATACACCTAAGCAGTCATATCTTTTAAACAAAGCCTTCTAAGTACAGGTCAGTATTATTTGATAATAGAACAATAAATTAAATAATTATTGGATTATAATTTTCAGTTACAGTGAGAGTCGTGACATTTAGAAATCACATTTATAATCTGCATTCTATTAGAAAATAAATTAATTTGAAAAGGTCAATTTGTTGCAAGTGGACCACCTGATGTCAAGAAGACACAGATCTACACTAGGATTTGGTCATTTCGCCAAACCATCAGTCAAAGAATTAAAATTAATATCAATCAAATCAATTGCATGGACAGCAGCAGCAGAACCTACCACTCAGTGTCATGCCAGCGTCCCCAAGGTAACTAAGAGGATTACACCCTTGGCCAGGTTGCTATGCAAGGCAGAGACTGCTAAGTTGGGGCATTCTCCTGGTTGTACCACATGTTATTTGTATTTAAAATAAATAAATAATGTGTCCTGCTAGGTTTATGTCAATTTAATATAGGTTGGAGTCATTTGGGAAAAGGAACCTCAGGTGGGAAAATGCTCTAACCAGAGTCTTGACTGATGACTGATGATTGATATGGGAGGAACTAGCTCACTGTAGACAATGCCATCCATGATTGGTGGTCCTGGATGCTGTAAACAAGCAGGTTGAGTAAGCCATGAGAAGAAAGACAGTAAGTAGCACCCCTCTGGTGGCTTCTGCTTCAGTTCTGCCTACAGGTTTTTGCCTTGAGTTTCTGTCCCCATTTTTCCTTAGCAATGGACCAAAATGCACAACTCTAAGTTAAAATAAAAACGATCCCCCCTTTCCCTCAGTTGCTTTTGGCTATGGAGTTTTATAACAGCAACAGAAACTCTAAATAATACAGGATATAAACGTGTAGTTCCCCATCCCTCACTTAGGAAAAGCTCAAACCCCTCAAGGCTTTCAGGGTACTGTAAGGCTTGACACTACCCTGCCCTTGTGTCCTCTTCTGTTTTATAGGCCACTCCTCTCTGTCCCCTGCATTCCATCCCACTGAACTCCCAGCCATCTCTGGATGCTGACAGGCAAACTTCATGCTCTGAGCAAACCTTAGGACGTAAATTCTTCCTTGCCTGAAAATTTCCCCAATACTTACATTGCTTGCTCTGTCACCTCCTTGAATTCCTTACTTTACTGTCCCCTTTCATGTGCAACCATCACCATGTAACCATGGAGAACTGATGTTCTCTTCCCCAAATTCTTGATGTACCAATTGTGGGTAATTATCATGTAACATTGGATATTAATTTTATTTTAGTCATCTTTCTGTATCTTTGTCTCAAAGAAAACATGATATAAACTACAAGGGAAGAGGGTGATTCTTGTGGTCAGCATTAGAGCCCTGTCAGCTAAAATTGCCTGACACACAGTGGAATTTCATCAGCCTTTGCTAAACAAATGAATGAACAATAGACCCTATAACAGCTTGTTTCTGTATTGCAAAACTCGACTGTGGAGCCTGGCTTGTGTTTAAAGCAGGTTTAAGTAAGGTCTGCCTTTCACATAATTTTCTACTTGGGGTGGGATATTTTGAAAAAAACAAATCCATTAGATGAGTTCAGTTGTCACCTCCATAAGGGAGTGCACCTCATTTCAGTCCTATTGTCCATGTCTAGGGTTATCTTTAGTCTTTACAATGACCGAGAGAAACAAGTGCTACTGTCACTGAGGAAAGCCAGGAACCTGCGGGGCACTCCCAAATGCACAGGAGACATACAAGTGTTCTGACGCCAAAGGTCAACAGCCTGAGGCCTGGGTAGTACTGATGCGGCTGGCCATCCTGTCTTAGATCTGGGGAGGAGGGAGGGAGGGAGGGACAAAGACAAGGAGTGACTGGGTGACTGAAGTAAGTAAGCAAAGGCAACATCTATTGCAGAAAGATAATGTAAAAAGTTTTATGACCAAAGAAGAAAAGATCAAGGGCTTCTAAAGTATCCTAGTGCATTCGCATGCCAATGAATAAAATACACTGAAGATTAATCCATTCAAGTGTAAAGGGGGGAAGGGAGGGGGGAAGATGAAGAGAGAAAGAGAGAGGAGAAAAAGAGAGGGGGAAAGAAAGAGGGAGAGGGAGAGAAAGAGAGAGACTACTCTGCTCACATACACACACACACTGACTTGCTTAGGATGCATGTTTAGGCTTTGTACCATCCCTCTTTAGACTTCTTTTAAAGCGTGCCCCATATTCCTGCTACATGTATTCTTCTAGGAATATCTGACACAGCTGTAATAAAAAAGTAGAGGGAAATCCCAGATTGCCATGTCCTCTCTATGAGCACTGCCGCCTGCCATGGAGGGCTCAGAGCATGTGGCAGGGGCACGCTGCAGCAGCCAGCAGCTGCTGCCTGCGCTCTCTTGGAGGAGCATCAGGGATATGAGAACTTGGGGAGAAATTAACCAAGTGATCAAAAGCAGATGAAAAGATATTAAGAGGGTACAGTGTTCCCCTCCCTGTAAACATTATGGGAGCAAGAGGAAGCTTGTGGTTAGATTACAGAGTGCACAACTCACAAAAATGTATAAATAGCTTTGGGGAGAAAAGGAAGTATAAGTAAAGAAATCAACTTTCATATTTTGGTGACCCCATAATGACTCTATAACTAATTTTACGAACGGTTGGAAAACTGAAATGATTGACTCTAACAAGTTCATTTGATACATATTAATGGGAGGATATTAAATAATAAATAAATAAATAAAAGGGTAATTGATTGACCACCTTTTCTCCTCCACCCTTGTAAAGGTATTCAGGGATGCTTTCTCTACTGCATGTTTTTTAGTATTTTTTTCATTCTGTTTTTCTTCTTTGCTGACCTTACTTCGATTATTGAAATTCTCTTGATTTTCCAAGGGAAATCCTTATTTTCTTCTACAAAAATATTTGAAGTCTGAAAGTAGCCATAGCAGACAGAACTTTGGGGGAAAGGGTCTTTAGGAGAATTGAGCACAAATGCACAGTCACCAACAATTAATATTGAGCAGAGTGGACAGGGAGGAAGTCAAAGGGAATCAGTGCGTATTCCTCATTCAAGCTGCGGGAAATCTGATGAGAGAGCTGCGTTCCTTGAAATCAGACTGAAACGGCCCTTCTGAGATGAATGAAATCTGAGAGTGTATTGAAAGATTGGCCAAAATGTCTGGTTGATTAAATAAATATTAGACTCGCACAGAAAAGGCCATGTCTCTTTGTATCTAAAAGTACAAAGTATAAATGCTGCTTGTTTTCCATTGTAGCTCCATGACTGACAAAGATAGAATTACTCTAGACCATAGAAACTCTGACTTACAAATTGTTGATTAATGGAGAGGACTTACAGATAGCAAAGGGATGGCCACTTTTCCGAGAAAATCTGGGGCTTTATCTCCATCCTCATCAAACACCGTCACTTCCAAAACATCATGGATATCCTTAATAGGGCTAAAAGAGGAAATATTAGGTATTATACACAAAAACACACGGGTGACGTCTGCTCCATGAAGATCTGAAAACACTTGCACTAATTAAGTCTGTGTGTCCTCAGGGTATAAAACTACCATTTAATTAAACCCCCAAAATTAAATCAAACTGATTATTCCCAAACCTTCCATCATGGAAGATTCAGATGTGCACATGCTGAAGGAAGTCACCTTTCTTCCTGTGGCATTTTCCACACACGTGTGCACTCAAGGGTGATACTCTTAAAGAAACAGGATAAAGAAGAAGGAAAGAAAAAGAGAGAGGAAATCAGAGGAGAAAGGGGAGGGACCGCAAAGTCAATCTGCAATGGGAAAAACAAAAATCATCTTTGGAATTAATGAAGAAAAATGTGAGGGACTGGAGACATGGCTCAGGGGTTAAAAGCACTTACTGCTCTCACAGAGGACCCAGGTTCAGTTCCCAACACCCACACTGCAGCTCACTCCTTGCTGTAACCACAGTTCCAAGGGATTCCACCGCTTTTCTAGCCTCTGTGGGCTTCTGAATGCACATGCAGCACATATTAAGCTCACACAGCCATACATACTTACATACATACTTAACATACATACATACATATACAAACATAAAAATAATAGCAAATACATATTTTTAATATAGTTCTTAAAAAGAAAACGGGATAAAATTATTAGATGAGATACACAGAAAGCCTTTTCTAATTGAAATGTAAAGTACCAAAAGCCCCACGCAGGATTTTAGAAACACTTTTTCTTTGTATAGAACAGAAACCATGTACCACTGACAAGAAAAAATAGTGCCGAGGCTTTTGTCAAAAACCCTTGTATCTGGAAGTTGGCTGATGTGTCTGTCTCCAGGTGATGTACTTCTGCTAGACCTTTGAGGGACTTCCTATGAATACCATCGATTGTACTGGAGGCAAATCTGACTCTTTCCACTCATAAACACAGACTAAGCAGTCTGTTTTGATGGGGCAAAGCATCAGTGACTCACCCAAGGCCAATGGGGGTCTCCTTTTAAATGCCAGGTATCTTGAAATCTAAGGCAAACTAGGAAACCAAATATATGCAGCGTCCTGAATGTCCAAGTTTGATGAAACACACAGGGCAGTCCAAAGGAGCCGGCCACTCTAATCGAAGGGATTATTAATACCAGGAGTCATTGGAAGTCTTTAAAGATTCACAGATAATCTGCATTTTTCAAAAGATTCTGACAGAATACAAATCTTCATGCATTTAAGATAGTACCATAACATGTAAGTGCTTAGAATTTAAGACAGGACTCCATTTGTAACTTTTCTTAACCCAGAAATAGATTAGTTTGGACATCTAGAAGCTTCTATCTATCCACAGATTAATTTAGTTACTAAGAGATCTATTTTATAAATGTCTCTGAACAGTCCCTTACAGTTCCAAATGGTCTCTTCTATTATTAAGCCATACTATAAAATAAAAGGATAAAAGGTTTTTGGAGGAAAAAAACAATAAAATACGCTCTTTGCACATAAAACTGAGTGGAAAAGTTCCCCTCAAGAGCCCCCAGCCTGCCCCACACACATCAGGGATAATTGCTCTCTAAGTTAAAGCTGCTTCTTGGATCCCAGGGCATCACACACTTACAATGTGAAAACTTTGTTCCACTCAGGATTGAGGTTTTTGTAAATGGTGTGTGTCTGAAGTCGGTCATTTCCCAACTCCAACAGGCAGAAAGGATCACTCTTCCCTGGAAAGAGAACACAGACAACCATCAAAGACCAATGAGTCTCACAAGGGACACGGCAAATCGAGCCAAAGATTTGTGAGAACGGAGAGAAACAGAGGGCTGGGAAGCTGCTCTCCCAGCAGGCTTTCTGGATCCACATTTGAGAATTCAGAAAGTGAGAGAAGCCCACGAATGTTCAGTCTTTAACTTATCAAGGGATCCAGATCAATGATACCAGAATTTTCACTCTGAACACTAATGACCACAGCTCTCACAGGAGGGTGCACCAGGCCTGCATGTGGAAGGGTTCTCAGTTCCTTGTGTGTCTTTAAAAGGAACTCAATAGCAAAATAAAATAAAAATAACTCAATTAAAAAATAGGTCAAAGACCTTAAAAGGCATACAAAGCACCAAACGTGAATATTCAACATCACTCCTCTTCAGGAAAAGAGTAATCAAAGCCATGATGATATAGCATCTCACCCCTGTTAGAAAGCTGCAATCAAACAGGCAGCAATGGGGCTGGAGATAGATTGAGCGAGAAAGCATTTAGCACATACAAAGCCCTGTGCTTTACTCCTAGTACTTTAAGAAAACAGAAACAAGGAGAAATATAACAAATACCATATATGAAGGAAAGGAAGTCTTATAGGATAGCGGAACAATCAGTTAGTAAAGCTGTTATGGACAAACATGGTTCCTTTAAAAGCTACACACAGATCTGGCTGCAATCCTATTTTCATATATATATATATATATATCCAAAAGAAATGGTTTCAGCCTGTGTAGCATAGTGTCCCTCACAGTATTCCTCACAATAGCCAAAAACAGACAACATAGGTGTCAACCAGCTGACAAGCATAGGAGAAAATGTGGTACATATAGACAACAGAATTACAACCAGTCATAAGGAAGGTTAAACTATTAAAAGGATTAAATCATGTCATTGGCAGCAACACAGATGAGCCTGTAGGATAATATATTATGAAATTCAATCACAGAAAAAATAAACACTATAGGGTCTCATTCATAGACAGGATAGATAGAATCATGAAGTGGAGTTGGGGCTGGAGAGCTAGTTTTTCAGTTAAGATCATCAGTTACTCTTGCAAAAGACTCTGGTTCAATTCCCAGCACCCACATGGAAGCTTACAACCATCTCTGGTTCCAAGACATGTGATACCATCTTCTGGCCTCCACAGGTACCAGGCAAGCAAATGGTGCAAAGGCATGCATGCAAGAAAACACCGATACATACAAAAAATAAAAATAAATCTCAAATATTTGGAAGAAGTGCAGAGAAAGAGTGCTTATAAGATGCTAGAGGAGGAAGAGGGAGGGGTGGATGAAGAAAGATTTGTACACAAGTACAAAGTTAAGGTTAAGGAGGAACTGGTGTTCTCTTATGTAGTGTGCTGATTATGGTTAATAATATTATATTGGATGTTTTAAAAGAGCTATAGGAAAGGATTTTGGATCTTCATATACAAAGACATGCTTGATGTATGAAATGATAAACATGATACATGTACTTGATTTACTTATGATACCATGACACATACCAAAATACCACACTCTACAACATTGCTATGACATGCCAGTTAAAAGCAATGTATTTAAAATGTAACACTATTATCTTCCTAAATTTTCTTTAGGTCACTGTAGATAATTACTCTTCTATAATTGGAAACCAATGAAAACGTTGACTTCCATGAGGCAGTGAGAAGACAAAGTACAAAAAGGCTCTTAGGAACTAAGTCTCTATCCTAGGCGAATAAGTAGACAGAGTCTACATCCCCAGTATGAGACTCCATATGCTAAAGCTTGTGATGCCGGGAAACATTCAAAGCATAATTCAGGAAGTAAGGTCAGAGCCTATTTTTAACTTAAAATTTTCATCTCACAGAGCTGGAAAGGATGAAAATCTGAGTTCAGTTCTCTAGAACCCACAAAATCCTGGGCAAGATGGGAGGCAGAGGCAAGAAAATTCCAGAAAGATTCTGGCCTGATGTACAGTGAAAAATACACAGGGAGACACAACAGCACAAGGGCAGACAGACAGACAGACAGACACACACACACACACACACACACGCTCCCTGTCTAAAACAAGGTGGAAGATGATGACAGACACTCAGCATTGAATTATAACCTTCATACACCACTGTGACATGTGAGTGTAGATGCTTGCACATAGGTACATCATACAGGAACAAGTACACACATGCATACACGTACATACACACCCATTTGCCTCCTCACATTTTCTCCTTTTCCATCCTATCTCCCTCTGTCCTGTAAAAGAACACACATAAGAAACAAGGACACCTCAAATCCAAAATCCGCTTGACAACCTCCAAGGGAAAAGCCATTACCTTTCACAGGGACGGACAGGGAGGCCTAAGATTGAATCTGTCAGGGGAAGAAAGAATGGCTACAATGTCCATTTGACATTAGTGGAGCACAAGGGACTCAAAATCAAATATCCCTCTAAGAGACAGCATGATACAGGGCTTAAAGACAGATATCCCTCTAACAGTTATCTAGGACCTACCACAAAATGTGCTCAGGCATCCTGAATGTTTGGCCAATGCTTCAGGCTGCTGAACGTACAACTAATTCTCTTTAGAAATAACCAGGAATGCTGAGGCCCTACACACCCCTACAGAGTTTCACTTGTCCCACAGCCTGCACATGTGCATGAGTAAAATCTTTTTTAAAAGTTCAAATGTAGAAGCACGGGACAGAGTTAGTATTAAACGGGAGAACCCTGTTGCACTGACTCATGGCCTGGACAACTCAGGGGCCAAGAAGAAGCCTTTCAAAGCCAGTTCCATAATTTCAGTTGCCTGTAGACTGATGCGTCCAGGGGCAGAAACGGAAGCATCACTGTCCTCAGCTGTGAACAATGGAAAGGACCTGTATCCACTCCACAGAAACATAATAAAATAACACCGGAGGCCTGTAAATTCCTGAAAAAGCCAGATAACCAAGCTAAAAAAATATATGTACTCTATCAACCAAGAGTACACATGCAATAGAAGCCCTTCTCCCTGAGCAACACCTGAACTGGCCTCTGCTTCGCCAGGATTCTGCTACCAAGAAGTCATTCTTTCCCTTGAGCCCTGACTGTGGCTACATCTGTTATCAATTCTGGCTCTTAGGCTTAAGTGAATGAAAGTGGCTCTGACCTGCTTTCTAAGCATGTGATGCGTGGCAGCCCAAATACAGAAGGGGCACACAAAATGCCACTGACACGGAAATCCACCAACGTCCAATTTTGTTGACTTGTCGTCAGGTTCCCCTGGCAAGGCCTTCTGTAGAAGGAGTGCAAGGGGAACCTGCTGGGGCAGGAAGACATGCGTCCCCTTCGGCTCTGATGGGAAGGAAGATTCTAGCCCTGGATGACACGTGCTCAGGTGCAGCGGCATACCCCCTCCCCAACCTGAGCTGAAACAGCTACTTAACCGTTTGTCAGACCATTAGTAGGTGTCAGAGCTGCTCCTCTAGGGACAGCAGCATGACATGCCATCAGCACTGGCTCTGGGGAAAGCACCTGACAGTTTTAATGAAAGCGCCGGGGTTAGTACACAGCAGGGCAGAGGCACTGCAGTCCTGCAGAGGCACAGGTGGGCTTGAGCGGTACCCAGCGCTCCCGAGCAGCTCTGTGCCTAGCTAATGAGGAGCATGCTCCTCTCCAGAACCCAGGAACTTTAGTTATGTGTCTCCAAGGAGCCTACAGCAACAACTCTCTGAAGGTAATTCAGTCAAAGCTCATTAAAATGCTGCATTTATTAATATTAAAGTACAAACAGGCAGAGAGAAGGGAAAACAAAGACATGATTGTGCTTATAGAGTAATTTGTGGGTACTTTGGACATTAGTTTCTTTCTCTTTCAAAGTTTCACAGGGGAGGGTTCTCTAAGATTTAAATGATGAATATTCAAATGGAGGACAATGCTCTCTCATAAAAATGGGCCATCCTAACATTTCCCAATGATACTAAGAGAATAATGACAGACCAACCGAAATTCAGACACACTTGAAAACATTTTACTAAACCCTATTTTGCTGTCAAGCTCCTAGCCAACCTTCAGTACAAGCAAATGCACATCACCATGGCATTGTCTTAACATTAGTGGCTCAGGTTCATGATGAAGCATCAATCAAAAAGTCGTATTTGGGAATGCCAACTTAAAATTCATTTCCATTCCTGAAATAGTAGGTAGGAATTTTTCATTTCAATAGCTTACCTTTATTTGGATGCTACAGATGCCAGATACCGATATTTTGGGAGTAGTATCTGTCTTAGGGTTTCCATTGCTGCAATGGAACACCATGGCCAAAAGGCAAGTTGGGGAGGAAAGGGATTTATTTGGCTTACACTTCAATTTTGCTGTTTGTCACTGAAGGAAGTCAGGACAGGAACTCAAACAGGGCAGGATCCCAGAAGCAGGAACTGATGCAGAAGCCATGGAGGGTGCTGCTTCCTGGCTTGCTTCCCAAGGCTTGCTCAGCCCACCTCCTTATAGAACCCAGCACCAGCAGCCACGGGATGGCACCACTCACCATGTGCTGGGTCCTCCCTCCTAGATCACTAAATAAGAAAATGCCTTACAGCTGGACTTCATCGAGGCATTTCCTCAACCGAGGTTCCTTCCTCTCTGATGATTCTAGCTTGTGTCAAGCTGGACCCACAAAACCAGTCAGTACAGTACAAACCATTTGAAAGCAGTTTCCTGAACATCTACTCTATTCCTAGAATTGGCCAGGACGAGGATACACAAAGCTAACCAAGCTTCCACCCGCAAAGACTCTTCTCAGAGGCAGTGATCTTATAGGAGAAACAAGTGGCTTGTAGACAAATTCATCAGGAAGGTGTTTGTGCGCACACACATAGAGCTGGTCTGCCCTGCCTGATGGGTCTAATGTGCATTAATCATATATGTAAGTATGTGTGTGATAGCTTGACTTGTTTGACTAGAGACAACTCCATCACCATTCAAACTCCATCCCCATTGTAGCTGGCATTAGTAAGACACAAGTTAGTGAGTGCATGTCGGAGAATACGTGTGCATAGTTTCATAAAGTTTACACATTTTATACTAGGGGCTGGGGCATCCTTAGATCCTGTGACTGTGGTAGAAGTCATTTTTCCTTTTAATTTCACTTCCAAGTTCCATCCAAGTCCTGAAACATCCCAGCATCCTCTGAGCTTGCCTCCGCCCTCTGCAGAAGTCCGGTTCCTTCCAGCTGTCAGAATACATCTTTGTCGTCTACATGGAATCACACCACTCCCTCTCCTCAGTTTCCCACTTTTCATTGCCTGACTTTCAAGTGATCCAGTCCCACCTCAGAAACTAGCCTCCTTCTTCCCCAAAGGTCTCCTACAGGAAATGTTTTCTAGTCTCAATTGATGATCTCTCCCCGCCTTGACAGAACTCTGCAGGCTTGGACTTGGGAAGTGCTCGGCACTTGCTCCCACCCTGTCAGCCCCTTCTCTGTCTCACTTAATATGTCACCTTCTCTAGGACACTATCAGGTGCTCTTCAGTGAGTCCCACACTGATCATAGCAGCAAAATTATAATCCGACATCTGTTGCTGAGCATGGGAAATCACTTCCTACCCCCACTATGTTATCAGGACACAACACGGGCCCACTCAGAAGCACCTACTGAAATTAATTAGGATGAGCTGTGAACCCTGCCTCTAAAACCAAAGTGACCGATGCTATGAGTTGATTGGATGCCAGGCAAGAGCAGGATTCCCTGGCACTCATGTCAACATTAAGTTACAATTGGCAAATCTTCTACATCCTCCCAAACTTTACTTCAACTGAAGTCCACATTCTTTGGCAGACAGCTGAAATGGACAGGCTGCCAAAGGCAGATTTATATAGTTTTTAATGTGTTTTTCAAACTCCTCGATTTGGTCTCAGCTGTCCAGGAGGATCTCATGAAAATTAAAAGCATTCAATCACTACCACGAAGTTTCTAGAAATTCCAATTATAGTCGTCCCCCTGAAAATAGGGCATCCTTAAGAGGAAAAGTATTGCTATGGATACAGCTCCCAGAGACAGACAGTGAATTTAAACCATAAAATGGGCATGTGGGTTAAAATTCCCAGTGAACAATAACTACAGGCCTGATCTTCTGATACAAGCGGGTTTTAAAAAAGGAAGAAAGAAAAAAAACTAAACCCAACAAAGTAAAATTACAGAAATGCTTCAAAAGTCAGTACTACAACATATGACTGGGAGATTTATACTCTGCACTGCGAGGTTTCACTGTGGCGTTTAGGTCAACAGTTTTATGTGGGGGCGTGCTTTTATATATAATAAAAATGTGATGAGCCCACAAATGTGCTTTATATAGATAAAATTATTAGCCAGATTATCGAAATGTGAAATGCAGGTGTTGGACAGCTTAGCACAAGAATTTCCTTATTGAAAAACTTTTTTAAAAAAAAAATTTAGCAGATAACAGGACCAGAAATAACAAGAATAAAGCATCCTAGAGTGATCACTGTAGATTTCTAAAAGTGACTGAAAAGCTAAAAGTGATTAGAATGCTTAATAATTCCAGGATTATCTAAAACTAAGGCAGGTTTTAAACAATAGGTTAAGAAGACAGAGTTTGACATTTTTCATAAGTCAGCAACACACTAATAAAGTAAATGTAATAAAGAATGGAAAAAATAATCTACTGAATATAAAATATATACTAGGCATGCTCATTTAGGTTTTAATTTAACCCTAAAAATACTTATGAGAATGGGAAGATTCACAGTGGACCCATGCCACTGGGGGAGAACCAACTAACAACTAACACAACATACACATACACATACATGTGCCTTTCCATCATAATAAAAAGGAGGTTTCAATGAGAAGCAATAACCATGAAAATCAAGGGAAAACACATACATTGATTGCCATCTTCTATAAATTTATCATTAAACTATACAGGCTTAATCAGGAGCATGATTTAGGCATGAGGGAAGAGTTCATGCACCGCTTAATGAACAGAGGGTGTTAGCAAAGTAATGGGTGTTCATCTTCACGTGTTAGATGTACCGAGAGCTCCTCCTAATGGCAAAACCAAGGAACCAGCAAATGATCCTCCCTGATTCAGCAAGGTGTGTGCCTCCTTGACCTAGATGGCACATGCCACCCCCTTCATTTGGAATCTTGCAGTGGAGGAGAAGGGAGAGGGCCCAAAAGAAAGACACAGATTGCACCTACAGATCTTATGTCACTAGGGGTCTGTTCACCTTGTGGAGACATTGAGTACTAAGTGTTAAAAGTCACCACAGTGCTAAGATGCCAACTTTGCTTGGGTTGAGGAAAACTTTAAAAATCCATGGGGAAAACAAACTATACTCCACAGAAAGCATCAGTGGCATGGATAAAATGCACTTCTGAATCCTAGCCCTGCATCAGGTCATGACACTGGTCCTAACCCGTTTATGTATCAAATAAGACTATGTTGATAACAACTTGCATTTCTGGCTCAAAAAAAAAATGTTTTCCTTGACATCCCTCTGACAGGTACACTTGAAGATTATTTAATTTGGCAGATATTTGGGATCTGTTTATAACCCATGGCTGGTGTTTATAATGAAATACGTTCAAAGCTCTCAAAAGTGAAGTACAATTCTTGGAGAGATGGTTGACGGGCAAGTAGATGCCAACATAGGGTGAAGACTGTAATTCCAGGTTTGCCTCCTCCATTGCCTCAGGTAAATACCCAGATTCTCCTCAAAACATAAAGCTCAGCACAAAGGTAGGATTACAATGCAGAAAGAGAACAAGCACAGCACAGCACAGCACAGCAACGTCCTTGCTGCGTCATTTAGCTATGCAGCATTGTCCTGAACTGGTCTAGGTAGAGAACTATCACTCCGGCAAAGCAAATACCCCTAAGTTCCTACCTCTTTTATTTCAGAATATGACTCATGAGCCAATCTACTGCCATTCACAGGGTTGGGGTACTAGGATAAGGCACAGGGAGACATAAACATCTCATCTACTTAAATTTTTAAAGAAGGGGAATAATTAAATTCATGGAAAAAAGCTTGATTAACAAGAAAATTGATGTGTATGAGAGAGGAGTCAGGAATAGATGTTGAATCTCTACCCGTGTGCTATGCAAAGGCTGTCCATTAATGGCTTCTTACTCTGACATATGGAATTGACTCCTCAGGTTACACCACCTCACAATCATAGTGAGACTATCCTGAACAGTTATATCACTGTAAGCTGAGTACACAAGATTGTTCCCTATGCTCCATTACTGATCTCTCAAGTGTAAGAGACGTGTTCTTCATGAACAATCCTGGCTAAAAAAATGCTTTAGCTCTCAAATGCCTTTCTATTAATACACTGTATACTTTGATATCTTTGTATAGTCTATGAGACATATTTGCATTATTCTTTAACTTTGTCCACGCGTTTGATAAGCTGTGGACAGAGGAGAACATGCAGCCTCCGCTGGGGCCTCCACGGTTGCTAGGGAAATAGGTGCTCTTACCATTTTTTCAGATTTGTCCAGGGGGAAGGAAAAAAAAAAACAAAAAGAGGATTTCTGCCACTCTTTTAAGTCATTAGTTTGAGAATTATATATTTTTCTCTAAAAAGCTGAGGTTTTAGCTAAGTGAACTATATTTGTCTTATCAAGCATTACATACAGGTCTGTTCACTTTGAATCAAAAAATATGGTACATTTGTTTCATGACTTAAGGCTGTGACCCAGTTACTAAGGAAGTGATGGTATCAGACTGAAGAACCCATTGCTGTAAAAATACTAGGTTACTCTAAGCTCAAAGAGTTTGTAATACAGCTTATAAGTATATCCTAAAGGCTCCTCATTAGAATAACTTAGATAGCCAGAGCTAATGTCAGCATAGACCTCAAGACATAAAGAAAAAAAACCCTCTCTGTAACTTTAAAAAAGATGGGATTTAAGAAAGACTGCCTCCCTGTTTTTAACACTTGGTCTCACAGTGTTACCCAGGATGGCTTCAAAGTTGTGACCTTCTTTTCTCATCTTCTCACTCGCCTAGAGATAGACATTTTTAGCTGTGTTCCACCATGCCTGGCTTCCAGACCCATATGCATTTAAATCTTTTCTCTCAGACTCTCCTGTAATCCATGTTTGCCTTGATCTATCTCTCTAGTGAAGAGTGGCATGAAGCTTCTTCTCTTTCTGCCCTCACCTGCCCAGTGCTAGGATTACTGCTTGCACTACCACAACTAATGCAGGCAGTGCTGGAGTCTGAGTCCAGAGCTCCATGCAAATTAGACAAGCGCTTTAGGACCTGAGCAAACTGTTGTGGGATATTTGTATACTGTGTAAAAATGTATTGCTATTATTGGTGTAATAAAAGCTGAATAGCAAATGGCTAGAAAGAGGTTCATCAGGACTTCTGGAGACATAAAGGACCCTAGAAAGAAGAAGAAAGGTGGAGCTACCACCCAGACAGAAAGGAAACAGGAAGTACAATATAATAGAGAGGTAATGCCATGTAGCAGAATATAGATTAATATAAATGGGTTAATTTAAGTTATAAGAGTTATTTGAGACAAGTCTAAGCTAAAGGGTAAGCTTTCATAATCAATAATAATAGTTCTCTGGGTCATTATTTTCATAATCAATAATAGTTCTCTGGGTCATTATTTGGGGCTGGTGGCAGAAAAAAAGGTTTGTCTACATATGGTGCCCAACGTGGAGCCTCAAATATCCAAACATAGGGCCTGAGAAAGCAAGAAACTGAAGATGACTTCCTAGTCCTGTGGTCTCTTAAGCAAGTTGTTGCTCAGTGTGCAGAGGGGCAGCTACTGGCTGTTGCCTGCAGGCTTGAGACCTATCAGCACCATGTGCAAAAGCTGAGCCACAGTCATGGTACAGCTGATATGGCAGTTTAATATCTGTCTCACGTAGTCAGAGAATGCCGCAGTAACTTAGCAAAGCCAGGTCCAGACACACAAAACCTCTAAAAACATACAATGTGTTTAAAAAATACACTTAGATACTCAAGAAAGAAAAAAAAATGTGTATTCACTGTCATGGAAAAAATAGTTTAAAGATAATAATGTCTTTAAAGGAATAATAAAGCAATATAAAAAGATTAAGCCTCATAAATATGGGAAATACACAGGTTGCCTGGATCCTGTATGGGGCTTTGTTGACTTTGAATTTTTAAATGCTAATATACAAAAACAATAGCTGTTGAAAGACATTGGATCATGGAAACTTCTAAATTAAACCAAACTATATATTGCAAGCATGTCTTAACTTCAAATGAAAGTCAAAAATTATGTTGTGTTGGGGGACAGGTTTTAACCTTTGTTTCCAGAGGAAACAAAAGTTATGGTTCTCTTTAAAATTAGTGAAGATCAGATTTGATTGGGGAGATCTGAATATTTTATCTACAGACATGAAAGAAAAACCCAAGAAATACTACAGGATCAGTGATATATGTGCTGATCCCTCGACACTGGAATAGTTCTGAGACTGGATTAAACATGATAAATCTCATTGGCTTGCAGAATCCTCATGACTTATTATTACATGCCATCCTTTTCAGGAGGCATGGATAAGTATTTGACTATATAGTCCAAACAAACTTATAAAGTTAACAAGACGCTTTTTATCTGCTCAAACTTAGAACAAAAAAAATCTTTAACTGACTTGTGCACACTACACTTTCTGTACTGGTATTAATGCAGTTATATATGTCACATTTAAAATTTGTGTGTTTTCAGAAAAAAATGATCAGATACCAACAAAAACCAGTAGCTCAAGTGATCCAGCCTCTCAGAATGCCTATGTTCCAGTTTCCTCAAAATTCTGCATCCAGAACAACTTCAAAGCTACTAGCTGAGATGGTCTAGCCTTACAGATTACTCTAGCCAAGACTTCCAATAAGCCCTGCACTTTCCCATTACACAGAGACTGGACAACAAATGTTATAGCTAGTTTTTCCAGGACTTGACCATTATCCCAGTTTTCTCAGGGTCCCCTTAAGATGTTGTCATCCCCATATACAGGACATGTCTAGAGAACATGAGGACCATATTTTCAAGAGGTGAGGTGGGTAGCTTTTTGTTGTTCAATGGATTGTGGATGTTCATTATCTTTAAAGGGGCTTCTTTACAAGTTATTATCAGTCAGTGTCAAGAAAAAAGCTGATCAAAGGAGAATAGATTCAGCAATCTCTTTCTGAAGGGAAAATGGGATATATTATAGAAATGATGAGACAAAGGGTAGATTGTTGGGTCTACTTCTGTACTAAAAACAACTACTAGTCTCAAATATTTTACATTAGTATGGATTTTGTATATTGATACAAATTTAAGGTTATTTTTGTTATATTGTGTATATGTTTCTACTCTTGTTTAAGATATTGTACCTATGCAACTCATTTAAAGATGTAATGTAAACTTTTAGTCATTGAAGGCTATTTAAGATAATAAAGAAAGGTAGGTTAACAACTATTTCTATAACAAACAAACTTACAATCATGTTAGATGTTTTTAAGGTTAAACAGAGATATATTTTAAATAGATAATCTTCCATAAACTTCAAAGACCTACAGAATATGGCATTTAAAATGTCCTAATAACATAAGGCTTTTCTTGACAGTAAGACACATCTGCTATTGGCAACACCAATTTACTTCACAAAAGGATGATGGGCATCGAAGAATCTCTACATGGAGCTTGCTTTCAATGTGGCAAATCTAGCCATTTTGGCAAGAAACTTCCCTTGCCTTGACTGCTAACAGCACGCCATCCAAACTGGACAAGCAGGACTCAAATGAAGGCAACTGCTTAAATTTGCCAAGAAAAAGTAGGACAGTCCTTCAAAATTCCTGCTTCACAGAAAAGTCTGTTAGATATTTTAGGCCTGTAGGCTGAATGTGTATGTGCCAATATTACAGAGGAACAATGTGTAACTGTCCAGACAGCTAGCAATCTCTGTCATTTCTATAGTTTTGAAAGGTGTTTGCTGTGCACTTCCTGTTTATATATTTCTCAGGTCTCTGATGGAGTTGAAGATGAGATAATTCTAGTTACAGTTCTTCTTGTTATGAAATTCAATTAGTAAACTCACAAAAGAGGTATAAAGTATTAAGTTTGAGAGGCATAAAAGCTTAAATTGTTTATCTAAGAAAATGTTTTGAGGTCAAAAAAGATAGTTTTAGAATAGTAATACAAGTTATGATAACGATGGTTGTGTATAAAACTTTAAATTCATAAAGATAAGATATATAATAGAATATTTTTTCCAAATATGTAAATACAAATGGACTGGACATTGTAAATATAATTCTTACCTGATAATTATTCTTATTGCATATAGTTTTTCTATGTTAAACTTAAAACCTTTCCTTTTTATTTAGCAAAAAGGGGGAAATGTAGGATATTTGTATACTCTGTGAATATGTATTACAATGATTGTTGTAATAAAAGATGAACAACCAATAGCTGGAAAGATGTTAGGCAGGACTTTGGGGGCCAGAGAGGACTCTGGGAAGAAGAAGGAAGATAGAGTCTCCAGACAGATGGAGAGTAGATAGGAGGTGAAAGATAAAAGAGAGGTAGTGCCACATGACAGAATGTAGATTAATACAAATGGGTTAATTTAAGTTTTAAGAGCTAGTTGAGACAAGCCTAAGACAAAGGCCAAGCTTTCATAATCAACAAGAAGTCTTACCTGGGTGGCGGTGGCGCACACCTTACACCTTTAATCCCAGCAATTGGGAAGCAGAGGCAGGTGGATCTCAGTGAGTTCGAGGCCAGCCTGGTCTATGAAGTGCATTCTAGGACAGTCAGAGCTGTTACACAGAGAAACTCTGTCTCAAAAATCAAATCAAACCAAAACAAACAAACAAACAAAAAGTCTCCATGACATTATTTGGGGGCTGGCAGTCTAAAGAAAGACTGTCTTATAGCTATATCCAATCAGGCTTTGTTTATATATGAACAAATTTCAGTGTCCCTAAAAAATAAAAATAAATGAAAAACAAGATACATGGAAACTGAAATGTATTGTGAGTTTCACCAATCATGTTCTATATTAGTAGTTTATGAAAAATGCATTGATAGGCCTAGCGGGATGATGTTCTGGGTGAAAGAGCTCGCTGCTCCAACATGATGACCTGAGTTTATACCCGGAATCCGCAGGGTTAAAGGAAAGAACGGACTACTAAAAACTGTGCTCTGAGCACTACGTAGCAAGCATGCGCAGGTGCTCTTTCTCTTTCATAAGCAAGTATGAATGCACACAACATCCCCCACATAGATAATGAGTAAAATTTAAAATTTCTTCAAGAATGCAGTAATCAAAAAATAGTATATGTCAGAGCATCCATGTCCTTAGGTGATACAAATATCTTAATATTGATACTATACACACACAAGTATTGATACCATCTCTGACACCTGAAAAGCTATCCACTGCTTTAGCTCTCCATAAATGAAAATGTTTTTTGAGACACACATTTCACTAGATATACTTTATCCCAATATCCTAAAATTTTAATTTTTATGACTCTATAATGATTAATAACAAATTATGAGTATTTTAATTTGATGGCAGAGGTCTGAGTGGCTCATATTTCCATTATTACTCACAGAGAGAGGGATGACATTCAGATCAGAGAACTGCCAGCAGGTTTTGCCACAGATCCCTGCTCCTTCCAGAGTACAGGGGACCCTACTCACAGCACACAGTAACAAGCACCTCTGTGAAACACCCCAGTACCCTCTCTTGCTTCTGCTTCATCCAGATTCTGAGTTCAAGGAAAACCAGGTCTCTGGTTGCATGGCATTACTTTTAAAAAGTAAGCATTCCTTCAGATAGGCAGATGGGCAGACAGACACAAGTGAAAAGGATAGAAATATCCCTTTGTCACCCTCTCTAAATGACTGTCATTCTTTAGAGAACATTGCTTTTTATACAGAATAAATGTTGTATTTTTAAATATCTTCTTAATTCCCTGAGAATATCACATGATGTCTTTTGTTCATATTCATCTTGCCAACCCTGTGCACACCCACCCTCTTGACCCATACCTTCCTCCCTAGCCAACTTGGAGTCTTCTTGTTCTCCACATTGAGTTCAGTTTATGCTGCCCAGGTAGGATTAGTAATGGGCTCTGCCCTAGAGTGTGGTAGGCCTACCGGGAGTCCCATCATAAAAGGTACTTACACACTCTTTCTCCCTGCAGCTAACACATGTCAAAAGCATCTCAGCTATTGGTTGGATTTTGCACAGGTAAAAGTTTCTTTTCTGATCAGGCACAGGAAAGTAAGACTTATTGGTTCATACAGAGCATAAAGTATAAAAAATGACTTATTTCTCCAATGCTCCTGGTACTTTGACAGTGACTGAGTCTTCTGATATAGACTCAAAGGATGCTGTTGCTCTGTTATCCTAGCCTATATTATCAGAAATGGAAATAAAGGAGAATTATAATAGAAATAATACTTGAGTTCCCACTGTAAGTCTTTATTGCTGACCCCTTTGAGGTATTGGCTATATTCCCTCACTGACTGGAATCCCTTTCTTTTCCTATAGAAATGTTACACTATGCTGGGAATGGAAAGAGGTTATACCATCTCAGACTTTGGGAAGCAGAGGGCAGACACTGCTACCAGCTTTTGAGTCTAGTTTCAAAATCAACACAAAGTTATATTATAAGTGGGTTAGGTCCCCTTTGTCTCCCCAAAATAGGCTCCCAGGTAGGAAAAGCCAAGAGCCTTAGAACTACAAAAATCATAGACTATGAAATTTAATTCTGAAAACTAAAATTCATATGGTCTGAAGAAATGTTTAGCCAAATGACAAGTCACTTTGTCTCAATTTTGATAGTTATAATTTTCTCATTAAAATACATAAGATAAAACATAGGAGTGTTTAGTTAGACCCTTAATATTACTTTTCACCACTGTTTTGATACCATCAGCATTCCCAAATGATCTCTTGAATACTTTGAATATTTTTTGAAAAGCAAACTAATATCTCCTTACTAATTAATATTTTATAAAAAGGCTCTCACCTTACATTATGGCATTTACAAAGACTTGCATTGGAGTTACATCTCCATTTGTTTAACTGGCCAAAGTGTTCTTTGGATGATGCTCAGTGGCCTGAAAGGGCTATTACACCCATGGCAATTTCAAGGGGCCCCATGGGCATCGGACGACAGGAGGTTGCATACACTATTTTCATAGCTGGCATCAATGCAAGCAAGTTTTTACAAAGTACAAAGTCATGGGAGCATTAAACTTAGTTGCAGGGGACCAAAATTCTACAAGTCCAAAAAAGGGGTTTTAAAATCAATCTGCTCAAATACATAAAAGCATTCTTGCTTAAGACATGTCCTAAGACAATAACAAGTATGGGCTAAAGAAGAGCTACATCTAAATACTCAGAAGTAAATATGATCCACTTTGGAAAATTAATTGATAACACAAAGTATTTCGGTGATGGCAAAACCATGACTATGAAAGGCACATGCGAAATATTGTCAAAGGCACATGAGTCTATGGCAGGCACACCAATGCTATAATGAAACTCATCATTCTGCATACTAATCTTAAATGATTCATGAATTAAAGCAACACCGCAAACAGGCACAAATCTAACAGTGAACGTTTTCTCAATCCATAAATGAAAAGAAAGATCAATCTCTTACTGAATGAGACCATTCACAGATACACCTCCTACAGTAACTGCTACAAGGATGGATTGGAGGGCTGAGAAAATGGCTCGGTCAATAGAGTGTTGCTGTACAAGTGGGAAAACCAGAGTCTGGATCCCCGGACTCCATGTAAAAACTGGCATGCAATCTCAGCACAAGGGTGGAGGTGACAGGTATTCCCTAGTGTAAAGTGGCTAGGCAGACTGAAATGGTGAGCTTGGAGATCTTCACGGGACCCTGACTCAGTATCGAAGGTGAACAGCAATTAAGAATGATATCACATGTCAACCTCAGGACTAAACATACACACACACACACACCACGGAGGGGGCATGCACATGTATCTATGCATAGACACGTACCCACATATATACAAACACACACTAGACACAAGTCCATATATAAAAAAATGGTTGAGTATTACATCTAAAAGACTTAAAATTACTATCTTTTAGAAGGTGACAAAAACAGTTCTTAAAATCTATTCACTATGACATTCTTTGGGGTGAAGATAAATCTTTTTGTATAAGTACACAGTAGTCCTTTCTTCCCATCGTCTATGGCAGGATGTAAACTTCTTAAGATTAAGTTCCTATTTTCAATAACTGTTTACAAAGGATATGCTTAAACTTGGTCTTATGGTCAGGCCGTGTCGGCACATGCCTTTAATCCCAGCACTTGGGAGGCAGAGGCAGGCAGATCTCTATGAGTGTGAGAGCAGCTTGGTCTACAAGAGCTAGTTCCAGGACAGGCACCAAAGCCACACAGAGAAACCCTGTCTTGAAAAACCAGAACCAAAAAGAAAAAAGAAAAAAGAAAAAACTTGGTCTTACGAATTTTCAGCTTATTAAAACTTAATGTAGAGCTAGAGAGATGGCTCACATGTTAAGAACACTTTCTGCTCTCCCAGAGGACCCACAATTGGGTCCCAACACCCACAGCAGGAAGCTCACGCTGCCTGCAAATCCAGGAGATTAAACCCCAGGAGTCCTTCTCTTGTGTTTGGTGAGCAACGTAGCCATGAGAGGGAAGTGACTGGTTAGACTTGGCCATGTTTGGAAGACCTTACATGCTGCAGAGCCCACTGCAGCACAAAGAAGTTCCCTTCGGGCCTCCATCTGAAAGTTCAAGACCATGAGGGACCAGGAGAGTGTTCCTAAAGGGTAACTTTGGTCACTAACACAGTGATACGCGGATCAACCAAGCATTGCCTGTTGAAGATTGAAGTGCAGCGTTCAGCAGCAAAGTGGGCATGAGGGGGGGGGGCAGGAGCCACAGGAGAGACTGCAGCAAGCAGGGCCCGAACCACAGTTTGCAAGAACAAAAGCTGAAACTGTGAGGCTATCAATCCATTAGCATTTTGGAATGCCAAATGAGCTACTACATGAATACATCTGGGTGACATTACTTGAAACTAAATTATTTTGTGGGAAATGCACTTGTGAGAAACAATTGCTCCCGTGTGTGCTTTGCCTCCTATTACTTTATTCAAAGGAACCTGATAGTTATTTCTACTTATTAAGTGTCTGGTTTTGCCCGAAGCTCACTTTGAAGCAAGACAAATCACGATAACAAAAGTGAATAAAGAGGCTTATGTTCTCTACCTGAGAAATCGGCTGCCAAGAGGTCCACCGCCTTCAGAACCTTCACCTGTAGAAGGCCAACGTCTTTCACGTCTCTCAGTGAGTTCTGTAAGGCCTGTGGAGACACAGGAGGTTAAACACAAGAGAGAATGAATTACTCGTGCACTGCTCTTGCCGTGAAGTTCCCCCGGAAGTATGTTCCAGATTTATCTCCCCTTTTCTCATAAAATTCTTAGAAGAGCTGCAAAGCTGTGCATGTCAGACACCAGGGCCGTTAGGCATGTATCACAGCCAGATGAGAAGAAAATTGACTGAGAATTAATTAACTGCAGCCTCAAAATAAACAAATTAGAAGCACTCACAATCTGCTTTTAACATTGCCCCCTGGTGCTAGCATAGATAACCCACTGGGAAAATGTGTGGGTGGAATTACATTCCTTCTCCCCTGCCTTTTCTCATTAATGCAACTTTTAAACCACCTTTAAAGGCAATAGCAAGCTGATCTTGTTATTATAAAAACTTTATGGATACTGTAGGACTAACCTTCCATCCCACTGCAAATGCTTCCTATCAAGGAAAAATAATCAGAGATAGAAAGAAACTCAGTTTCCTGATCTATGATTAAATCTGTTCCATTCATTAAATGAAAACTTGGGCTTCTGGTACCACCCTGTAGTTACATTCTCTTTAGTCTTTAATTAACATTCTCCATAGATTGAATACATTTACTACATTTACTCATGATTCTGAAGCTGGTGCTACACAGCTTCTCTAAGTACATAGCATCCTTACAAACACATGTGTAAGAGACAAGCGGCATGGTACCTATTCTCCTGCCTACGGAAGACATCTAATGAAAAATGTAGCTTAAAAGCCATCAAAACGGTTGCCATTCTTACTAATAACTAAAAGGATGGGATAAGCAGGCTCTAATGACTTAGGAGACAACAGGAAAACCCTTGTTATTTGGGCATGTGAGGGTAAAACAGCCAAAGTTAATTTCTGTACATTTAGCCTAATCTAACACGTGACAACTCTAAGAACTTCTGAAAATTATTGTCTCCATGTACTTTTACCCTAAACAAGCCAACCAGCTAGTTTTTGAGATATATGGAAGCTTTTGAAATGAATATTAGTATAATGTAAAGGTAGAAATGCTTTCTACAAATGGCTACCCTGCCAGGATGGTAGGCATGTGTACCTATAATCCCAATGTTGAGACTGAGGCAGGAGGATTGGGATCTGGAACAAGTGTGGGCTACATAGTAAGTTCTAAGCCAGCCTAAGCTATACATAAAGACTTTGTGATGGTGTATTCTTTCTCTCTCTCACATGCTGGCTCACTGAAGGAACACAGGATGTCTACTTTTTTAGTAGCCTCAAATGCTAAGACATTTTTCAAAGCAGTCTTCACGATGCCGCAAATATAAAGCATGTTTCATAAATTTCTGAATCCACTTGAATTGCAATCCACTGTCTACTTGAGGACCGTATTTATTTTCACCACCCATTTACTTAAAGTCCTCAGAGAAGACAGCCACACTGAATTCCGCCCAGACATCTTCCGAAGATAACAAACTGGCATGCCGAGTCTGCGCTGACCTGAGACACAGGTCTGGAATGCTCCCTCGTGAAGATTAAGCATTATCCAATTCAATACACTTCCACAATGAAGACCTCTGGAGGCACTGGCACTACACTCTATCCTGAGAACAGTGTGGCCACTGAATAAAGAATTGCCTTGGGTCTGGATTCCAGGTCTTTGCTTTCAGCCCATGACAGAAATAACAAACACGTGTTGATTTACCAAGAGGAGGAGACAAAATAAGAAACAACAATGGACATAAAGACACCTAGAAGGCCATAGTACCAGAAATAAATGGACAGATAAATGCTGAATATACCATTCATTCCACACCTTATTTTGGGAGACAGGGAGTTAAACTTGCAACAGAGATCTCTGTTGGTACTTTTTTCAGTGTACAGACTGGGTTCCAACTTCAAACTGCACGTTGGTGGGAGGAGTCAGGGAGGAAGGGGCCATGTGACAAGGTCATGTACTCACATATCGCTGGGAAATCTGCTTCCGCTCGCTGGGATCCTCCAAGGGGCAGACACATAGGTCGGATATGGAGACTCCAGTACAGGGAGTCAGAGTGATCAGCATGAGGAGAGCCCCCAGGCAGCTGTCCAGAGGCAGCTCCAAGCAGTTGTCTTGTTTCAGCGGGAGGGCTGAAATATCCACTTTACACCTGGGGACATTTCAGGGGATGGGGAAAGCAGGGATTAATCCAAGGCCATCGCTAAACTCCAGAGCCCCCATTTCACACAAACTTCCTCAGTACCAAATTTCACTGTCTGGGCGCGGGTTATTGATCGGGGAAGGCTGCCAGAGTCCCTTGGCCCAGGGTGCTCTCTCAGCCTAATGTGCTCTAAATTAAGGATTCTCTTTCATTAAAGAAAACGAAAAGATAAGGCAATAACAGAGTATGACAAGGGGGGAAAAAGATGCCAGGTCTTTGCCAAATAAGGGCCATAAAAGGACAATGCAATCAAGAGTAGGGGAGAAGAATATTGTGATGTGTAAGTGAGGGTGTGGGCTTTCCCTGTGACTTCCCTATCCAAAATAAAAGATCATGAGCTTTTGCACAGAAAGAGAAAACTCAGGCCAACCACATGTTGGGGAAGAGAGAACGCAGAAATCATTTTCTCCCCAGTTGATTAACGCCACCTGGCAAATTTCCAGTTACAGAAATCTGGTGAGGTGGTTTCCTAACAGGCAGGCATCCCAGGCGGGTTTCTCGTGGACACGGGAAGCCTGAAGTGTGGTTGATTGATCCCATCTCTGCAGTACTGTCAGTGAAGCTGTAGGCAGCTGCTTTAAATTCCAGGTTTTCTGCCTCGTAAGAGCCAATGTTGTAGAGCTGCTGAAACCCTCAGACACATTTACATACAGAAGCAAAACCTCTGAAGGCTTCCGGGCTGAGCAATCCCTTTGCCTCAGCACTTCCATCTCCAGCTTCCCCTGAACCACACTGTCTAACTTGAAGGATACAGGGGGATAAAAAAGCCAGGAAAGTACCGAGGGGCAGGCGGAGGCAGGCGATAGAAGCACTGAGATTTCATTATTTTATACAGTTCTCAGGGATTCTGTACAGTTATGAACACGATGCATAGTCAAGACTTTCGGAAAGAATAGAGGCACTGCCTGTTGCAATGAGTGATAGCAGATTTTTATACAAACTTTACAAGGGACTTTGTGTGTTAGCCGAGAACTAGGAGGAGGCAACCTTACAGTAAGGAAAGTAAGGGTAATTTGGAGTCACACAGATACTAAGGAAAAAATAATTGGAAGAATTGGGGTCTCCATCACAATTAAAAAGGGAAAAAGTAAATTACCATTCTATTCCCATTTTCATTGCAGGATCAAAATTCACACACTAAAATTAAACATGCATGGGCTTTATTTGCTATTTATGTAAAGTAACCCCAATTATATGAAGAGATACTGATTATTTTATATATATCATATATATTATTTATTTTCATTTTATATATTTATAATATATTATGTATAAATTCTAAGTATAGCATTCATTATTATATCAATTTATATTACATATTATATATGCTTTATATAATAAATTCTCAAATATTTTATTAGAATCAAATTATAATACAAATATATTTTATTTTCTGTGCTTTTAATCAAAATTATATCTATTATATCTTCTATAGCAATAAGAATCTTTTGTGTAATAAAATATAGTGCTACCCTTGAAAAGAGGGGTCACTTAGTAGTTTTATTTAATAAACTACTAAGTTTAAGTGGGTAACCAAGTGTGCTTAATAGAGAAATATCAAGTGTTATATGCTATCTTTTAGCTACAAAATCCCACATTATTAACATGACAAGAGTATGTATAACTTAAGAGTATTATTTTCCATTGTTAAGGATACTTTAGTTTGGAAATGAAACACACTCTCTCTAATTTAATCAAATTGAAAACTTTTTTTCTAGCTATCCATGAGGTTTAAAACTGCCACTGCTCTATGTGATGCTCGGTGACCAATTTCGCTGATAATTTGGGGGGAAAATTCCTTTTTAGCTCATTGTGAGAGGCAATACCACTGCTCTTTATTAACAAAGCAAATCTAAACTCTTCAGATGGAAACAATGTAAGTTCAAAAATCAATTAAAGATGCCTTTATTACTTAAAATCTTGAAAAAACAAACCAAGAATACCTGTTTTGTTTGTTTAAATAATTTTATTAATTCTTTGAAAACTTCATACATTGCATTTTGAACATTTTCATCCCCATCACTGCAATGCATTTGTCTCAGGGGATATACAAAATAATTTTGGTCCACTTTTGTTTGTTTGCTTGCTTGCTTGTTTTAAGCTGTTCCTGAAGTTCAGCCAAGATTGTTACTGCTTTCTACAATTCCCTGCGTTTTCTTTCCCCTACTAGCTGTTGCAGGTAGAAGCAGGATTAATCTGTACCAGCTACAACGAGGATACGAGATCAACCTCTCTACCTTTTATGGGCAAGGCATGGAATTAGCCTGTCCGCCTGTAACAGGCAGCACCCAGAATATTCTCACACGGAGCAAACTCTTTCATGTGAGGAAGCAGAAATTAGTCGTTGTGGTTTGTGAATCATCAAGTCTACTGCAACTCCTCTACTAACTCATAACACAAAACAGCACGATTACTAGCAATGAAAACAAATGAGCTATTGTTTCATAATAAAGTTTCTTTTACACAAAAGCAGGCTTTGACTCTTGGATTCTACTTGTCAGTCTTGATGCACGGAGATGCTATTATTGGAGCTGTGGTGAATTATGCCATCAGAAGTATTTTTAACTGCAAGATTGCTTGAAGGTAATAGTAATAGATCCATAAAGGCATTGGAGACATTAATCTAAGAAATTTTTTAAAATATATATATTTTTTATCTCACTATACCCTATGAAGCCAGGTCATTTGCATGCCCCTGGAATCCACAACCTTCATACCAATGGAAGAGTCACTGTTGGCTACTTGCAGAGGCCCAAAACTTAGTGCTTAAGGGCAGGAGATTCACCTCCATTATTTCATAATGACCCAGCACACAAGAGGGCTCTGTACTGGTGGATACAAAGAATGCTCAAACAATTGCCAGGGGGTAAGAACAGCCACACCCCCAATCACAAATGATAAAACCCTGTCCCTTTGTCTCATCATTTTGCAGTCATTGTTCCTCCACTGTATAGGAAACACGTGCAGTAAATAGATGTCCTGAGTTTGAGGTTAAGATCTCCACAGTTCTACCCACCTGAAGAAAACAGAGACTAGATTACTCTTCCTATTTTTCTGACATTTATTAGACTTCCCTCTTTCACTGCAGGCTGTTAAAGTGCTGAATTAGCATTGTTTCTGACCTCTCGTTCTTGTCTTTCTGCATTAATCCCACAACATTTTAATGTTTCAATTCAACACATAATTTTACCATATTAGTCAGCCAAACCGGCCCAACTTTGACTCGCCATGGTAGCTTTTAACCTCTTCTTCATTATCATAATTCCATGTTTTATATTACAGACTGGTCGGCTTTTAGCTTAAATGCAAGGGGCAGGAAAGAGTGCTACGGTTCGAGAAGCTGTAAATCTCCACAGCTGAGGAAGTGGTGAACAGGAAGAGAACGGGGAATGTGTCAAGCCCGGTTGTAAAAGCAGATCAACGACACAGGCTGCAATTTGTCCAGAGAAATATTCCAGCCTGGACTGTTCACTGCTTCAAAGCCACTAATAAACTGGTAGGATGTCAGAGCCACTTTAAGACACCATCTGGGACCGAGGAATGACCGCGAGGCAGATCAAAACAGGAGTGTGCATTCTCGGCGCCAGCCTTTGCAAACGGCGTTTAGAATACTCTATGAAACAGAATCTCTACCTTCACCCTGAAATGGAATGTATCCATTAAGAAAATGATTTCTTTGAAACAGCACAAAAAATGGAATAATTGATATTCATCTTTTCTTTATACTTTTTCATTTCATTAACAACAGAGGCTGGAGGATGGCCTAGTGGTTAAAGGGAATGCCTGTTCAAGCAGGAGGACTCCAGCTCCTTGGCACACACATAAAAGCTGGGCATGGTGTTCACAACTAACTCTGTGCTGGGAGCCCAGGGTAGGAGCTTTCCTGGGGCTTGTTATTTGCTTGTGTTGCTAGTTATATTGTAATGCATGCACACATAGCTGGCACTGGTTTCTCTTGGGTTTATGCTCTCCTTTCCTAGAAAGTTCACTCTCTGTGCCTCAGAACTGATGATGATTTCTTTTTATAGTTGCTTTGCCAATAAAAATACAGTGAGTTAGGCAGCGTGATTTCAAGGGAGGTTGGCTCTCGCTGAAAGCATGGTCATCTTTGGGAATCCATCCACCCCATCTTCACAGCTCCCTGAATGTCAGGTAGAACCTGTGGGTGGACTCTAGAAAGCCTCAAAACATAGATGCAGAGAAGAGGCAATCTAAAGATCACCATTGTGTATGTGACCCCAGCTCCTATAAGCAAAGCACTTACATAAATATACATATTTACATAAAGTCTATATTTTGAAAAACATACTGAATTTTACTGCTTATATTTAATTTACTTGAACTAAATAATTTCATTTTTAAATTTTATAGAGATCTATAGTTGCCATACAGAAAATTTCCAAAATTACTAACAGTGATGTAATGCCCACTATAGACTATGTCAATGGATATTGCCACTCTTTCTGTTCTGAATGTTGGCCATGGACACCATGATACAGCAAAACAGTCAGACACACAATGGGTTCATTACTAAAATCACATAGTAACCCCCATGTGTGGTGTTTCTTTCCCATATCAAACTACGATCTTCACTAAGGAGAACTTCCTTTGAGGGGTTTGAAAGTATTAACATGACTACTCTCCAAAATAAAGTGGAAGAGGGGTCTCAGGAGACAGCGAACATTCATTTACACCGCTAAAAACTCTTCAACTTTTGAATAGTTGAAGTAAGAATAGCTAAGTCTTAGAGTAAACGATACAAAGGAAAATAAACTGTGGGGAAGGAGACAAAAATGTTGAAAATGTAGGCTCGTGGGGATGGCTCAGTAGGTAAAGGCACTTTTAAAGGTACTTGTACATGCCTTATAATCTGAGTTTGAACCTGTGGGCCCATGGTGGAAGAAGAGATTCAAGCCCTGGAAGTTGTTCTCTGACCTCCATGTGAGCGTCTTAACATATGCAACCTGCACACACAGACACTGCTAAGTAATTATTTTTAACTTGAAGTTAAACACAGAAAGTCTTAAGAATGGTCTACAAGCAACTTGCTAGAAATAACTGCACACTAGCCCAATGGTTTATGGTTTTGTTTGTTTATAAGACAGGGTTTTGCTGTGTAGCCCGGTCTGGCCTCAAACTTATGATCCTCCCAGCTTAGCCTCCTGAGTGTTAGGATTACAAAATCCAGGGCACCTTGTCCTGTCATTATGTCTCCATTAAATCTGAGATGGAGTATTCTACATGAGTAAAGACTTCGGTACACCTATATACACTGCATTGCAATGCTGTCCAGAGCCAGGGCTCCCAAGAGATACTTTTGTTATCTTTTGAATTGCAAGAAGGGGGAAAAAGGAAAAGGATGCCCCTAAAAGAAACAAAAACCCTTTCCAATTCATAAAGAGGAAGGACAGACTGATGAGAAGACAGGTAGACATCTCAGTTACAAACAGGAAATGTCTAAAATAATAAATGAATACTTGAATGGCAAAACACAGGCCATACAGGACATCTTTGGTTATTTTTTGTCTCTGAGAAGGCCCATAACACTCGTTTGGAAGAGCGTTTCCTATTATGTGACGGAAACATGACAATGCAGTGACATGGGACATGCAAGGCATTATTATTTGCGCCCACTAAAATAACCCTGGGCCATTCATCACTGGAGGCCCGAGTACCCTCTGCACAGATAACATTTTGGGACACAGAGTTCTCTGAGTTTCCTAACTTAGTCACACTCCCAACTTTCTGATCCTTCTGCCCTTGATACTGGCCAGGCTGTGACATGTCAGAGCGCCGAGGATGTCGGAGGTAGGAAATGTCTGAGGATTCCAGTTCCCATGCGTGGGCAGGGAAGAAAGAAGCAAGGCCAGACTAGTAACTGGACATGAAGTGACTGACAAACACCAGCCCACACCTGCTGGATCTAGGCTATGTGGAATGATTCAGCACGCTATGCGAGGCACCCAGTTGGTCCAGCAGACTTACGAAAGCCAGATGGGCAGCAGAGAAAATGGTGCAAGGCAAAGTCAAATGTGCTCAGCAGGTACTGGCTGAAAAGCAGAGATGAAACGGCCATAGCTTCTGTTTGGCTGTTCCCTTAGCAGGTACCTGGCCATGCACAATGGAATGCAGACAACGTGTGCGGAGGCACATGCCTGTCTCTGTAGAATTGTGGGAAGTAATTGGTGTCAGGTGGATGACAGACAGCCAGGCTGCTACCAGTATCTCGTTAGATACCAGGGAACGCCACATAACAGGACAGCTGTGTTGAGAAACAAGGGGGGAATCCAGTGGGTGCTTAATTCCTCTTGCACCTGCCCCAGGAATGGTGCGATAGGGACAGCAAAAAGGGTTAACACGGCATTGCCGGGTCCCAAGTCCTATACCAAGAACGGTCTACAGAAAGACAATTCTCTGAAGGAGTGCTTAGCTGGCCTCATGCCAAGTCTCCCTCGGAACTTCTTACTGTTCTTTCTGCAACACCCTCACTGTAAAACGAATGGGTTATAGCAGATAAATTACGTTAATCTTTCGCTTTGAGTACTAAAGCCTTGTCCTTGGCTGCAATCCCAAATACCAAGGTGTACTGGCTACATCGGAGAGGTGAAGGCACCCCTCTCCTCCCTCAGTGGTGGCTCAGAACATAGCCTTGAGCTGAGGCTCCAGACTGGAAGCTGCTGGCATCCCTTTACACAAGTGTGTTCATCACTGAAGATATGTATACAAGTTATGCTTCTCGGGGGAGAAACTAAAGGGATTTGATATAAATAATTGGATCCTTAAAGCCCCCAATCCTGGCCCTGGAATTCATTGTCCTCAAGCCCAAGGCACTGGATGACTTGCTCTCCCTCGCTGGCAGGGCTCAGCTGCCCCGAGATCAGAGGTAAGGTGAACTTCTTCAAGGGCTTCCTTTGTGTCCACAACAGTCCAGGCATGGTGTTTGAGATTTTATTGTATTCCTCACTACTATCCTATGAAGAAACTATAATTCTCATGTCATTATGACACCCATGGGAGACCACATCAGTTGAGTTCTTTGTTTTAGACCACCTCCCTCCCAAGTAATCAAATAAAGAACAGGATAGCTTTTGTTGCTTCGGATTCCATGATAGTTTGTCACCAAACCCATCAAAGACATTGAAACGTTTCTATCCTGGGGGACAACTCACCTTCTTCATCTACTCAATCACATGATACATTGTAAAATTAAAATGAAATCCTACAAGTGTTTACAGATATGTCCCAATGGTCTGAGACAGCACATAACTTATGCTGGAGACTTCTTGGCTCACAGATTGCAGGAGGCACTTTGAACACACGGAGTCCACGTGCATAGATACAACCAACCTTGGATAAAATGGTTGCTTTAAAGAATATGCCCATAGTCCACAGTAACGACATGAAGTCATCCTGGGACCTAACAACGATTTACATAGCTTTTTACATTATGTTAGATATCATTTGAAATCCAGAGGCAAAACACGGAAGATGAGCAAGTGTCTGTAGTACCTAAATGCAAATATGGCATATGCCCCATGCACTCTGACCTTTGAGTATGTTATAATCATCATGAGTTCCTGGAACGACCTCCCCACAGACGAGGAGAACAGCTCTATTTTCTTATTTTTAAAGCCTGATTTAAATACTGAGTTGTATTTACCAGCCTAGAAAACTGATACCCCTCCACGTTAAGTGGATGCCCATCTCCTTGAGGTAGGAGATGGGTGCCCACTCCCGACACAAACAGGCAAGACATTCTTTCAGAGCTACATTGTACAGTTAGAAGCTCCCGCCCCCGTAGTAGCAGAGTGACTCACGTGCCCAGTCGCTCCTCATGCTTTTTCCTGTCCTTTCCCCACACTTCAATGTCCAAAATGCCCATCCTGTCAGAGAAGTAGTGAAAGTCAAACTGTTCCTGCCATTGCGGATTTGCACTCTTACACAGTGTCTAGAAAACATGCAGTTACAGGGTTTACTTTCTCAGCAGGTCGGTCATGGGTACAGCAGCTACACATTCATGTCATGTCTACGGGGCAGGAAGTCACCATGAGGGGGCGCGTCTCTTAACAAGATACACTTAACATCTGGGATAAAAGGCACCCTTGTGGACTTGGGATTTAGCAACATATGACTACTCTTTTAACGGACGCCCAAATGTAGCAATTTCTCCAGCACATTAAAAAGAGCATCATAAGAAAACTGTAAAAACCACACAAACATACAGTGACTACATACAAAGAGCCTGCAGGGGTTCATTCCTAAAGAAGGTAGCATTTTTAACTGTTGCGTCAAATGCAAACAATGTTTGTGCTGGTGCGTATATTGGGCCCGGCTTAAACATTTAACACTTTGTGAGCTTAATTAGCATCTTTTGAACACATTAAATAAGAACTCTATTATATATGGTAGCACAGAGCAGTCCAACTCTAAATCCAAAGATACTGAATCACAATGCTTTGGCGAAGGGAAACCTAGACAATCCCACTTCACCATGTTTGAAAATTAACCAGTTAGAGAAAATCAAACACATGCTCCTGTGTTCTTAAAGTGTGAACAAACTGCCTATGGTGTGGCTTTGCTGACTTTGCTGACAAGATCTTCATTTTTCTTCCTTTTATAGAGATTTGGTTTGTGATTAAGCATTTTGAGCATTGGTGTCTGAGTCTGGGTTCTAAACCCACAGATCAACTCTTAAGTCAGCACCAACTACCCCCACACAAGAAAAAACACAGAAGCTCACACCTCAGCTGTTATGTCATATAAACATATTTGGGCTGGGTTTTATAACTTTTTTATCATATCACATCATAGAATTTAGATCCCGAAAAGAAAATGATGTCTTAGAAATGAAAATCTAATTCGGTGTTTCCCACAGGGAATGTGCTGGACGTGGGTCTAACTCCACTTTTCACCTCCTAGTGAATAGCTAATCGTCAGAGAGATGAATAAGCTCTCCAGAAATCCTCAGCCTGACCGTGAGCGGCTAAAGACGTCTCAGTGGGTGGAAGTGACCTTTCCATTCTATTTGAAATGATCTGCTAGAAATGATTCTCTGTATATTTCAGGTCTCACTCGCCCTCGCTTTTCCATTCATCGTACACACTTGTTCGCTCTGTGCCTTGCCTTCCCCTTTATGCTGGAGTGAAGAATGTCTGATGTTGGATTTTTGCACTGAAATTTAGGCGGCACCCAACTTCTTGCCTTCCTGTCTCCTTTTCCAAGTTGTCTCTGTGTTTGACTGATTCCTGGATGCCAGGAACCCCAGAGCACCTATCCTTGGATGCTTTTTCAAGACCTAGGGTTGTTTTTTTGTTTTGTTTTGCTTTTTTTAAGTGGCCTTTGACAAGTGGCATTACTTTCCACTGCCCTAGTCCCTTTAATTCATAAAATATGCAAAATATTCCTATCTGGTAGTCATAAAAGAGTTATATAAAGATAGAAACTAATTAATTTCCATGGTTTAAAAAGCATTGTTTTTTAATTCCATTCATGCCAAATTACTAAGATTCAGAACTCTATGACAATTGGATTGGCAGAATCAGACAACTTATTTTTAAAGCACTGTTATTTTTTAGTACTAATTTATGTGATTTATTTTTTTCAGGGAAAAAAAAAAGACCCAGACCAAATATCTAGTTTTGGTGCTAAGACTAACAAGGTAACAAACATACAATTTTGAAAATATTTTTACTTACAGCCAACATTTTAATGTTACAAGTAGTATGTTGCTTTACTTTAGAATAATGAAGACAACTCAACTACCCTTGACCTTCGGTCTTTGAAGCCCACATTGCTTTTTCTCAAGCTCATGTATCCAGAACTATGATTTAATAAGCTTTCTTTACGTCCCAAGTACATGGAAATAAATTATTTACCTATGAAATACTCTGTAAATAAATGACACTAGGCTATACCCATATCAGTTTAATTAATCTATACAATTGATTTGTTTTCTGGGATGCTGCTTAACATGGCTGGGGAGAGGCTAAAAATAAGTCGGCTCCACTCTTGAGAAATATCAAGTGGGAAAACTTCTCATCTTTATTGCTTGGAAAGATAATATCCTCCTTATCTCGTTAACAGAACTTACCTTGCTTTTGTATCTCTGGTCTCCCAGTTTTAACTGGACAAACATCTCTGTCATATTCCCTCCTGAGACATTCTTCCCTTCCAACAGCGTTATACTTATAATCCCATTCCAGAGTTGGTTTTTTCTCAGGGACTCTGAGAGCCGTAGGTTGCGGATCAAAGAGGACTAAAAATAAATAAATAAACAAAACAGCATGTAAACAGACTGATTGCTCTTGAAAGTGAGTCTGGCCGTCACAGGAATCCCAGCCCTCCCTGTTTCAGCCTGAAGTTACTCCTGCCTTGGAGAAAAGCCTTGCTATCCCTTGGTTTTGCAAATCCATGCTCCCAGTTCTGTGACTTGCTTCTAATTAAGCAAAAGATAGGTGCAAACAACATGCGGATTTAGCCCTTCATCACTTTGTCTCTCTAAAACATTTCAGGAAAAAAAAACCCAACATTTATTTTTATAAAACCAAAATGCCACAATTATGCTCAACCAAATGAACCATCATCCCGTTAGCATTGTTTAGTACCCTGTGAGGCTTTCATTGCTCTCAGTGGTCTCTCCCTACTTAGCTCCTTGAGCTGAGAGTCTCACCTGATTGATATGCTCCATTTAGATGGCAGAGCTCGTTTCCAAACTCTGCTTGATTAGTGAATTGAAACAAGTATGTGCTTTTTCTTTAGAGGAAGAAGCACTAGACAGAAGAATGTCAATGGAATCGAGCATCAGAACAAAGCAATGCACGGCTAACTCCATGGAGGCCTTCCCATCATCTGCTTGCTGTGTCTTTGTCGTCATTTATACACCAATTTGCTCAAACACCAGGCAGCCACAATTCATCCTAACAAGTAGTAAGTTAGGTCTATAATAATAATGTATCAGCTTACTCGATCCAACTATGTCAGTCCACCATTCTCAAGAAATGTATCCACGCCACTCTGGATTTTACCGAACATTGTATGATAACCATAAACAAAATTATTTTTAAGGAAAGCTGTACTTCCAGCTTTAACCATGATGATCATAATGATTTTCTTATGATCACACACACACACAGACACACACACAACACACACACACACAGGCATGCACACATATACACACATGAGAGAAAGCAAGAGAGAGAGAGAACAAGAGAGAGAAACTGATTTACAGATACTAATGCAGACTAGAACATGCAAATTGGAAAAACAATTAAATAGGAAAGAAACTATTTTTCCAGTAAACAGAGATTATTTCTTAACCCCCAATTGTCACTTGGTCTTCTTTATAATATATTCAATTTAAAAAGATACAAAACAGTTTAAACTAAGTGACTTTGTTAAAAAAAATCACATCACAAAAGTAGCACATATCACAGACATACATCTATGTGTGTCCACATCTACAGATGTACATACAAACACAGAATATACAGTTACACATTTTACAGCTGATTGAGTTCACAGGCTGAACTGTCTGCCATTAAAGGAAAAATGAGATTTTGATTCATAAGTCCTGCTGTAACTCCTTCTTTTGCTGTCTTTTCCTTCTTAAAAGTTTGACTTCTTCCCAACAAGCTAAAGCATGACCTGTCCCATGGCCATGCTTCAAAGTTCCGACAGACATATTCCTCCCTCCACAGTGCAACTATTTCAAAATCCCTTTTATAAAACAGGGAGTAATGTCCACAGAGGATCAAAGGGCATCCTACAGTCTGGCAATCGCCTAAGAAAAATGGCAGCATGTCCATGAAATATGCCCTAAAATAATTTTGCGGTGCAGTATGTCCTAATTTCAAATTGGATGTTTATCTTGGAAAGGCCTCTATCTAACTTGTCCATAAAGCAGCCCCACTTAGCTCTATGAGCGCTGTGAAAATGGAATCCAAAGCTGGATATTAAGGGGGCTGGAGATGGGTTCCATATGGCAGAACAGCATGGGAGGGCAAGGCTGGGGCTTGCACCAGGCGCGCGTTGGCTGAAGCTCCTGATCTATCCATGGACACTCGTTGCATTACACCATAACATCTGGATTATGGCTTGTAATGTCCCTGGGAAATATCCTCTTTCCATCAAAGCCTTTATCTATCTCAGTTGGACTTTGAACATTTTAGTATTTAACACAGTCCTGTTTGATCTGATAGACTTGCTCGTCCACTGGCCAAGTTTTCTTTTCATTTTTTCTTTTTCTTTCACCCCTCCCTTCTAAATGCAGGGTGGGCAAAGAGAATTATTTATTTCAGGGTTCACAGATAAGAAAGTAACTTAGACTTTTATTCTACTTATTTGACCTTAGAAAACATTTCGCTTGCATGTCCCACACTCTGCGTACTTGCATGTGATCTAAAGACATTCTTCAGACTTTCCTTCCCAAAGAGAAGAGACAGAACATGCATCCTGTGTGTACTCTACAGCACAGCCAGGTTAGCAAAACCTATTTTGTTCTTCAAACATCCCCTTTCTCCCCACAATAAATCGGTTCATCTGCACTTACTCAGTTAGCTGGATAGCTCGGGTTTTCATGTCTCTGTCCCTGCCTTTAAGGGGGAATTTGTCATCTTAATGCAGCCTGGAATACGATAGGAAAGGAGGAAATGACCCATCAAAGGAGAAGCCCACCCCACCTGAGCTGAAACACCAGCTGATAGAGCAAAGTTTCTGGGTCCTGACCCTAATTCCTCCACAGACAGGAGGGATAAAATATAGTGCATCAGGGTTGTGATATTTTCCTCCTTCCTCCCCAAGGATCAGAACCTTTTAGTATTTCTATGTGATTCATTCATCTCTCCATGTCTGGCCCCACTCCCTGTGATCCACATTCATTCTTCTTAGCAAGAAAAAAGGGATGTCCACTGGAAGTGCGTACATCAATTATTAATAGAAAAATAAAAACAAGGTGTGATACTCAGCTTATTAAGCATACTTATTTTCATGCAAATGGAGCAACCCTCCAAAGATTTCTTTACTTAAGTCATGATAAGCCCGCACCCAGAGTCCAGTGGGAAGTAAAGAAACTGCTGCTCACTTCAAGTAGATGCTGAGATTCGCTCTAGAACCTCAAAAGGTTCTCATCCAGGAATGGAGTCTCAAAGTGAATGTGTTTATGCGGGATTTATATAGCGGAGTGCAGTTTGGTGACATTAATTGATGAGGGAAACACAAGTTCAAGGTAGAACATGGAGTTAAGAGCGAAGAGGGTCGTCTATGGCCATCAACAGCAAGCCAATATCCAGCTGTTCCCTGAAGGCTCCAGAGTGGAATGTGCTGAGGGACATCAGAGAAATAGAGAGAAGAAACCAAAGGGGAAGGAAAAGGAAGATGAGGAGCTGGGGAGATGGTTCAGTGGTTAAAAGTACTTGTTTTGCAAGCATAGGGCCATGAGTTCAGATCCTCAGTACGGCGCCCACATTAAAAAAAAAAAAAAACTGGCAGGGTCATGAGTATCCGAAATGATAGCAGTGTAGATGGTGGAGACAGGAAAATAGCTAGGGCTAAACCACCAGTCGATTTAGGGCAAAGGATTAGTTTTAGGCTCCGTGAGACAATGTCTCAAGGGAATAAGGCACAGAATGATGAAGCACGACAGTCAAAAGGTTTCCACAGACCTCCACACAGGCACACACGCCCCCCACACACATGCTCACATGCCACACACATAAGTACCATGTGTACACAATAAATAAACGAACAAATAGATAGATAAACATAATAGAGTAACAAGAAAAAGCACAGGCAGGTGTGGTTTTTAATTTTGTTATTAATTTTTATTCTTTTCAGTGATGGCAGTGTAAGCATCTTGTGTGGCTGGCACATCCTATCCTTAACCTATCCTTTACATTCCTAAAGTCTCTCCGACAACACAGGGAGCCAACAAAAGCAAATGCATGGAAAAAAAAAAAACAATCAACCACCTCTGTAAGAAAAACGACTAGCAAGGCAGGCCTTCAGCGCTGGTGACTGTTGCTTTGCAGAGCTGAGGGAAAGCACTCGGTCTGTAAAAGGCCTCGCTGAAATATTCCTTTCAAGTGGTCTCAACATGTAGAACAACTGCTTCCTGTCAGCAACTTTACAGCACAACGGGACCAGATCCATGCATGCAGGGGACCAGCTTCCAGAACAGGCCCTCCTCTGCAGCTCCTTACATCGTCCGAAGAGGGTCCTAGGTCCTCATATAAGGACACAAAGAGAATGGTCTACATGTCCCACACGTGCGTGCAACATGGAGGTTGAGATCTGTATTTGCATGCGCTTGTATCAAAAGTCCCCAAAATATTAACACTGAGTGTATAAAGTTATAGAAGAGATGTATTCATTTCATGTTATAAGAAAATATTATCACTCATGTTTTCTACTGGAGAACAAAAGCTAAATAAAGAAAAGATCTAATAAATAGACAAGGCCTGTAAGTGCTCAACGACTCTAAATTTTGGACAAGGAATATACATTTTCTATTATTTATAGAGTAAAAAGGTGAAGATCACATGATCGATGAGGTTATTTCTTTGACCTGGCCTCTAGGGAACTCAAACATTGTGCAAAATTAGTTATAATCTAGTATTTAATTTTTATGTCAACTGCCTTAGACTTCCAGTCTGTTCTATTTCCCTTCTTCATGCCTTCATTTAAAATATAGCGAATGCTCCCATATTCTGGCCCTAAAATAAAGGATGTGCTGCTGGTCTCACTCTTAGGTGTCTGAAAGTGCAGGGCTAGTGCCGGATGCCAAGCATCTTCTTGTTTTGCCCCTGACACCTCCTTGCAGCATCTTAACCCCAGCCCTGCTCCTAGCCTCCAAGAGATAGCAGGTAGAGCCACTGACCATGTCATTTACCCTTCCTGACATCTCTACTTTCAACTTCCACTATCTCCGGGAGCCTACCACATTTTTTATTCTCATGTCAATGGCTCTCAGACTGGAGTATGCTTTGTACCCAGCTGGAGGGCTAGTTAAGACGGCCGGTACTAGTTAGCAGAGATTTTGATTCAAGAAGTAAAAAGAGATGGGAACAGAGCAGTTGCATTTAAAGCGGGCAGGGCAGTGCAGAGCCATAATCTCAGTCCTTGTGGGGAGGAGACTGATGTAGGAGGAGCACTATAATTTTAAGGCTAATTTCATCTACATAATGGGTTTTAGATTGGTCACAGCTACATAATGAAAACCTTTCTCAAAAACTTACAAACAAAGAAAGCTTTAAAAATAGACTTTTAAAATAATTGTAATAAATCCCAGCTGTGACTGGTCCATGGGTTACACTGAGGAGCACAGGTTGTTTGAGGCCATATGGTATAATCTCTGGCTCCTGCCAGGTACTCCGTGACGTTGAATGGCCACATCTCCATGCTGCCATGTCTCGTTTACTAACAGTCACTTTAGCCTTCTGTAAATTCCCTGTGCAGAACCCTGGGCTCTCCCCACCCCCCTGCAGGACTAAGAGAGGGTCCTGCTGTATGGCGCTGAATACTCGCACCACGCATCCAAATTCTCTAATTCACAATTACGCTCCAGAACAGCATTCCCACTATAAGACTGTTCCCTGACGAGTTTCGGTGTACAGAGGCTAACAATACTGAGAAGACAGACGTGATGAAATGGCTTGGAAGATGGTGCCCCTGACTCTCTCCTCATGTGAGCTTACAATGCTCTAGCAGATTGACAGCCAGCCCTGAGAATGGCTGCAGCCACCAGAAAGCAGGAAAGCCCCAGAGGTCACTGTATCCTCAGCTTCTTAAAGACAGTAGGAGGTCAGAGTTGAGACACTTACCTTGGGTCTATGTAGGACCTCGTCTAGATGCACAGACAACAGACAGAATAAACAGATACAGGGCAACGGTAGAGCTCAGTCATAGAGTGTATATTTAGCCTAAGGCCTGGGGTTCTATTCTTATCACCAAGAGTTAAAAAAAAACTAGAGAGAGTAGAGTGATAGATGACATATAATACATACTTTGGAGAGATAAGGCAGAGATAGGTAGATGCATTAGATTAGAATAAAAAATAAGCACCCAGATATGTAGAGATAGATCTTTATGGACTAAAGTATATGTTGCAGTCTGAATGTATAATTCCAGAGCTTTGAATTTAACAAAGGAATAAATAGTGCAACTGTGTTACTATGCAAAGACATTGAAGAACATGCAAATTAAATGGGCACACTGATCAACTCTGCTCGCTCTGGAGTATTCCAGGAAACATGGTCTGTCTTCAGCTCCTTGGATGCTGATGTTGCTTCTGCTTCTGCTTCTTCTTCTGCTGCTGCTTCTTTTTTTCTTCTTCTTTTTCTTCCTCTTCTTCCTCCTCCTCTTCCTCCTCCTTCTATCCCTCCTCTTTATCTTCTTCTTCTTTTCATCTTCCTCTTCTCCTAGTTCTCCTCATCCTCTTCTTCTTTTCTTTCTAAACACAATTCTTTATTGATTCTTCGGGAATTTCACATCATGCACCCCAATCCTGCTCACCTCCCATCCATGTCCATATCTGCTTCTTAATCTTGCAGTATGCCCCCCCACAATGAATTAAAAATAAAACAACAAAAAAAGAAGAAAAACTCCACTTCACTCCATCTTTCCAACGCCTCTTCATTCACCCTAGTGGCACTGGGGACTGTGGTGTGTCACACAGTACGCCCATTTGTCCAGTTAGCCCCACCTACAAAATGTTCATTGCAATCAGTTGTTGGTCTGGTTTAAGGCCTCTGGTTTCTGCTGCACCATCATCACTGGGCTGGGCCCTGATCAAAGCTCCCCTTGGATATTCTGTTGCTGCCCTGAGTCATGGAGATTCTGCAGTTATTGTTCTGCAGGACCCATCCCTTCATGCACCGCAGCATGCCAAAGATGGGGCAGCTGTTAGGTGGGCCAACCCAAAGCCCAGGATGTAGGTCTGGGTGGTAGTTGAGTTGGTCAGTGCCAGCCATGGAACCACCCCCTCAGGTGAGGAACAGAGTCAGCTCTCCTAGGCCCATGCCTTGAGGGCCAATTCTTCCACACCTGGGCTACAAGGTGGCACAGTCAGGTGGGTCTGAGTCAATGTCCATAGCTGTTGATACCACTGAAGGCCACGCTGATGCCAGGGGTCTGGGCAGCCATCTGGGGCCATGTAGGTGTCTGAGGGCTGCTATAATGCAAAAGCATTGCTGACCTGGGTGGGCTGTCCTGCCACCTGGGGCAATGGTGATATCCAAGCCCATGCTGCTCCATGGGACCATGTGTGAGTCCATGGTCCTAGCACAGTCAGGATCTGTGATGTCTGTGACCTGTGGCATCACCAACATCTACATGGCTGCCCAGGATCTAGGCCACATCCTATGGCCATGTTGGTGTCTGAGGGCCATGCTATCACAGGGACCAGAGTGTCATCTGGGGCAGGGCTGCTGCCCAGGGCCATGTCTGAGTCCATGGCCCTAACAGCCAAGGTCTGCATTGATGTCTATGGTTCCTGATATCATAGAAGGCAATGCCGACGTCAGGTGTGTGTGCCACCACCTGTGGACAAGTTGGCATCTGAGAGCTTTGCTAACATGGGGACCATGTCAATCCTAGTGGCCTGTATGGCCACACGGGGCTGGGTCCAGGCTGCTGCCATGGGCCATGTCTGGGTCTATGTCCCAACAACAACCAGGATCTAGGCTACCATGGCTCACATTGCCATGGCGGGGGAGGTGGTCATAGGAACTATGCATGTTGAAATCCAAGGGCTGCACTGAGGCAGCCCTGTCCCTCACTGGCCCTGGAACAGTTGACCCTGTATCTCACCAGTCACTATAGCAGGAGAGCTAGCACCCCCACCCCATGGGAGAGTTGGCTCCAGCACTCAGGAGAATGCTTTTTCTTGCAATAGGGATTCCCTCAGACTACTCCCAGGCTCACACACCAATAAGGCATGGGAGTTCACAAAGAGAAGTATGTACAGGGAGACATGTTCATCCAGACAGCAGATAGCAAGTCATCCACTATGGTAGAAATGGTTGCAAGCTCCTCCTTCACACTAACTACAAACTGACAAAGCAATCATCAAACTCACTCCTCTTCCTGCGTGAGGTTTAGTCACAGAACAGCTCATTAATGATAGACAGACAGACAGACAGACAGACAGACAGCCCCTTCAAATTCTTCCACTCTCCTTCCTCAGTCTAAGTTGTTCTACATCAAACGAGCTTGGGGCCAGTTTCTCTCTCCGGGCCGAGCCAGCTGGAGGACAGATGATTAGGGGACCTAGAAAGTGTAGCCCGCAGAGCTCAGCCTCCACAGAAACTGCCATGACAGAGCAGAAAGCCAAACGGGCCCAAAGTCGGCACTACTGGCCACATAATTTCATAACGGACAATAAAATGGCTGTACTAGTGTCAATCCTTTCTTATCTTAGAAAGCTAACATATTAATGCAGGAATGAGAAGGTCACAAAAGAAGAACCCTGGGATGGGGTGTACTCATCCCAATGAAAATAAATGTAGGGCACAGAAAATCCAAAGCTAAAGGAATGTGCCTTCAGATAGCTTTACAAACCAAATGAGGAAAGTCCCCCCCAACTCTGTGTGTGTGTGTGTGTGTGTGTGCATGTGCTTGTGCATTGTGTTCACAAGCATATGCATGCTTGAGAGGGAGGGAGAGAGGAAGGATAATAGAGCTACAAGGTGTCTAGGTACTGTCACAGATATGTTACTTCAACTTCTGCTCACCTTTCCGTCCCTCCTTGCATTCAACTGCTTGATGGTTGTAACTGCTATGAGTGTTTTTGTGTAGAGCTGCAGCAGGCGTCACAATACACCAAAGTGAGACTTGGAGCAGCCCTGGCCACACTGGGTACTACACAGCAACAGTGTGAGAAACGTAGATGCTAATCTGTGGTCTATTACATCAAACCATACTCCATCAGATGCTCATTTGAAAAGATTTTCTGGGAGGAAGCTAAGCCTATCCTAAATGTCATCCTTATCTATCCATCACATTGAAATCTAGGGCAAAAATTCAGAGATATATTTTTAAAATGAGCCACAAAGATACATTTATTCAGGAACATTTCTGGTAACACAAAAGTGAAGTTATAGAGAAAAAGAAACAACTCTCTAAATGAAGTTATTGTATGAGTCAGGTTGAGGCTAAAATCCCTGTTATGCCATAGGTAGCACAGAAACACCGTTTTCTATATTCACAGCTAAGTATTCTTTCTATCAGGCATTTCCTAACATTAAGCCTAATATGAAAGTCCTTAAAAAAGAAGTTTATACAAGGTGGAGACATGGCTCACTAGTTAAGAACTTTGACTGTTCTTCTAGAGCAGTGGGCTGAACCTTCCTAACGCTGCGACTCTTTAATATAGTGCCTCATGCTGCAGTGACCCCCAACCATAAATTTATGTCACTGCTGCTTCATAACTGTAATTTTACTGCTGTTATGAATTACAGTGTAAATATCTTATATACAGGAGCTCTGATATGTGACCCCTGTGAAAGGATCATTTGACCCCCAAAGGGGTTGCAACCTGACCCACAGGTAAGGAGCCACTGTTCTAGAGGCTCTAAGTTCAATACAAAGCACCTATATTGCAGCTCACAGCCATCTGTAACTCAATTTCAGGGGGCCCAGACTCCCTCCTCTGGCCTCCTCCAGCACTAGACAGGCATGTGGTGTACAGATAGAAATGCAGCAAACATTCACACAGACAAAATAGCAAAATAACATTTTTAAATTAAAGAAATTTGTGGTTTAAAGATATCAAAAGATAGATAATCAGAGACTTTTATCCATGCTCATACAGAATTCATATCAGTGGGTGTATAATTCCCCAGGGACTCTTTATCGTAAGCCAGATAACAAGCCATCTCACTTTCCTCCTTGAACTGCGTGCTTTCTGATGCAAAGAAAGCAGCATCCCCACTAGGTGCTCACCAATGTATAATCTCCAGGCCAGGTCTCACGTATTTCTAGCATTCATCAAGCTTTACTTGTCTGGAATTTTACTAAACATATGCAGTGGCTTTGGGCATTTATGACATTCCTGAGCCCAGCGCACGGAAGTCAAAATTCCAGAAAGAGAAAAATAAGAGCGATGGCCCAGCCTCAACACATAACTCTATAGTATCTATATATAAATACTGCTCTCCGGATCCTCTGTCCCCTTCATAATTTTGATATCTTTATCCAAGCCGTCGACGGTTTTCCTACCCCTCTTCGTTCCTTTGGACATTGTTCCATAACCTCTCCTGTCCTCCCTAGACTCCGATATTCCCCAGGCTCACAATTTCTGCTTCTCGCCTTTATGTTCCCCCACAAACTGCCCGTGCTCTTCCACAGACTGAAGCTCCCTAACTAAAGATGGTTATTGATGTACAGTCCCGGTGTTTTAGTGCAGCAGCCGAATCAATAAAGGAGAAAATACTGCATTGTCAGGCTTCACCAAGGCATTCTGGGAAACTTTACAGCTTTGGGTGGTTACAGCAACTCCTAATACAGAGAGTGGGAGCTGGACGCCCTTCTGTGGTGAGAAATGATGTTCTCCTACCCTCTAGTGACTATAAAGGAATAAAGCAAAGGTGGAGAATGGTTGAGATTGCAGCACACCATTCTTTATCTTGCCCTCCCTCATCTGTTTCTGAATACAGACCAGAGTGCAAGAAACCCAGTGACATGGGAGGATGGCCGGTGACCCTTTCATGATTCTGTTTACATGCTTAAAATGCAGATACACTTTAGTTAGTGTGGGTGCAGTATAGGCAGCGTGTGGCATCAGAACATTGGCTCCTATGGACTTCTAAATGCAACATAGTCTTATTCTCTCTCTCTCTCTCTCTCTCTCTCTCTCTTCTGTCTCTCTCTTCTCTGTCTCTCTGTCTCTCTCTCCCTGTCTCGCTCTTTCTGTTTCTGTGTGTGTGTGTGTGTGTGTGTGTGTGTGTGTATGTGTGTGTCTTCCCCTCTCCTCTCTCTTCTTCTCTCTTTCTCAAAAATATTAAGAATTCTTGTTAGTGATACTGACTCCATATTGTTTAGGAAAGTAGTCAACTGAGGTATTGTACAGTAAAACACACACACACACACATACACAATTGTCTGGACAACCTTTTTCTACAACAAGCATGGATCAGGCATCAAATTCAGAAATCAAATTAGACTAAGAGCCTGAAGTATCATTTAACCAGAATTCTCTCTCTCTTGATAAAGTAGTAAGAACTGCTAACTTGAGTTAAAAATTACTTTGGAGGGGTTACTTCTAGAATGATCCTCACGTTTAGTTACCTAATTTATAATTTTCTAATTTACTAACTTAATAAATTATTAAATTCCAAATGGTTTCATTAGTATTCCCACTTGTATAAACTATGAAATTTCATACTATTGCTTAGATATATTAATGTTGTAAAACCCACTAGTACCTTGTGAAGATATATTTAAAATATTACCACTATCCACTGAGAAATAGTTTTATTCCAGGAGATACGGGGGAGACTGAGAATGGCTGCCACATAGTCTTCTGGTCTTCACGTTGCCCCTGGAGAACTCACGTTAGCTTCTCATGGCAAATAACCTCCTGAAAGGAGAGCGTCTAACCATGCCACATTCTAAGTGTTCCAAGCTTAATGAAGTGTAAAATCCTAACATGACTGGTACATATAAAATGTCACGACTCAAACAAGTGCGACTTTCAACATCTGGCCATGCCCTCACTTAATGAAACTCTAAAGAAAGGCCCTTCCGTTTTATTTATTAAAATAAGAGGTACAGAATGCTTACACAAATCAAGTCTGAATGATACTAATTTTACAAATGTAGCCATATGTGTATGTATATATATATATAAATGTATTTGTGGAAATATGTAGTTTTATTTACATGATATATAGATTAAAAAAAAACAAGTAAATTTACCTTGCTGGCACTTAACCGCTTCCGATTTGACCAACGCTTCATTGTAGAGTGAAGATATTAAAATGAGACAGAAAAACAGTGGATTATTTATAATACAATTAAACTCTTTTACATTGCATATAATGCAGATTATACTCAGGTTATTAATTCCCAAATCTGAAAGTTATTCTCCCGTAAAAAGCTCATGTAAACAAGAAAACAAGGAAAGGCAAGTCATGCTGAGGTGGCTGCACACATCACTTTCTCGGAGGCATATCTGCATTGGCAGACAATATCATCCTATCTCCATAGCATTTTTTAATTAAATGAAATAGTATCATTTCATCTCCAAAAAGGAGGGTCAGGTTTTTCCTACTTATACTTACAATGTTTAGGAGCTGTTGCAAAAATGTTTATAAATTCTTAACTAATGTTGATTCATGTTTGGGTTATTATAGTTTTTGTCAACAGAAAACAAAATTCTGGTTTATTTTCATAGGTTAAAATTTGATAACCAAAATAATAGAAAAATGCAGAATTTATGCCATTTGGAAACTTGCTACTTTGAGAGCTAATTAAAAAGATACAAAAAACTTTAGGATCACCCTTGCCTACGTAAATTCATTTAGTTGATCCAGCAAATGTGTGAAGCAAGAAAGTTTTGAAGTCCAACACATTTCACCCTATTTCTTTCTGGCCCCTCTTTTGTCATGCAAAGGCTGCTCAGTTTCATCTAGGGTTGAAATTTTCTTTCAGCAAAATCCATCTCCTCTCCCAAGTTGGGACCCAGTACCACAATTCTCTGTTCTGCTCTGACTGGCTCACCAGCTAACTACTTGTTAAAATGTGCTTACATTCAGGATACTGCAATTAAATTATGGAATATAATTAAACAGACCACATTTACTATCATGATCAAGGAATAGAAAAAAAATGTAGGGGGGCTGGAGAGATGGCTCAGAGATTAAGAGCATTGTTTGCTCTTCCAAAGGTCCTGAGTTCAATTCCCAGCAACCACATGGTGGCTCACAACCATCTTTAATGGGGTCTGGTGCCCTCTTCTGGCCTGTAGGCATACACACAGACAGAATATTGTATACATAATAAATAAATAAATATTTAAAAAAGAAAAGAAAAGAAATGTAGGTAAATTACATGTCTGCTTTGCTAATATGTCTCCTCTATCAATAAGAAACCTGAAGAACAAGCGTCAAGAGAAGTCCATTCGCATTCTACTAGCTAGTCATTAGGACAAGACAGAAAGAACTTAAAAGTCCTCATTAATACTTGTCCTGGGGAAATGGTGAGGGCATCATTGTGCAACTGATGCTGTTACAGGTGCTACAGGCGTTTTCTCAATAAAAATACCAACTATTCTCACTTAAATCACAGAAATTATGACAACCTCATAGTGACATGAAGCTATTGAGTCACATTTTTGTATAAAGACTTGATTTTTCTTGTAGCCATCACAAAATATAAAACAAGATTAGGATACTAACATGCTATCGACTTTATACTGAATACTTCTACCATGCTTGGCACTGTAGTTAGTCATGTCAGTCTCCGTGATGCTATGGAAACAGGTACCCTCAATCTTATCTCCCACGTGAGAGAATCTCCTTAGGGAGGTTAACTAGCCCTGTGGATTTGACTGAGTCATGGTGGATCTAGGAGTCGAACACAGTCTGAGAATAAGGCCTCAGTCTTAATTCCTCTTAAAAAAAAAAAAGTGCAATTGCCTGGGGCTTTCAATCGGGGCGATGTACCCCACTCAGATGTACAACACAGAGGCCGGCTGAAGATTTTTTCTTTTTGGTCACTTTGGTTCTACAGCAACAAAATTTGCCTCACCGATGGCAAGAAAAATGGGTGCAAAACTGAGAATCCAAAGTAGAAGCATTCTAATCACATAAATCTGCTGCCCTCTAGGTTCAGGCACTTGTTACTTCCCCTTAAAAACCCAACATAAATATGCTTCTTAATATCCACTTAAGCTTAATAAAAAGAACAATTTTTTTTCTTCTAACTAGTATTCTCAAAAGGGCCATGATAGTCCTGTAAGTGGAAGGCTATCTAGAATGGCTATGCATGGCTCAGAACGAGCCACTCCTCCATTCCTGACCCTTTGGTTATGCTTAAGATAGAGAATGTAAATAGAAAAGGGAAATTACAAAGCAAAGTAAACGAGATAGACAGGCTTCCATGTGACGTTGCCTTCGCATTATGTGAAATGAATTGCACACTTGGCTTCTGCTTGGCGATGCAATAGGAGCACACACTAGTAAGCAGAGACACTGGCGATCTCCACAGAGACGGTGGTGAGTGGTACTCAAGCCCTAAGAGGGGCCAGGCTAAGTTAGATGAAGACGTGGGTATCTTGGTACTGCGAAAAGACACACTTTGAGATTTATCACAAGTGCAGTTCCGAGCTGCTTCTGGCAGTATTTGTCCCGCGTTTTGAGCTAAATTGAAATCAAATGGCCATCACTTTAATGTTCCTAATGTGATGGTATGTAACAGTTCAAAAGGTACAGCCACTTTCATGGGCAACATCAACTTTACAGAAGTTCCCAAGGAAATTTTTAGAACACACTGGCTGTCAACTGTTCCGCCATGAGCACCTGGTTCAAATACCTAGTTACGTTGCATGCTAATTTAGCCTAGCAGACACCACAAGTCACCCACCACCTACTGTCCACTTGAACAAGAGAATCCAGGGGCACAGATACTGAAGTAACAATGAGAAGCTAAAAAGGAGGGTAAAGAAAAGTCTTGGACCGAGGGGGACAGAGAAGACAATGCTTGTCCTCATCATTGTCACAGTTTCCTTGAGGTCCCAAGTGTGAACAGTACTACCTCAAGTATAAGAAGAGTTTCATCCTGTTATTTTTATGTAAATCAACTTAAAGAATTCAAATGTTAAAAAGCAAATGTTTACACAATACTCTGGATACTCTGACAACTGAAAGCTTCATACTACACTTTTCCTCTTCCTAGTACTAGCTAGCTTCTAGTAAATTAACTATGGTCTTCATTTTACAACAGAAAGATTAAGCAGCAGCTAGAATAAAGACTATTTCTGTCAATTTAGAAAGTATTATTAGAAGCCTAATTTCTAAACAGGCATCAGATTTTCATATTTGATTCCATGTGGGTTCAAATGTACCACATCTATTCTTCCACCAGTACTTCTTTAGTTGGCTTTAAAAATATCTTTTAGCAAACTGTAATCAAACACATTGTGCTCTTATTTTAATTATTGGAATTATGATGTGCAATCCATGAATATGAATTGAGATTATGATTTCCATCAGAGTGTTTACTTTCTAGGGCAGACTTTCTATCTTATCGTAACAAACTCAACTGCTTCACTGATGGTGCAGGCATTGCCACGATGTAGTGTGTTAATGAGAAATTTCCATGTGATAGAATACGGAACATTCAGATTTGCATTTTTTGCGAAAGTTAGTGGAAAATGTTAGCAGCTAAAAGCAATGACCAGTAAAGAAGGCAAAGGACTCGACATATTGCAAGAGGACACTTGATCACTTCATAATTCATGACGCAATCATTAAATCCTGGGATTTGCTTGAGTAACTGAATATGTGAATGTTGCCCAGAATCTAAAACTTACTAACTGGGACTCTGATACTTAAGGAAGCTATACTTCAAATGGTTTATCCAGGCAAAGTACATACAGTATAATAACAATCCTGGCCATATCTTAGCCAATTAACTTCTTATTCCCTCGGTTGTCTGGTCAGTGGCCCATGAGAAAGAATGTAGATAACGACATACTGATACTTGATGCGATTGTTTTACTTTTCCCCTTAATGTACAGTTGGCAGGCATCCTGTTTGCTGGTCAGTTATCAGAGAACTATCACAAAGGAGAGGTTAACCAGGAAGGTTCACACTTACGTGCCTCTTGAAATCACCCTGTTTTACAATTAGGTTCAGATTTAACACAATCACTCCCATGTCATCTTCTAAACTGTTCGGATCTTCCAGTTTTAAAACATGTTCAGTAGTCCTGCAAGCAAAAACGGAACATATGATTTTAATGTTAACTGGCAACATTGCAGGCCTGATAACACATCAGACGCTTAAGGTAAAAGTCTGCTATCTTTGCATAATGATTAGACACAGGGCAGGGTGGGGGAATACGGAACCACACTTAATAAAAATAAATTTTCTGGGGGGAACAAAAAGCCTCTGACATTGTCAAATTCAACATTGTTTAACTGATCTCCCTGCTCTACCACCAAATTAAAATGCAAAAACACCCTGTAAGTTAAATTGTGGTCCTTAATATTTTTAAAAACTGAAATAAGCACCATTTAATATGAGAATGGGCTTCCCTACAATTCACTGATAATGATTCAAGGTAAAAATATGATACCTGTTAAGTTCAAGATCCCTGAGAACAACAAAGGCAGAACCCATGAAGTCAGACGTGGTTAGGTCTCGATCGTACACCTAGAAAAAAGGGAGGGCATTAGCACCCAGGGCCATTCACACTGGCTGGCTTTATCAAACGACTCACATATAGAACAGGCTGGGGACTCGGAAATACATCTTTCCGTCCCTACAACAATGCACAGTGAAGCTGAAGAAAAATATAGTCAAGCAAGCCTATACAGAGAAATACCTTGCCTATTTTGCCAGCCATGTTCAAAAAAAATTTTTTAAGGCAGTGGTCAAATACAACAAAATATTACACACAATGGACCCTCCCTATAGTTTAATTGGCCTTTCATTAAAACTTAGCATTTTCCATGGTGAGCAGCTCTGCCAATTAAAGAGAAATTTGCTATTGTGCAGCTATCCCATTCTGCCCTCAACTCGTACAGTTTAAACCCAGATGTTGGAGTAATTGATACTTACACCTGGTAGCTCGGAGCTCTATTAAGTATAACGTTCTTTCTAATGAGAACATGGTCTACGCTTGTCACCACTGCAGGGCCAGTAATAATTCTTCTGCACTGAGTAAGTGCAAACAGAGTCAAGATGGACATTATTTACAGGGTACATGGCGACTTCATAGCATATGTATCTCCTTGATTTGAGGGAAACACGGTTTCATAAACAGTCTGAAAAAATGCCTCCTGCAGTATTATTATTTCAATCCAGCCTCAGAGGAAAATGGGGGATTAACGGAGGCAAGTGCACTTTTAAGGAGGCCTGGGAACTACCGAAGAATAAATATTTGGAAGAAAGGAACCAACTTGAAAGCTGTCGAGATTATTACCTTCACACGAAGCTTTTGATCAAGGCTTTGTATTGGCAACACAACGATCTCGTCCCAAATTGGGTTCAAGTTCTTATATATGACTTTGCTTTTGTACAGCGTCTTCCCATTCAGCTTAAATTTTACATACGGGTCACTGGTGCCTTTAAAGGAAAAAGAGGACGCGACAGAATTTTAAACACACATAAAAATCTAACATCTCTACCAAGTCAAGACTCTTCCCACAGTCCCCAGGCTTTGAAGCAAGCCACGGAACACACTGAGATCAGTGTCGCTTTGTAAAGGGGTGGGAAGTTTCCTATAGGTGTCATGGGGAAGAAGAAATGGTACAATTTAAAGGTAAATGAGTAATTCCATCTTGTCTTTTAGTGGTTGGATATGAATGGACTCTTAGAGCTTTTGATGTGGTTTCAATTGTGGATATGTCACCCCTCAATAACCCACAAAAAATTCCAAAAATCAAGTCAGTGTCAAGAGTCCTGGGGAGAAGCTCGCCCCTCCTAGGGTCAGCATAAAGTCCGTGAAAAGGGAAAGCAACCATTTCCAAATATTTAGCAGATGGCCGATTCAACTGAATCTTCTACCTTAAAATATAATCATAACAAATAAGCCAGTTTCTGCAATCGCTCCTTCAAAGGATGATATGAGGGGACTCCGCCTGGAACCAGGGGCATAGAGATTAAATCAACAGAGTGGCTATTCTTTACTGCCTCCTCGCACCTGCACCAAAGCCGCACATATTGTCCCCAGCCAGGGCCAGCACATCAGCCAGGCCCTCAGCTGGCCTCTGAGTTGACACAGCTGACCTGAGTGGCCCCTCCTGGGGTGCTTTGAAATGGATGCCAAAGGGAATGAATAATACCCCTCAAGTTGCAACCACACACACACAGACACACACACACACACACACAAAACTGATGGTAGGTCCTCCTCTGCATTTCGCAGAGCAATTGAAAAGGAAAAAGATCTATGAACACGATGCCTGAATTGCGTACTGTGCCTGTGTGTTGCATGGATGCATGTATCATCTAACGTGCCAAGGATGCACTTGCTCCTCTGCATCAGGTGAGGGAAGAAACGGGAGGGAGGGAACCATCAGCAGGGAGATAAGGGAAGGCCTGCTCAAGACACTCACTACTAGGATGAAACGTGTGGCTTGCAGAGCTACGGCTTTGTGGCTAATCTTGAAACCCAGCCCTATGATGATACATGCAAGGACCCACCGTCTAATTTAGGGCCTCAGATAGGTTCCAAGAATATTCACTGAAATGAACTTCTGATATGAAAGTCAAGCCAATACCACCTACAAACATTAGATCAAAAATTAATTACTCAACTTTGCTGCAAACATGTCATTAGGAACAATCGTGCTTTACTTCAACAGTTTGTGACATAGGCCTATTCTTATATTTTCATGTGGTCCCAGTGGTAAAAACCACAGAAAACAAAAGCGATACATTCCCTGGCTATTTGAGCGGAAGGTGGCTTCCCTCTGGAACAAGACAGTATATATTATTCAACGTTAATAGCCTTACTAAAGCAGGCATTTTCTGAGTTAGCATTCCAGTAATACAAGGGCACTAACATTAAACAAAGAAGAATTAAAATAAGCCACAAATATTAGATGTGTCCAATTCTACCATCTTAAGTTTGGCAGCATAGGAATAGAAGCCCAGCCCTCATTCGAAACGCATGCCCATGTTGAGCAGCTTTTGAGGGCTAGTAAAAAAAAAATAAATGCATTCACAGCCACTCGGTGGAATTCTCACTGGTGAGTGAGCATCTACCCACCCCCTCCCTTCAGCAGCTTGAGAGAACACCTCTAGTTGGCCAGGCTTTAACAATCATCGTGATATATATATATAAAAAAAAGTGGGGGAAACTATAATAAAAAGAGGCCTTTAATTAAATGAAATTGCCACTCTGGGATCAGGGCCTTCATGCTTGTCAGCGTACTCTCAAAATAAACATCTCAAAACTCGGCCTCCGTGGTGTCACTTTCTCACAGGCAAGGCATACTGGGTAATCCCCAAGCATCTTGACAGCTACATAATGTTCAAACTGTTTCACGGGTGAATGGCGGCAGTTGCATGAAAGAAAATATTAATGTCTGGAATTAATAGAGAAAAGGACCAGGGTTTACAAAGCCAAATAAGGAAAGAGGGTGTCAAGTTAGTGCGGTGTTAATTGTTAGAGAAAATTTGTGAGGAGGGGGTCGTTCGTGGTGACTTTCTCTCCCGGAGACTAAGTGCCAGACTGTCAGCGAAGTGGTATTCTCAACTAGGCAGGTTCTGAAAAGGGGCCAGTGGCTCTGGAATGCAACTCCCGGATTATACAGATGAGGAGCTGACACCTGAATGGGTGGACTTTAACCTTCCTCACTGGGAGCCTTGGATACAAAGAGGCTCTTGTGGTAGCTGGTACTCTCAGTGGAGAAGGGATCAGGCTGTGTCTCCCCAGAGTCTCAAACTCAGACTCTTAGGACCCAGGGACAGTCATCTTCTCCCACCCTAGACAGACTGGAGCTTCCATAGGCAGGACTTCTACATGGACAGAGCCAACCAAGCATGGGCACAATGTAGTTTTTTTTAAAAAAATATGTAAAATGTGTCTTTACTGAATAAGTCCTGACACCTGTCCTGGTCATTATCCTCAACGCGACATAACTATTTACTTACAAGATATTGACATTGTGTGATTCATCTATAGATGAGGTAAAAGATAGGGGGAAGTACATGCAGGTAATATATGATTCTCATGATAATTTACATATAATACCATACATACACATACAAACATGGCAGTTTATATATTACATTCCATATAAAGGACTTGCAGACTCATGGATTATGGAATCAACAGAGGTACTAGAAATAATGCCATACAGATCCTAGGGAGTGGCTAGGTCTGCATGCAGTCTATCCGTGAAGCAGAGAAGCACCAAATGCACCTCCTAAGAACCATGTGAGTCACAGTTGTTTCTGCTCATGCCCAGTAACCTATGGATGGTCACTCTTCTTTGATATGCACCTGTCAATCATGCTACCTGTCAGACCACAAATACTTGTGGTCTTTTCCAATTCTTGTTCCGTGCTAGACACCCTAGGTGTAGCCAAGACACAAGACCCTGCTCTTCTGTACCAGGTAGTACTTGCACCCCACAACACAGCACGGGGTCCCAGGTGGTAATATTCAAAAGAAGTGAACACGGTGTGGAGTTGCATTCACTAGGAAGTAGGAAAGGTAGCTCCTAACTCACTTGTCAGTGAGGGTTCAAATCAAGGAGGCAGGAGTTGAAATCAACCTGGGACCAAACAGGAACAAAGACTGGGATAGTGGAGGAAGAGAGACCCAAAAATTAGCTACTATTGTCATACCAAACAGGCATTTTGGTGAACCCAGAAATTTAAAAGAAAGGAAGAAAGGGAGGGAGAGAGGGAGGAAGGGAGGGAGGGAGGGAAAGAAAGAAAAATAAAAGAGAAGGAAGGAAGGGAGGGAGGGAAAGAAAGAAAAATAAAAGAGAAGGAAGGAAGGGAGGGAGGGAGGGAGGAAGGAAGGAAGGAAGGAAGGAAGGAAGGAAAGAAGGAAGGAAGATAGAAAAAAGAAAGAAAGAAAGATAGATTTGAGACAGAGACCAAAGTGCTCTAAACATACACAATAAAAGATTAGCGATTATTCTGCAAAAAAATGTGGGTGTTGGGGCCACACCAGCAATATGCACTTACTGCTGTTTTTCCAGTATACACATCCCGGCTGTGCTGTACCTGTGCCGGCAAACAGTTAATACCTTCCCTGCTATAGACAGTGATTTAGGCATCTATCCTAGAATCCCTTTCTACAGCAAGTTTGTGGCACTGAAGTGTGACACTGGCTTGTTCTGGTTCTAACAGACCTTATCAAATTGTTTTCTAAGCTTATCAAACTTAGGCGTGGGTGCGAAGGATGGCTCTGTGGCTAGGAGAGCTTGCTGCTCTTTCAGGGGGACCCCAGTTTAGTTCTCAGCATCCACTTTGGGCAGCTCATAGTGGCTTCTCAGGGCACCCACATACGTGGCATATAAAGGCACATACACCTACATGTAAATAAATATAAAATCAATATTCTTATCAAACTTATCAAACTTAGACTATACATTGATTTTTTTCTCTTTCTGCTTTCCCAGACATTGAATATTTTAAACCTTTATTTGAATTTGTTGGCAGGTATGGGGGGGGGGAACCACCTCCGTCTCTCCCATTATCTGTAACACCTTTAGGGACTTTCCTGCTGCTCTGACTTCTACTTGTTTTTGTCAACCAGGTCCTTGTTTTTATTATGTGGTTCTATTTTAGAGGGCTCAGCTGGTCTTCTGGCTACAATTGGAATGGATCTTCCTTATGGAAACTCTCACCAATCCCACATGTTGTCAGAATTTAACAAGTTATTACTGGCAATAAGTTATTTTCCTTTTTATTTAATCAAATTAGCCAAGGTCTGACTTCTGCCTTTGTACTTTCACATCCTGCAGAGGAGCATTTTTTTTAAAATGATAAGATTTTAAATTAATTCGGCCTTGTTTCTTCCCATTGATTTTTGTACATTATTATTTTTTTTACACTATAGTTTTTGGTCCATCTGGAGTTATTTTAGTATGAAGAGGAAGGAAATGTAGGTTCACTCAGGAGGAGAGTCAAGTGATCAGAGCCCAGCTTTGCACATATAAATCTGGCAGCAGCTTGTAATTCAGATGACAGAGAAAGAGAAGAGAGCAAGGACACCTGGGAGCTGGCCCAAAAGCTGCAGCAGGAAGTGGAGGGTGGAGGAGAAAGCTGAGCTCAGACCCAAAGAAGCTCAGGCAGGAGACTAGGGAGCTGGCACAGTCATTAAAGTGCCTCTTGAACAAGTGAGAGGACTCCAGTTCAGATCCCCAGAATCCAGGTCCATCGGGGCAGGGTACTTGTGGCATCCTGTCTATCATTTCAGACCCAGGGAGCAGGGGCAAGGCATCCCCAGAGGATGCTGCTAATCATCTGTATATGCTCTGGTTCTGATTGAAAGGCCCCCCCAAGAGTAAGGTGGAAGGTAGAGTAAAAATGATTCCTGTCATCCAGCCTGGAGCCTCCATATTTACACACACACACACACAAACACACACCATACACACATGCCATTTAAAGTGGAAAATAAAAAATGAAGTACCCAGACATCCTTGTCATCTAGAGAGATGCTCTGGAGACTGGAAGGAATATGTCGCCAGAGCCATTGGAAATGGCTCCTCAGTGTTCTCACTTATCTGGATTTTTCAAAACGTACAGAGAAATATTAAGTTCCATTAATAGGGCCAGTGAGGCGGTTTAGTGGATAAAAGCACTTGCTGCTCAATCCTTAAAAAATTGATTTCTAGAACTCATAGTAGAAGGAGAGGAGTGACTCCCATACATGAGCAGCTGTCCTCTGACCTGCACATATATGCCTCAGCATGCATGGGCACACATGCACACGTGCGTGCACTCACAAATAGTAATAATAATAATATTAAAAATACAAAATAAAAAACTCCCTAATAGATGCAAGATATAAAGAACAATATAAGTACAACTTAAAACTTTCAGAGAACATATTCTTAAAATAATTTGAATATGGAAAACAATGACTGCAATATATGCAGATGTACTAATAAATTCATCCACATCTGCTGATGGGGAACCTCCTTCAGCCAATACCTTTAAGAGGCTGGACCAGGTTGGGGTGTGACTTAGGGTACCAAAAAGCCACAGTCCGATCCAGCCCTCTCTCTTCTCCTCTTGAACCACCTCTGGATGTAGGACCCAATTCCTATTTCCTCACTGTGATCCGTGAGCTCCCTTTTAATAAAGAAAAACCTTAGAATACTCTCTTTGGAGTTAGCTTGGGATTATCTGACTCACATCCCCTCTATTTGATGTGTTCTGCATGAATCTGAGCTCCTGGAAGGAAAGGCACAAGCCTAGGAGTGCCCAGCACACACAGGGATGCTGGAGTTAGTGCAGGAACATCCTGTGAGTAACTGTGCAATCTTGAATAATTCACTCAATTTCCTTACACTATCCTATTCTCCTTTGTAATGTGAACAACTACCATTCTCAAAGGAATCCCCTGAGAACAAATAAACCAATCTCCTTTAATGGTAGCCAGCGTCAGAGTTTACGAAGAAAGCCTCCTTGTAAGGGCTGCTATTTTTAGCATCGTGATTCAGTTAAGTTAAAAAAAAAAAAGCGGGGGGGGGAGCATATAACCATTTACACAGTCCTAATGTCCATTTACTTTATCTTAATGTGCAAGGTAATTCACATAACTAATCTCCCTATAAAGTTTCTTTAGTAGTTTTCTATCACCTTCCTTTTAGGGAGAAGGAAAGAAAAAACTGAGAACTTAATTCGTTTTTTCAAGAATTCCATGCATGCACTCGGGAAAATATCTCCAAATACTTCTTAGGTGCTCCAGAAGGAAACAGCTGTACACCAAATGGAAACTCTGAAATCCCCAGGAACATGGATCTCTCCCTATCTAAAAATCCAGAGGTTGTTCACTGAGGACTTCAGGGCACTCTGGACATCTAGCCTGGCAGTATGGGGCCCATGAGCCCTGTCCTTGAAGCTGGTTAAATAAAAGAACAAGACAATTTACAGAAAAAAAAATAAAGTAGGGGCGGTATGCTAGTTGTGACTTTTGCATAGGAGCCTGTGCCCCACAGAATCACAGGGAAGCCATGCATCTACAACAATGTCTGCCCATTACATCCTTCAACAGTCCCATTCAGAAACCAGAAGGGGAAATTGAGGAAAAGATGGAGTAGTTTACTTGATCCTATGAAAACCAAGGAGTCAATTCCTATGTAGCCTATGAGTTCCAAACATCCCAAGCCAAGGGTCCTCCTGGATCACTCAATGCATGAGAACACAACCATCTGCTGGTAGGTCCCAGCTCAGGCTACTTCTGCAGAGGGAGGCTATCCATTTCTGAGATCCACTTTCCCATCTTCAACCTCAGAAGAGTTGTGGTTTTTCAATGGCTTACTATCCTTGAAACGTGTTTTGCTAATGTGCCCACCCTAACTGAATAGGAACACAGTCTCTCCTCTAAAAGGAGCATGCATACACAAAACCTCCTGTAGCCCCTTGAGTGATGACTGACCCTGGTTGAACCTTGAGATACAATGGTCTCGGGCAATTTACAAATATGCATGATTAAAAAAAAACAACAAAACACCCAGAAATATCCACTTTACTCAACAATATTCCAGGAATCAGCTTACGGCAGAATTAATGACCTGAAAGTCTCAATTTTAGCATAAACCTCCTTTAATTGTTTATGACGCTTATAAAGACCTGTATGAGATATAAAATAGAATCTTTCAGTGCTGCAGTAAAGTAGGCACTGAGCGCTTCCTCGGGCATTTGGATTCTCCTAGACTCGTGACCTTCCCCAAGTTTCCTCCCGCCATGTCCTATAGCGCCGTTGTCTCTATCTTCTGAGAGTCTGGCCCCTTTATCACCTGGAGTCCCCTGAAGTTTCATCTGCCTTTCCATCACTAATCTTCCCCCTCTCTGGATACACAGCCTATGCCACAGCATACCCTGTCTCTATCACTTTGCTAGCATAACAGATTTTTAAAGAGTGGTTCAGTGACTAAGAGCACTTGCTCTGGCAGATGACCTGGGTTCACTTCAGAGTGCCTACATGGAGGCTCACAACCATCTATCACTCCATTTCCGAGTAGATCTGAGACCCTCTTCTGGCTGCCACCAACTTCTGCTCCCATGGATACCAGTCATGAACAGGGTGCACATATATACGTGTAGGCAATAAACCCCTAACATAAAAGAAAAATATATTTAATTTAAACAAAAATGTAAGAGTCTTTAAAATGCTACTTTGATTTTGCCTTCATAACCCATTGCTAATGAGTCAGATACATTGTACAGCTATTTTAAAAGTCTGTATTTTATATATATATATGTGTATCTATCTATCTATATATAATATATATCATATATGATATACAAATATATATAACTACCATAACTCTTTTTGTAATTGAAAGATTTGTCAATATATACAGATTCAGTAATTTCAGTAAATTGGTTATTTGGTGAATACAGGATTTTTCTGGTCGGGCTTTGGTGGAACGGCCACACAGACAATATGCCTGTATCTCTATTCTTTACAGATAGCCAGAAGCACACATGTGTGAACCTCAGTGACTCTCATGTATGGCCATCTTTGTGACACTAGAAACAAAGTTTTCAAGTAAAATGAGACGGCCTGAAGACATAGCAACAGACATACCCACAAGCAGAACACACATGTACAACAGACACGGGGAGAACATCATGGGACCCATCCCATCCCATGCTGCGCCTAACAATGGACACACTCACCCACATAGGCAGGTCTCTGTCAAGTAGATTAAAAACTATGCAGGGCGAGGTGGTCAAATAGACTCAGCAAACATAGGGGTCATTCCAGGCTCACTTTCCTTGGCCCCTCAGGACCACTGAGAAAGGATTAAGTAGAAACTGGATCAACAAAGAGGCAAGCGCCAAACATCCCAATCAGCGCAAAGCGTATGGAGTCCCAAAACAAAACCAAGCAACAACAGTCCCCAGAGAGAAGCTCTCAGAAATGGTAACACACAAAGACTTTTTAGGACAGGCATGTCTTGTGTGATCTATTCAGGATGGGAAGGGGATCCACAGAAACAGATTCCAAACTCAGCTGTGTTCATTTGTTTCATCATCTTAAGCCGGGAGGAGAGGACCACTGATTCCGGCACCTTTGCAAGCTTTCAGGTTCCCTTCTGACACAGAGGCCCAGGCTTTTAGGCTGCGGCACCTGCATAGTAAGGATCTCATGCCATCTGGTGTTCAGAGAAGGTACTACAGTCAGAAACAAAGCTGGAAGCTTGCAAAATAAATTGGGTTGTGTGAAAGATAGGAGTATGATGTGCACTTGACTCTTGTGTTACAGAACATATCAGCAGAAATCCAGCAGAAGCCCGGGAAGCAGACACTGATCAGACTTCACTTGCATGTATAGATGGTGAAAAGTGGCACATTAGGGTGAGAAAGATCTGTCCTTGTCCAATCTGGAAGTCATTTTGAAAAAGAAAAATCAAGTTTCTATTCAGGTCCTAATATTGAAAAAATGGATACAGACAAAAAAACACAAATGAGAAATGAAAAACCAAACAGACTGAGAAGTGTGGACTAATGAGAGCAAACGAAGGAGCTTGGGCCTCTGTAGACAGGGAAGAGGAGGAAGGCTCTACTCTGAATAGTTCTTCACAGCAGATACTTCAGAAAGAAAAGTGAAGGTTGGATTACAAGTCCCAATGTTATCTGTGAACACACCCAGCACACTGTGGGAGCGGGACCACTTCGCACAGAAGAGGGCCTGCAAAGATAACAAATACGAACACACACGTTTAAATGTCCAGAATTATTGATGCAAACATAGATTTAAGAAACAAAAGGGATAATGTTTTTTTTTCTCTACCCAATTAACAAAGTTATTCTATATTCAATGTAGGGAATAGAGAGGGAGCCACTTCATTGCTTCTGGTGAGAGTAAGCCTTTATCAGGAGCAAACTGCCAATCTTGTAATGAGAACACTGAACAAGTCAGTTGACGATGGTAGGACCGAAGAAAATCAATGCAAATCAATAATTGACTTGCAAAGAAGACCAAAGCTGTACACACAGTTTAAGACACAGGCGCATTTGTGGACGCATGGTTTGTAATAATAAAAATGGGTGGGGAGGCAGCAAGATGGCTGGGTGTGTAAAGATATTGCCACACTAGCCTGGTGGCCTAGTGACCTGAGGTCAATCCACAGAACCAGCACTCAGAAAAAACTGACCAACACAAAGGTGTCATCTAACCTCTGCACACATGCTGTCCATGGGAGCATGCACATGCATGTGAGTACACACACGCACACATAAACAGACACAATAAATACTAATAATAAATGGCAATAAAATACATTTTTAGTTAACCTAACTTGGATCATTGATTCAACAGAGCATGTTATACTCTAAGGTTTTATATTTCTTCTTAAATACTTTGTAATAGAGAAGAACACACATGGGAAACCAAAGTAATTGATAGAGCATTTCATAAACTAGGGGTTGTTATAGAGTATAAAGGAAACCTACTTTCAAATTTATATCAGCAAAGGGAGATTTGTCTCAAAATTCTAGTAACGACCTGGTGGAGCCTTTGTCTGCACCTCTTCCCCATGTTGGTCACCGCATCTGGAGGAGCATTTTCTGAATCAAATTTAAACTGGAAGGCAGAATACCACCCCCAGGGCAGAAAGAGTTCTTCAAATGATGAGTTCTAGAAACACCTGCCTGCCGGTCACTGCAGCCCCATCAAGGAGGTTGTTTCTCTATGGCTCTAACGTGATCGTTTCTTCATTATAAAGAAAACAGACAGTCATGAAACTTTTTGTTGTTGTTGTTTATTTTTCTAGACACGGTTTCTCTGTAGCTTTGGAGCCTGTCCTGGAACCAGCTCTTGTAGACCAGGCTGGCCTGGAACTCACAGAGATCCACCCGCCTCTGCCTCCGGAGTGTTGGGATTAAAAGTGTACTCCACCACCATCCAGTGACAATCATGAAACCTAGCCTGCTAAGAGGAGCAAGATTTATTTCAGAAGTGCCGACCATTGGGACACTCTATTGGAGTCCATCAGCTCTTCAAACACCTATTCATGTGGCGGTCTTGGTGCCGTTGGTCTTTAGATCACTCCTCTCAAAAGTGACCTCTGATGAAGTTTCTCCTGTCATCTGAAGAGGAAGCCGTCACTACTCTATAAACAAATGTCAGATATCTATCTCTTCCAGATATGAATAAAATGAGAAGTTTTGTGTTGGAACGGGGCATGAGTTTTCAAAAAGCTCACATCACAAAGAAATGGCCCTAGTAGTATTATGGCTTCATTTTTTCCCATCGCAATGCTGGAGAGTAGCCAGTAGAGGGCACCAGCAACACAGTATTCTTTCAGGCCACAGCTGTGGACCTGGTTCAACCTAAGATCAAGGGGAAAACACGCTTTAATGGGAGGGCAGTTCGTTTCCAGGAATTAATGTGGAGTATGGGAGGGCAGAAGATGGGACTTCTCCCAGGGTCAAGAGACTTTGTCTGTATTAGAAACCAAGGATCCTGTGAGGGTGGAAGGTAAGGCTGTTGGCCTGCGTTCTACCAGCTGTGACACCAAATATCTTCTCAGTCACATTCCTTTCTACGGGAAACTGATCCCATTTCCTCTAAGCATCAACCAAATAGTGAAGCATCTGTACTGACAATAGATGGCCATGTTATACTGCTTCAGCTGTAAATCTCCAAGACTTAAAATTACCGGATCAGAACCACACCAATACCATAGAAAAAGGCAAGTCTTACGATCTCAAAAACAGTACAACGGGGGTAATCTTACAGCCCCAAAGTTGGAAGGAAATATGGGATACAAAGTAGGACATGAATGATGTAAAGAGAAGAAAACAAGAACAAAGAGAGGAGAGGGGAGAGGGCTGAAGCAGGGACAAACTGACAATTACTGAGAGGGAAATGGCCATGGCATTCCTAAAAGAGCAAGCTCAAGGCCATGCCCAGACAATGTACTGCATCTCAGGTTCACACTACAGCAAGCAAAATTGCTTGCAAAAAAAAAATGAAAATAAAGGAATCCCTTACTTAAACACAAAAGGCCCATTTCTGCATCTCATGTGGTACAGGCAAAGGGATGTATCAGAAACCCAAAGCAAATAATTCCACACCAGAAAGAGTCCTGCCAGAGCAATCTTTGATATGTGTCCAAACTTCTAGAACTATGTAATTAAAGCTTTTGGCCTCATGTGACACTGTTCTCAGATCCATAATTTTTCATATGAATATAGTCATCTTTACAAGGGGTGGAAAGGCAGACTTAGGGATGGAGTGAGGCCAGGGGAGGGAGGGAGAGACAGAGAGAGAGAGTCAGACACAGAGACAGCAGGAGACACATATATAGAGAGAATAAACATACAAGAGAACATAAAGCAGGGTCAGATAGGTAGGTCCTGGGTGGCAACTGCAGACCCCTGCTCCTCACAGGACATCAGTGGCAAACCTGTTAGACATCCTGAGCCACAAGCTCCTAACTAAATCTTTCCAAAGAATACCTGACAACTTTGTGCATTAACAAACTTCAAAAAACATCCCAGAAAAATCTTATCATCTTCAAAAGACAAAAGCAAAGGATTCAACATCAGCAGGGTGCGTTTCCCAGCCCTGGCCAACCAAGGCACTACAGTACCTGGATCAAGGTCAAGACATCTTCAAGCACAGATTAGTGCTTTCTTGATGCTGTCTAACTGCAGGCCTCTCCTGAAACTGAGTCTTCACCCCAAGAACTGGAGAAAAACCAAAACATGACTTTTGGCTCCCTAATATCTCCAGATATTAATGCAGTATTTTGTCTTTTTACCAAGACGCTTTCTAGATCTAGTAAAAGTAAGAGGTTCAAATTATGACTGCTTCGTAAGGACATCTTCTTGATTCGAACAGTGGTTTCAGTCACTGTGCTATTAAAATCACGTTTTTAGAGGATGAATCCAACAATCAGACCATAATATTCTAGTCAGAGGTCAGCAGCTTTAGTACCTGGGTTCAATCCAGCCCAATGTCTAGCTTGTTTGTTCTACTTATATTAATGCAGTTTTCACAGAACATAGTCATGTCCATCGGCCTATGTACTCATTATGGATGTTTCCCACCGTATTACCACAAGTTGAAGAGCTGGCATTCATGAGCCATGAAACCTAAATAACTACTACAGGGCCTTGTGTTTAAGCTGTTTGCCAAGCTAGATCTAGACAGAAGGTTTCATAAACAGGAATGATTTGGTAACAATTCAAGGAAAATGCTGAGCTCTAACAGAGAATGATTCATCAAAAATAACTTCTATGAGCAAAACCCACGAAATGAAACGAGGCATTGAAATTAACCATCTTCCAGCTGTTCCCCGGAGCTGAAGGGGTAACTTAAACACCTGAATACTTTGGAGAGCCCCCATCATAACTGGGAGTCAATAGCCGATCAGTTGCATGCATTTGGCCTTTCAAATTAAAAGTTAAATTAATACCCCATTTAAGGAAAATAAAATACAAACACACCTCTTTTGTAAATAATGACTATACACTCTCCAATGATAAAAGGAGGGGGGGTGAGCCTGAGGAACACTGTGTTAAGTGAAATAAACCACGCTCAGCAAAGCAAATGCTGTGTGTTCTCATTTGTATGTAGAGTCTCAGGGAAGTTGAGGGTAAAATGGCGGCTATCATGGGACAATGGGGACACAGGGAAGAGAGAGGGGGACAGAGGTTAGTCACAGGCATAATGTTACAGATGTGTGGGGCAAGAATGACTATAACCAACAAACTATATAGCACGTTTCAGATGGTGAAGATAGTCAATGTTGGCAACAGTCCATCTTGATGAGCTGTGTAAAGTGATGTATAAGCAAATTGTCCACATACAATCATTCCATTTGTTTGTACACACCTACACATAATACTTCATAAATGTGTGTCAATAAAAATTAAAACAGCAAAGTTTGAAAATAGTGCACCTGAGCCCCAGTGTTTCATTCTCTTTCTGACATGGCAATAGCTTCATCATCACCCAAGTAAACCGACCACGGTATAGGGAGGTGTTGTGCAGTGATTGTATTTGAATGACTCACCAAGAATGGACTGGCTAGATAACTCACATATGTAAGAGAGAATCAAAGGATCAGAAAGGGGGACAAAAGGATCCAGGGCCTGTGATTGTCCCCAAAATGAAAGATTTGGAGGAAAGGGAATTCCAAAAATATTAAGGATGTATATATGTATATATGTTTGTGTATATATGCATTCCAAAATTAAGACATATATATGTATGTATGTGTGTATGTATGTATGTATGTATACATGCACCAAATTTGTTTGAGGACCTGTAAAATTAAATACATTTTCTGCAGAATATTCTTAATACCTGAGAACGTTGTCACAAAATAGACTTGAAAATGCTATTTTTTGACATAAGTAGTCCCTGGGACACTTAGCAGGTCTGGTCATCTTTAAATGGTCACTTGTATTGATTCAGGATCACATCCCTCATATGTTATCTCAGCTATGAAGAGCTAAACTGGCATGAAATGTATCTATAGACATGGATGCTTTTATGACAGGTATAAAACACACATGATTCAAATGATAGGTAAGAAATTGTGGTATCGAGTACAAAATAATAGACTTACTAAGAAATACAATGCAATGTCCTCTGTTTTGAAAACAACACATTAAAATAGAGAGTTTTTATTTTAAAAATGATGTATCAGGCAGTAGTGGTGCACATCTTTAATCCCAGCACTTGGGAGGCAGAGGCAGGGAGATCTCTGTTGAATTTGAAGCCAGCCTGGTCTATAGAGCAAGAGTTCTAGAGTAGTCAGAACTATTCAAGAAACCAAGAAAGGGGGGGGGAGGAAGGAAGGAAGGAAGGGAGGGAGGAAAGAAGGAAAAAAAGAAAAAACAAAGGCGGAGAGAGAGAGACAAAGGATGTGTTTCGCATAGTTCTGACACACAGAAGCCATATAAATGAGAGCAGATTTGTGGAGGAATTGACAGCACAAATACATGCAGCATGGAGGGGTAGTAGGAAGAATTCTGGGGCACCGGTGGGGTGAAAAGGAGGAGAATGTGTGTGTGTGGCAGATGAGCTAGCCATGCTCCAGGTTTGGAGGCAGCAGATACGAGAAGTGGAAGCCAACTCATGTGTGATTGAACACAGGGCCTGGTGTAGCGTTCATATAGCAGAAGACAGAGCAACACTCCCTTGTCCACTGATGCTACCCAAGGAAGGACCAGCAAAGCATGTGTGGTCATACAGGAATAGACAGCATGGGCAGTATGCCAAAAAGAAAAGCCTTAACTGACAGATGGCAGGAGTTACCCAGAGCAGAAAAAAAAAATAGACAAAACAAAACAACAGGTACTACCTGCTCACCCTGCTCAGCTGCATGTCTCAACCCTCTTAACTGAAGTCAGGCCATCGTGAACAAAGATGACATCCATAAGTGAGGGCCCAAGGACACAGAGAATATGAACAAGCTTCTTGGGCGATTCACACGTACAAAGGACTTGGAGCAACACGTTGAGTTAAGAGGAAGCGTATTTGCACCGAAAACCATGGACTATCTTGAAGACGTATTGCAAAGTAAGAATTGAAGTTTATTGCGCAACAATATGGGTATCGTGGTCTCAATTTAACTTCTCTCCATATAGAAATGTATAGAGACTTGTATAGAAGACAAAGAAAGGACAGATCATGGCTGCAAGGGGGAGCCTCTAGGGTCTCAAAGCAGGAGGGAAGAACTTAAAAGGTTATCTGCATCAATTAATCTCATTGCCTCATCTTAGAAATCCACTCACTCTTTTCAATGAAGCAGTACAGCCAACAGACTATTTGCTAGACTGCTTGCTATATACCAAATACAAATTATCATGGCTATTTCATTCTAAAATAGCTTCATATGTTGTTACTACTCTTTTTTTAAGGATACCAGCATGTACCACTTTTAAATACCTCACAGTCAATGGATATGGAAGCTGTGACTCTGGTGTGAGAGATGGGCTCCTCTCTAAACAGTGTGAGATGGACAACGCCCGATCAAGCCTTCAGAGCAGGACACAGAGAGGATCTTTCTGGCGCACAACAGACCAACCTTACCGCAGCGATCCCGGACCACGAGGTTGCGGCCTTCCTTCAGGTGTATGGTGAGGAGGTATGCGAAGGGGCTGGGGAGGTGACTCAGGCAATCCCCGGCTTCTCCAAGAGTCTGCACAGGTGAGAAAGGGATCTGAGTCAGTGGATGTGGGCCCAAGTGGAGACATCGCTTACTAATCGGGAATGGCAAAAGAAACAGTGGTCAAGAATGAACCCCAGCTGTAGCAGGCTCTGATAACATGGTCGTTAACTGCATTATCAGCCAATTACTTTATATTTTCCCCCAGTGGGATTGTAACTTCACAAGATAAACTTCCCAACACCGATGGTATGTCGATGTCCAAAACCCCTCAATCCCTTGATTCATTGTGAGCTCTCTTATAAAACTATTCACTCGGCCTGGAGAGGTGACGCAGCAGTTGGGCGCTTGCTGTGTCATGATGAGGACTAGCATTTCAGCCCCAGAACCCACATAAGAAGCCAAATATTCTCAGCACATCTGCAACTCCAGCTCTGAGGGAGGTGGAGACCAGAAGTTCTTCCGGGTTGGCTGGCATCTAGCCAAGCACGGAAAATACGACTGTCGGTCCAGGAAGAGATTCTGCCTCAAAGGAAGAAGTGGAAGGTGATGAAAGGGTTATGTCCTGTTGTAGCCTCCACATGCACAAAGGTTAGTGCACCCACGTGCACAGGTATGTGCACACACACACACACACACACACACACACACACACAAGGGTGGGTGGGGAATAAACTTTTAAAAGTAAGAACAGAACACCAGAGAAGGGACAGTATGAAGAAAGGAGAATGGGGCTAGCTGCCACCAAGGCGTGTCCCCATAGCCACCTCAGCTGTAGAAGTCTCCCACTTCTTTTCTGTATCCCCACAATCCTCACCAGCTCCAGCACACCACCTGCACATGGGCTATAAGTTCAACTCTCAGTGTGAGTCTCCGTCTTCCAGCAGACACAAGTTCTTCACCTGAGTCCCCAGGTTCACACTTGACAGTCTCTGCTCCGGGCTCTCCAGGGTCGGGACATTTCACTTCCACCCTTCAGTCTCTTCCTTGGTGTCTCGCTCTACCCTTCTGCTGCTATCTGGTCCCCTAAGCACTGCCACTTCATTCTCTGGGAATTCATCAACTGTCATGGGCCCCAATGATAAACCTGACTATTTTTGAGTACCGGTGAATTGTATGAGTCCCCTGCAATGCTTGAGCCAGTTCAAACTCCCAACTTTCTTCAAAGAACAGGTGGAATGATTTATTATTCATTTATTAGACACTCAATCCATTGATCTTGTGGCTGCAGCTGCCCTTGACTTTTCAAAGTTTCAGAAGGCTTCAAAGGGCTTTGTCCTCCTTCCTTCCAAACACAGCTGCATGGTTACTGTGTATTTTTAGATAAATCTATTCCAAGCTAACCAATCAATAAACCCGAATTAATCTCTTCCAGCTAGAACTTTCAAGACACGTTTCTATTGGTGGGTACCATTTTATATGTTTTAAGGATAAAGAAACAGAGAAATATAAGCATTTGGTTAGAAGTATCTACAATGCTGACATCAGTGTTAGTTGTACTGAACGTGACTCACAGATTCTTCTTCAAAATGATGAGATGCCATAGAAGTATTAAGATCATCATTGCCATGTGGCTTCTGTAAAAGAAAAGAAAACCCTGCTTTAGGAAAGCAAATGAACATTGCCTTGTGACAATGTCCCACCTCAGTCCTTGGGAAGTCTGATATTTGCATGCCTGGTTTCAGGTATGGGGGAGGCTTTGCTACCTGTGTGGCAAGAAGAGATGAACTCAGAGGTGTCGATTGAGCCATGGCCTCTGAGACCTAGGTTATCTATTAGAGCATGCTCAGGTACTAGATTATAAGTACATCCACACATACAGCAAACAATATGTTTTAATTCGCTTGAAGACAACCATCAGGGCACATAGCCACGCCCCTTCCAAGGAGGAACTGCCAGGCCTACAGCCACCAAACTAAACTGAGCTGCCCAGCCCCCAGAGAATTCAACATGCACAAACTAGGAACCCATTCAATATGTGATTTGGGAAATCTTTTTCCAACTAGATATCTTGGGTCCCACAGGTATCTAAAGGCCAGTCCCAAACTAGGAACCAGGATTGCCCAACGGATGACTTTACAGGGTCACATGTACGTCATTGTGTCAATATGCTACGATTCTCAGGAAGGGAGGGGTGACAGAATATACATCTGTCAATAGGAAGTATGATGTTGAGCAGCCTTCTTGGGCTAGTTGTGTGCACCCAGATAAGGGAACATCTAGAAAAGCTCAGGGTTTTGCTGTGTTAGCGAGCAGTGTGAGAGCGAGCGTGATACCTGCAGGGAAACACAGACAGGAGCTGCCGGGGTTCCTGTGCAGCTTTCCTGGAAATCTGAGCATACTGCCATTTGCCTGGCACATCAGCTCGGATAATTACTTGTATGAATAAAGATAGCATGTCTTGCTCTAATGAAAGCTGGATGACTCCAAAGTTATAATCCAGTTTGGGGGACAAGGAGGCCCTCAGAGAGAGCTTAGCCTACAGCCCCCTGGTATGCAGGCCATGCTTGGAGGCACAGATGACATGAGTCTTCCTAGTCACTTGGGTGTGCTAAGCAGCCTTCCTCACTAAGACCTACACTCCCAGACCTTGAGACAGTTCCAGCATAAGAGGGCCATTTTTCATCCTCGACAGGGGACAAGCAAAGGCTCCCTGACCTCCCACTTCTGCATTTGGTAACATCCAGGAGGCCATAACACAGAGAAATGGCGTGCATACCAATAAGCTTTCAGCCAGGAATAGTAGGTACCCTGAAGCTCCTGATTCTACTGTTCTCAGATTTTTCTCTGTTTCCTCCAACCCTGGGTCCAATGTCCCAGAGTATAAAGACCTCATGGCCAATTCATATGAACTCCCCTAGGAAGGGGGGAGGGAAATATCCCTGTACTTTGAGTTTTCTCTAGGGTGCATACACTCCATTTACTACACCCACTGTGAGGCCCAGTCTAATGACAGCCAAGAATGCAACAACAGGTCCAGGGCCAAGAAAACTTCTCCTTCAGGTTCTTGCTCTCACCTTGACTGACTTGTTTCTAAAATGACACCCAGGCAAGATAGGCAAGGCCATCAACCATTAGACTCGTACCCAACTTTCTTGATGTCAAAGAATTCATTGCATGTCGTTTATACTGCGCATTATCAAGTCCCCAGTTTCTGCCTGATTTATTATGCCAATACTGATGTTTCAACCCCCAGAACCAACAATAACCAGCACGTTCTTGGTGTGGGAGGTCCTTCTGTCTATGTGTTGCTTCTATTGGTTAATAAACAAAACAACAACAAAAACTATCTTGGCCTGTGATATGGCAAAAGAACAGAGCTAGGTGAGGAAAACTAAAGTGAATGCTGGGAGAAAGGAGGCGGGGTCAGAGAGATGCCATGGAGCCACCGCCAGAATCAGACATGCCAAAACTTTACTGGTAAGCCACTGTCATGTGACAATACACAGATTAATGAAAATGGGTTAAATTAATATGTGAGAGTTAGCCAATAAAAACCTAGAGCTAATGGGCCAAGCAGTGTTTAAATAATATGGTTTCTATGTGATTATTTCGGGGCTGAGCAGCCGGGAACTAACTAGCGGCCTCCTTTTACATGTTCTGGCGCTCTGCAGCCTGGAAAGTCTCCACTACCATTTAATTTTATTAAGTGAATCAATGTTCCAGTTGACAAACCCTATGTGAAGGTAGTCTCACAAAGCTACCAGGGCTGGGAGCAGAGTTCTAGTTGGTTATTCACTGAGTATCATAATAGTCTGCTATCTTCCACTTTGTCTACATATTTACTTTAGGTGTGTGTATGTGTGTGTGTTACAAGTAAACATGTGTACCATGTGCATGCCTGGTGCCTTTGGAGGCCAGAAGAGGATGTTGCAGGCCCTGAAACTGGAGTTAGGGAACACAGTGTGCTGAACCAGGGTCCTCTGCAAATGTTTTTCACCATTGAGCCATCTCTCCAGCTCCTTATCTCCCACTTTGAATGGTATAGACGGCTAAACCATATTATGCTAAAGCATGAGACTCTGTGTACAATCTCCAATGTTAGCCTTATTCTATTTCATAATAAGGCTGCTTAAATGACAAAATTAGTCTGTATATGTGCCATAATTTATATACTACTGAAAAATGAATGCCAAATCTTTATTTAAATACACTGTAAGTTTCCCACTTATAGCAACAGGGAAATTCCATGTGAGCAATGACATTAATTCAACATTATGGCTAGTTTTACTCACAGAAGTCACAGAACTTAAAGTTATGGTTCCCACAGCCACTGTAACTGTCATACACTATATATACACAGGAAGGAAGGAAAATGATTACCATAAGAAGAGAAAGGCATTCCATATGCACAAGAGGACGAGTTACAACAGCTGGGAGACACATAAACTATTCTCATGCACTCTTACACAGAACCCAGAGAATTATCCACTGAGCAGAATCTGTAACATTCTCATCTCTTCCGTAAACCTAGTAACTAGATCTATGAGTTATGACTTTGTGTCTTAGTAAAAGGAGCACAATTATACTTGTATCATAAGAAATGGCTGATATTCCTATGCTGTTAGATGTTGGTGTCTACGTTCTGAACAAAAATAATCAGGCATGTTGGGTTTGCTAAAATGCATCAAAGTAAGATTACCACATTGCTGCGAGTGCTGTGACTTTAAAGAGGCATAGATTTGAAGAACTGCTCTATGGTCTGGATACACAACAATTCTGCCACTCAGGAGACTCCTTCATTCTATCCCACTATGCTAAAATATTCCTCCTCTTCCTCAGCCAAGGCAACTACTGATCTATTTCCATCGTGCTATCTTGTCATTTATAGATTGTCTTGTCAGAGACGTCATGCAGTATGTCAACTTATGGCATCTTTCACTTTGCACAATGCCTTTGAAACCATCCAAGTTTGCACCACTATTTGCCAAGCAGGATTCTATCAAGTGAGGGTACAGATTGATGAATTACTGAGCACCAGCTTTACGATTGTAGACAAATTAGTTTTAAGCACATACTCGGGAAAAGATGAAGAATTTTGAACATTATAAAATCTAATAAACCACACCAAAATATATTAAGGGCAATTATTTTCTACCTAATGTATATGTGAGGGTGTTTATCTCTCCTAAAAGGCAACAGGTGTCTTTTCTTTGATTTGCCTCTAGAGATACATGGCTTTGCATTCTACTTTAGAGTATTACGCCATATGGGGAACTAACCCAAAATTTGTATCCCCTGTAGGTATGAATCTCCAACTTAAAAGAATAAAAATTTATTGAAACCCAAAAGGGTGCAGGGAGGTTTGAGACGGATACAGTGTGTGTGTGTGTGTGTGTGTGTGTGTGTGTGTGTGTGTGTGTGTGTGCGTGCCTGTCTGTCTGTCTGTCACAGGGCCAACGACATGGCTCTGTTGGTTAAAGTACTTGCTTAACAAGTGGAAAAACCTGAGTTTGATTGACAGATCCCATGTAATGAGGTGGGCATCCTGGTGCAGAAACCTGAATTTCTGAGGTTTGCTGGAAAGCAGCCTTGTCTATTGAGTTAGCTCTCCACATACTGAGAGACCCTGTCTAAGCAATAAAGGTGGTAATCTCCTGAAAACACAAGGCCTAAAGTTGACCTATGATTTCTACACACATGTATAGACATGCAGGTATGCTTTAACACATGCAATTACATGTACATGAATGTGAATACACTCATGCACACACAGGCACGCACGCGCACATACACACAATTGTCACCAAGGATTTTGAAAGCAAAACATTGGTGTGAACAAATGAATTTTTTCCTTTTCCATACACTTAATGTGATCTTGTATGAATGTCACCTTCCATGTGGCTGTCAGAGAACCTTGCTATGCTGTATACTCAAGAAGCACAACAAAGTGTGTCATCCCTGGGTGTCTAATTTTAGTAGAACAAGGCATACACCCATAGGCAGACAAGCTAACAATGAGAGGCAACACTGGCGAGATCAGTTATTTCATTTTCAAACTAATCCATGAAAGCATATGAGTGTATATCTGAGTATTAAGTGGTATGTGATTTAAATTCTGTAACCTGTCTGGCAATGGTGGTGCACGCCTTTAATCCCAGTACTCAGGAGGAAGAGAGAGGTGGATCTCTGTGAGTTTTAGGCCAACCTGGTCTACAGAGCAAGTTCCAGGACAGGCTCCAAAAGCTAGAAAGAAACCCTGTCTTGGAAAAAAAATCCTGTAACCCATCCTAGGCTTTCAACACTATGAATATTCAAGAATATGCAAACATCTATATGACATAGAGAGCAATAACATAAGCAACAGGAATGTGATGGCCAGACAGGCCGGAGAAGCTACTAACCATTTACAAATATCAGGTCCATGATGCTAACATCCATTAGAAAGGTAGCTTTCTGATTAAAATGCAACAGTTTAAAAGTTCTATATCAACAAGAAAAGACAAGAACAAACGGGAATAAAATCTAAATATATAAATTTGGGATTTTGGTTTGGCCTTTTCATTTGAATTCTGGTTCTGCCTGTTCATTTCTGTGTTCTCTATGCTGTAACATCAAAAGCAAGTTGTGGTAGACACCTTTTCACCCAGAAAGTCAAACACAGTTAATATCTGGATATCTACAGAAAAAAAAAAAAAGACCAATTCCTGATATAAGTGCTTGGCCAGTTCCCAGGCACTTCTTGAACCAGAAGTAATATTTACAAATGACCTTCCATCCTATTTGCAAGAGCTGTGTTAGCTGAACAATCCATCCCTTAATATTTGCTTATCACTCCATAATTCACAAACACACTCATTATCATCTTCTATAAAGAAGTCCAAAGGTTGTCATTATATCACCAATTTACAATGAAGAACCCAGAGCCAGGAGGCTAAAGAGTCACTAAGGAGAAGCAAGAAAGTTAGGCCTTGGGGAGATTTTAAGCACATCACTCTTCACTAGAGCACAACTGTGTCAAAAGCATCTATACCAGCCACCACACGAGATGAACTGGGAACAAAAACACCCAGTAATAAACAAGGATCCGGTTTGACTACCTAGACTCAAATCCCTTAATAAACAAGGATCGGGGTGGGGAAATCCTAGACTCACACTCACTTCTGCTATTTCTTTGTGTCTTTGAATTTTTTGCTTAGATTTCCCAACAAGGAGACATTTTCCAAAGGAGCAAAGCATGATACTTACCTTGTAGGTTTAGGGGAAAAACAATTCAAAGGCTACTTAATGAATGACTTCTTTAGGGAGGATACCGTACCAGGCAAGCTCTTTGTAAATTGATGCATTCCAATGAGATAATGCTGATACATACTTTAATAGAACTAATAACAAACTGGTGCCACTATGCTAGACAATTTATTATTGTTATTATAATTATCATCGTTATTAATTATTATTATTATAGCAGATAAGTTTGGGAGGTATAGAGCAAAACCTTCATGAAAGATGGAAACACTCTATGCTGCATGTGCTATTAAAAGTTATACATGTTTCCAGCACTCGGGAGGCAGAGGCAGGCAGATCTCTGTGAGTTCAAGGCCAGCCTGGTCTACAAGAGCTTGTTCCAGGACAGGCTCCAAGTAACAGAGAAACAAACAAACAAAAAAGGTATACATGTGTATGGTATTACAATATTATACTTCATAAATATACACAATGATAAGAATTAAGTTCTTTCTCTCTGTATGTGTTTGATGGGGGTGGGCATTCACGTGTGCGCATATGGATAGACATGTGCCATGACAAGCATGAGAAGGGCAGAGGGCAACCTTGGGTACAGGTCATAACCTTCTACTTTATTTGAGACAGGGCATCTATTGTAGTTGCACCATTTATGCCAGGCTAGCTGCCCTGTGCATTTCTAGGGATTTTTCCCATTTTGGTTTCCATTTCCAATAGTAATAGAGGGCTTACAGAGTTCAGAGCTATGTGAGGCTTCTAAGTACATGCTGGGGACTGAAACTCAAGTCTTCACGCAGTGACACAAGTGTGTTTGGTATCCAATGAGCCCGCTCCTCAGCCCAAACTTTCTTTTTTAAAACTGAAGGCAGCCAGCAACCCAAGGCCTTCTGTTGATGTTCACCAGTTGACAATGTTATATGAAAAGGTACTAGAAACAAGAAGGATGAAGCCTTCGGAAGAGCCTTTCCCTGCTATTCGCTGGCCATCAAGTTTTCTCAGAACTCTTATCTTAGGCAAACCATCACTTAGCCCAACCCCATTGTCTAAAGCAGGTGTGAGAATCATGGCCAACATCCTGCTGACTGCTGACTCATTTTGCACTGTGTGTGAGTGGCATGGCACACTTATGGTACCAGGCCATCACCAAAGTCTAAGAGTCATCCTACAGAGTAGGAAAACTGTACAGTCATGCAACCTGTTACTTCTTTGGTGTCTCCTACATTGCTCCCTCTTCCTGCCCCCTGAGCTACGCTACTTGCTTGATCTTTGTGAAACGTTCACCCATTCCTTGGTAGCCTGCTGCTCTCTGGTCTTCAAAATTGCTGATATCATGTCCTCCACGGCTTCCCCAGATACACACACAGCTTGATATCTTGTCTCCCCTTCATGTGAAAATTGTCTTCTCAAGGTTAGGAGTATAACTCGGCTTTAGATCCTTTGGCCAGAATATCAACTGTTTAATCCCAACCCCCCAAATAACAGTAGTAGAAATACTAAACAAAGAGGGTTTATTACTCAGAAGAAGCCATTCCTAAGCACTCTTCGTAGCATCTCTACACAGTGCTTTCAAGGATGTTTTCCACTTACTGTTTCTCCATGACACATCACTTTCTAAATTATTCATGCATCTATCATAGGAACTCCATAGGAAAGGGAGGTCCGACTGCATTGCCAGTTGCTATGTTGCTGGTGCCCAGTTCATCACGTACAGATGGTAGATTCTCCAAAGATAGAGAGGAAGAAGATCATGCCCACGAAGACCCTAGAACATGTCATATATTCCAGCCTCAAGGACGCCATGTTGAGATCATGCAAACAGTCACAACGACAGAACTGAAATGCCGTGGGCTGGAGGCACTTGCTTCCTTTGGCAAGCTACAGGCAGTTTCCTCCCCTCTGTGGCTGTCACATTGCTTCTCTGTGGTCACTGAACTGAAGCCCTATGGGTGGAAGGCAGGTCTTCTGGAAACAAGCAAGCAGGATGCTCCACTGACTTACCGTACAAGGTATCACCAACACAAGTGTTTACTGCTTCAACTGACAAACTATGAGGGCAGGGCATACCACAAGGCAGAATTCATTGGAAAGGTTGAGTAACTAACCTTTCAATCATCAGCATTTGGTTGTGAAGCATTGCCTTTATCTTTGTTTTTCATGGGGCACAATAGAGGCAGAAAAAACTGAACGTCTTTCTTTTACAAATGTCTTGGTTTGGATGGCTCTACTTTCAAAACGCCCTCCCAACTTGTGTAGAACATGTCATTCTGCACACAGGCTTAATTCTCAGATATGCCTGGATCAAGCCTAGTTCTAGAACCAGCTGGATGATATTTAACAAGTGGACTTTTTGAAATTAATTTTTAATTTTTTGAGAGTATCATTCAAGGGCACTAACTATATATACATCATTTCTACCTCTCCTTCCCCTTTCCTCAATTCCTCCCATGTCTCTTCACCTCCCTTTCAAATTCTTTACCTCTTCTCTATTATTGCTACATATGTATATATGTGCTGTGGCGGCTTGAATGGATGGTCCCCATTAGAGTTATATATTTGAATACTTGGTCCCCAGTTGGAAAAACAGTTTAGGAAGAATGGGAAGGTGTGTTGCCTTGTTGGAGGAGGTATGTCATTGTGGGCAGGGTTTTAAGGTTTCAAAAGCCTGTGCCATCCATTCTAGTTAGTGTTCTCTCTCTCTCTCTCTCTCTCTCTCTCTCTCTCTCTCTCTCTCTCTCTCACACACACACACAGAGATAGAGAAAGAGAGAGAGACAGTCTCCTCCTTTTTGCAGACAAAGCTACTGTTCTAGCATCATTCGTACCTGCCTGCTCCCATGCTCTGCATGGTTATGCATGCTAACCCTCTGTAACTGTGAGCCCCAAATGAAATGTTATACACTTCACAGGCCAGGGTGTTTGGTCATAACAATAGAAAAGTAACAAAGCTATGTGAGCATATATGTATATGTATGTACTATTGTGTCTATTTAGTGTTGCTCATATGTACATGTGTTCAGGGATTATCATTTGGAGATAACATATCAGGGTACTCTTCCCTGGACAAGATCAATTCTCCCTCTTCTAGCAAACTTTTATTAAGTGTAGCTCTTCATTTAGGTGCAGAGTCTAGTGAAATCTCCCTCATCCACATTGGCATGTCAACTGGTATTGTTATTGTGCAAGCTTTACACATAACCATATTGTTGAGATTTAGCGGGCATAGTATGATTGTCATGTCTAAAGAACAGGGCTTCCTAAATGCTTACCCATGACACTTTTCCTCCAAGAAACTTTCACGGTAGCCCATGTATATAGGTCTCAAAACTTGGTTTACAGATCAAATATTTGCTGAAATAAATCACGAAGAAACTTATTTTACAACATTTCTTTGAGGTAAATACTTTACCACTAATAGAAAATGAAAGCAAATTGCATGCTAATGAAATGGAGATGTATTCTTTTCCTATGAAGAATTAAAATTTGGCTGAATTTTGATGCTATAACAAGAACAGCATCTCTGACACTCCTCAGAGCTCTTTGATATTTTGATTTGTCAATACTGAGGATGCTGCGCCATATAAATGGCAGAACTCTGTGTAGAGGCATTTCAAAAGTTATTGGAAATTTCTCCCTAATCCCAAGCCAAACTCTGTTTAACAATTTCTTTTTAAAACTTAAGTTAGCAACTCAAGCACAGAAATTCTTAAAAGCAAATATTCTGGGCTGGAGAGATGGCTCAGTGAGTGAAGCCTAAAGACCTGGGGTTCTAAGGATGCACACTTAGTAGAAGGACAGAAGTGGTTCCACAACTGTCCGATCTCCACACTTGCATGAATATGCACATAAATAAATACAGTAATTATAAAAATAAAATCTACCATAATAGCATAATAAAACACAAAGGTTACTAATTTGTCACAGGCTAAAGGATGATGCTAGTAAATTGAAAAATATTAAATTAAACCATTATGATTTTATAAGAGCAGAAAAGGCTATCATACAGACAAAACACTGTAATTCACAGCATACAACAGTCTTAGTTCTGAGCCAAGGTATTATAGGAAGCATTTTCTGGTGTTGTTTGATAGGAGAGCACATGAAAGGCAAATGGCACATGCTGTGTGTTCAAAACTAAGGCTGTAGTGATGTCCTATGGTACCATGGGTCAGTTCTGTCATAAATACCTTCCATTCGTTAACTGTTTGTTATTCATTTAATTTGCCGTCCTTACATGGTCAGAAAACTTTCACTGCTGCCAGAGTATTTGATACCCCCACATTTGGTTAAGTGATGCCACAGACAAGAAGCTGGGCTTTAAAACATACCTTATGTACCAAAGAGCACAAGGTATAACACATCCCCAAACCAACAGAGACTCTTAATGGTGACCAGAGCACCTCATGGTGCCATTAATTTCAAAGATCAAATAAAGCAGCATATTCATGCATATATCTACTATCACATATCTATCTTTGTGAGTATGTGTATGTATACATATACACATAAATATATATGCATCTCTACAGATTTGCACAAATGCTTGGAAGATAAAAATTACACTGCTAGTCACCTGAAGGTTGCAGTTTAACAAAAATGGAAATCTTCTATACAACTAATGAATACATAAATATGTTGGGGACTGGTGCTTTTCAGTATCCGAAGGTTCTCTGCCCATCTTTCCTGTCCCCAGTCTCAGTGGCAAGAGCAATGAAGTCACCTCCTGAGGAAGACCATTAGACACTACCTCAGTTACCAAAGACTTCTGCAGCGCCATCTCACTGACTAGGAGACTTGACACAAGTTGATTTCTCATGGTTCTGGAGTCTGAAAGTTCAAGATCAAGGAAAACTTTGTTCTTAATGAGGTCATTTATGCCTTGTAGATAGCTGTCTTCGCCATATGTCTTGTTATCTCCATTTGTAACTTAGTTTTGTGACTCTTTTTATTAGAAGTCAGTCTGTAAAGTCGAATGGCCACGAGGTAGTCAAAGGCACAATCTCACAGTCTGATGATTTTAAAGCAATGACACATTTGCAGAGACAGGAGTGTTAGGCTCTAACTTGCCTCTTTTTGTAAAAATCTACCTTCTCTTCCTATAATAATTCCTTCCTTTCTCCACAAATTCCTAGCCCAAGCAGACAGAAGGTATTTCCCAGCAGAGTAAAAGCACACTGCTATGAAAATGAAGGCAGGATGAACATGCTGGGTGCAAAGGTGGGAAAACACCTCCCTGGAGGGAACTTTTACCTGCTGTTGAAGGCTATGAAGGATTTCCAGAACAGGAGACTATGGGGGTGGGGGAGAGAATGAAGAGGAAGTAGATGAAAGATAGGAAAAAGGCTTCCGAGCCTGAGCTAGTAGACCGATAATGGTGCTGCTGCCTGCAATGTATGTGTGAAGGCCCTTCCAGGAGACAGTGACTTCCAGTCACACAACTTAAGGCCATGTTTCCAGGAGGGATCAGCATACATGACGCTAAGGATCAAAGCAGTTTGGCGGAGTCCTCTTCTCCCAATCCTCTTCTGCTAAGCCTCCTCCTCCCATTCACTGCCATGGCTGCTCTGAGCATCTGTGCAGATGTCCCCGCCGCATGCCCTCACATCCCGTTTATTCCCTTCACCTTTATTCCTCCACACACCCTGCTTCTCATTCTGCGTTCGGACTATGATCTGGCATTTCTCTTTGCCTGCTGACACCAGCGGTTCTGGAAAGAGGCTGGAGAATTCAGACAAGATCCTTGAGGTCTTCTGACAACATTGCAGGCTCTGACTGGCATCAACAAGGCAGAACAACTGTATAGATGTTCTTCAGACCAGAGCTTACCACCTCCCTCCTCTGGAAAGATGCAAGCCATATACCCTGCACCAAGGATGCTTGCAAAGCTCTACTGTCCCTGTTGTATACCAGGCTGGTCACATGACAATCAGTGGCATCCCTATTAGTTCTTCCCAATTCCGTGAAAGTCATAGATGTTGGTGGACTATTTATATGAAGACAAATATGAGTTAGATCCAGGAGACAGAAAAGCTGATTTCAACTGACACGAATTTACCTGGACTTCTATTTTCATTTTAAAAAGTCAAATTCATATAATAAATTCAGATGTTAAGTTTTTATCAGATTTGGATTGAAACATCTCCATCTTCATAGACCTCTCCATACTTGCAGCTAACATCTCATAGAATAGTATATTTAGAGTATTTTTTGAGCAAAAAAAGTATTGATTTCATTAAGTCATAAACCTTAAAAAAGAAAACCCCATGATAAAAATACTGACAATTCTGAGAGAGGGAGAACTTGTATGTTTTCAGTGTCAAAGCCACGGGTAAGCTGCCCATGCTCCTGATAACAAACTCCCGCCCTTGCTTGCTTTTATACACAGCCCTAATGGGTCAACAAAAACAACAATGACAATAGCAAAAATACATGAGAGTCCACGGGGAGTGGAAGGGGCATGGAAAGGGGATTATCTGGGGCAGGAAGAGACAAGATATCGATTAACATGATAAAAATACATATATATTACATAAATGTATAGAAATGTCATAATGAAAGCCACTAGTGTATACAGCTAATACAAACACTAAAAATAAATAAGAAAAAAGGAAAAATACAAAGGCTGAAAACAAGAGTAAACAAATATTAAACAACAACCAAACATCTAGTCATTCAAAGTGATCTCAAAGTGAGCGTGCGAGAGCCAGCTGCAGCCATTGTTCAGTTCTTCATTATTTACAGTATCCAAGTCATAGAGCAAGTCCAATGGCCAGACACAGGTGAGTACATAAAGTGAATGTGCTCACTATATACAATGGGATATCATTCAGCGTAAAGGAGAACAAACCCAAGCCATTCGTAATAAATGGGTAGAACGAGTGCAGATCATATTTTGCAAAATAAACCAGTCTCAGAAAGTCAGGGATCACACACTCAAATGTGGCATCTACAAAACGTCTTTGCAAACTAAAATAAGGATGAGTAGAGAAAAGGATTAGAATCAGGGAGAGTGGGAATAACTATAAACGAAAGCAATATTACCAGAACACACTTATATATTAATAGGGAAAAATCACCATGGAGGGCATTTTTTATTTAACTATTAAATACTATTAAGAAATCGATTTTGAAAACCCACAAATAAAACTCTATTAACCTGGATCAATTGCCCTCACTGATTTTTTTTTCATTAAGCATCGTTGAACACATGCTCTGTGTATGTATGGGCAGAGAACAAGGCCTTTAGAAAAGGACAAATTAGATATCATCTCGTATCCATGACACACACATGTCACCAGACAGAGCTCATGGAGAAGGGTGAGAGAGTAAACGTTGGAATCTTAGAGAGTGGAAAGACCCGTCTTACACAGAAGGGACCAGGGAAGATTCAGACACTGTGCCGAACACCCACTAGACCAACTCTTCCCCCACAGTCATGGTGTGGCATTCGTCTATTTCTGATAACCTCCTTCGCAATGGCACTCAAATATTTATATTTATTCAACAAAGACGACTGAAGGGCTAAATCAGTTAAAGATCCATAGCTAGAAAATCTTTCTAATTTGAACTCATTCGCAAATCAAAGCCCAGAAGTCCACTCAGATTCAGATGAATGTGAAGATGCTGAAGACAAGTTTCAAGATAGAACCAATAGGCTTCCTGTCATATGCTGACAAGGCTTATTAGACCTACCTCATTAAAATTTTGTAAAGTGAAAACATATTTCAAATTTACAAATATTAACGATAATAAAAAAAATTACAAACAATATCTCCTAATGTTAAGGTCAAAATAAGCCAAGCCCTTTAGGGAGTAACCATGTCCAAAAGAACTTGATCACAGACTACTGCATTCCCAGAGTTCACTCCCCAACATACTGCGTGATCAACAGATTTTCTTCTAAAAGAAAAACCTGACCCTTCAGCCAAAGAATTAATTTTTATTTAACTCTAAGATTAATCTTGAATACATAAAATATTAGCTTCTTTCAACACTGGAACCTATTTCCACATCATTAAGGATGAATTTAAATAAATAAAAATATTCAGCTTGGCTGATTAAATTGGTCATCCAAATCAGGATCAGGATTTAGGGATTTAAACTCTTCTTCCAGATCCACGAGGTTTGGCATTACGCTGGTACTTAGCCTTCCTGGAATGCCAAAACTTTGCTACAACTGCTAATCAATCAAAGTTTGATCCCCGATTTCTACTGGTGACAAGTTTACACAGACCTGAAACCAGAGAGGAAAGAGCACCCTTTGGGCTCTGGTGGTCAAAGAGAAACACGCACATTATCTCCAAAGCTAGTCTACAAGTCTAGATAAGAAAAAAACAGTGTGCATGCTTGTCTACAAGTCTGATTGATTTAGCAGTGGTAGAGGGGAGGGAGGCTCTATTGCTCCCATTTACCGCCACTCCTCAGTGTAAACAAGGTAACCTATTGAAGGTTAGAGGAGGAGGATGAGAAGGGAGGAAAAAAGAGGAGGGAGGGAGGAAGAAGAGGAAGAGGGGAAGAACAAAAAGGTTAAAGGTATATGCTTAATTTCTCTGCCAGGAGATGAAACAAAGAAACCTCATCCACTAGGGCTTTTAAAGCTTTAAACGGTTCTAGAAGGTTCTTTTGTGCTGGCTTTTAAATACAGAGAGGTCATCCCTGAAACAAATGGGAACACCAGTAAAATCAATAGTACATTAATTTAAATTCTTGTAAATGATATTCTCTTCATCCAATAAAGCCACAAAATAACTGCTACCCAAATTTCCCAAGGACAATGAATGTACCTTAAAAACATGTTTTTTTTAAGCTGGGAAGTGCCCAGGCCTCACCTCTGGCTCTTCCGGAGCATCCTCTCCAAGGGGATGTTTGTGCAGATCCAGGCCACTCTGGCTGGATGCCTGCCGCTCCTCCGCGAAAGAGGCATAGATATCCTCTGAGTCGGTGTCCACCCCGAGTACATGGCTTGCTTCCTCCTGGCTCCAGTCCAGTTCTTCCTCAGATTGCTTTAGGGAGCTGCTGCTGCTCTTGGGGACAATGCCTGCCGTGGACAGGCTGTTGGGTACCGAGGTGTAGGATGACTGAGGTCCCGAGTAGGGCCGGCCCTCAGGGTCCAAGGCCTCTGCTTCTAGGAGGTCAGGCACAGAGAGGCTGAGACGCCGGTCCAGGTGATGCCTCACCCTTAAGTCCAAGGGTTTGCTTGGGGTCTTTTTAACTTTCTTCTTGCTCAGGTTGCTTAACAATGGTCTGGTTCGCTGTTTTAATGACCCCCAGACAGATGGTTTATCCAGATCCATGACTGCATGAAGAATCAAGAATGCCACTCCTCAAGAGTGCTCCCCTAGTGGAAAACCCTCGGCGACTCCTGTAAGACAGAGCACAAAGAGAGGACATAGCCTTCTCGCAGTGTTAAGGCAGACCCTCAGGGAACTTACCCAGAAAATTTACTCTTGGTTCCTTAATGAGAAGGGCAACATTAAGGTCATAATTTCACAAACATCACAAAAAGCATTTTTAAGAAACAAAATATTTAAGTCATCAGAAATAGAAAAGTAATAAATGGAATTATTGGGTTGATTGTAAGGTTCATGGACAGACCACTTACTCAGCTCCAAGGGCAGCAAAGCTAAGACATTTGCCAGAGTGTTGCTGTAGCATTTCTTCACCATAAACAAGGGAGCACTATATATACTTCTGTAAACGGAGGATCACCTAGTATTTGCTGGGCTTGGAAAGGGAATAGGTATTTTAAACACTGCAGGCTGGGTGACATTTGATGTAGTTATCAAAAGAAATGTGTTGTTGAGACATCAAAGATGATAAGAGAGTACCTATAGCGAAGAACCTTGCTATGCTCAAACGGAACCTTTTGTACATGGCAATCCATGTGACAAATGTACCATCTTCCTTTGTAATGTCAGGTGTGTGTGTGTGTGTGTGTGTGTGTGAACATGTGTATCGAAGCCAGTGGTCAGGTGTTTTCCTTAGCCACTCTGTGCCTTATTTTTTGAGCCAGGGTCTCTCACTGAACCTGGAACTCACCAACTCACCAATGCACCGGCCTGCTAATGAGCTCCTGTACACTCCTGTCTGTAGTGATATTTCACTTGAATTTTAATAAATAAAACTTGCCTGAAGTTCAGAGAGTAAAACAGCTACACTGATCAACCTTACAGACCAGGCAGTGGTCACATACACCTGCCACACTAGCTGGCCATAGAAACCAAGTAGTAGTGGTACACACCCTTAATCCCAGAACTAGAGAGAATTATAAAACGGGAGGAGGCAGTACTCAGACACAGTCTCAGTCTGAAAATTCTAGAGGCAGGATCGCCATTTCAAACTGAGGCCGAGGAAAGAGCCAGTGGCCTGGTGCTTTGCTTTTCTGGTCTTCAGGTTGAATCCCAGTATCTGTCTCTGAGTTTTTATTAATTATGCTTCACCTGTCTGCCTCACCCAGTGCTGGATTGACAGACAAGTCCCACCATTTTAGATGCTGGGAATCTGAATTCAGTTCCTCATGCTTGTACAGCCTGCATAGTACTGACTTAGCCCCTGCCCCAATCTCTATATCTGTTTTGAAGGACAAATGTACTGATTTGAACTTGAATTCCATTTATTGGCTATACTTTCATATTCACATGACGGTAAAGAAAACATCTTTGTCAAAATGAGAGTCCTGTGCATCTCAAGAAGAACTGGCAATGCTTCCATAATGGATCCTTCCGCAAAGCAAGTCAAAGATATGAACTAGACAAGTATCTCACATGCGATTGGAAGTATGGATGAGGATGGCTGCACAGACACATGTAGTCACACTGGAAATTCCATGGGGACTTCAGATGCCACAGGTTGGATTAACATGAGCGCCAATAAAAACAATATTTGGAGAAATGACCCTATCTCATGTGCCAAATTCTTCACACTATCTTTTGGAATGTGAACAAGTGTGGTCAGGGCACTGTGACCTATGCTGCACAGTTGTTGCTGCATTTGGCTGAGGAACCAAAATGAGAGCCAAGGGGTGGGGGAAGGACTTTCTGAAAGCAACCCTCGGTGCTTTTTTGTCTCCTATCATCTCATATCAAGACAAGGTATTTTAGTAGAGCAGTCAAAAAACTCTATAACTCAAAGTTCACATGGCTATTAACCTGCTGAAGATGAGACTACAGACCTCTGTAGCACCTGCCTTCAGCCCATCACCACAGGCAAGAGATTCTCCCAGTATGCAGTTGGTGTCTCCAGTACTACAGACTAGGTTCATGGGCTCTAGAGGTTCAAATTCTACTTTGCTATGTATGTGTTACTTTGCTGCTGGATCAAGGTCATGTCATCTCATTATATCCCTGTTTTCTCAGTTCCCCGGTAGGGATGAGATTGCTCAGTCAGAGGAAATGAGATCACATTGAAAGCTTCTGATAAATGTATGGAGGACATTCAATGAAGTGACAAGTGCTATAAGGGATTCAGGGTACAGATCACAACCTCCAGAAATTCACCACAGAAATAGAAACAACACAACCAGGCGGTGGTGGATGGTGCACAACTTTAATCCAAGCACTTGGAGGCAGAAGCAGGTGGATCTCTGTGAGTTCGAGGCCAGCCTGGTCTACAGAATGAGTGCCAAGACAGGCTCCAATGCTACAGAGAAACCCTGTCTTAAAAAACTAAGAGAGAGAGAGAGAGAGAGAGAGAGAGAGAGAGAGAAACAGCACAACACAAGTGAAATATCTGAGAAGAATATCGTATCCAAATTCCATAGTAATTACAACCAGCTACAGTTCTTAGCATTTAAAAGAAATCTTATTCTGATCAACCACAAACAGGCACAGAGTAAAAATAACAGTCTCAAATAACAGGAGGTTTTGATACAATGCAAGTAAAACACACCAAGTAAATCACACATATCTGAAGCTTAAAAGTTAATATCCACATATAAGAAACTACACAATGTTTGTCTTTCTGAGTTCTGTGTTACCTTTCTCAGGCACAAGGGGCTGATGGACATGTGAATTTACAGAAGATGGTGACAGACTGCACAAGACCTGCACAAATAAATTCACAAAGTCACACACATAGAAGGGAACGTGGGCACAAAGTCTAACTCCTACCTAAGAAGCTATTTGCAATGTATGGATACTGGGAGAGGGTAAAACAGTTTTTTCCAATGAAGTAACATTAAGTATATGAACCACACTCCAAGGCAGGCCTCATGTTCAGGAGTGGTTGTCAACACAAAGCAGACTGCAGCTCTTTTGTTGTGTGTATGTGTGCATATGCATGTGTGTGTGTGTTTGTGCTTTCTTTTGGTTGGGTTGGGTTTGGTTTGTTGCAGGAGGTTGTTTGCTTGTTTCAAGCATTTGTTCTCAACCTGAGGGTCAAAACCCCAAACAGTTCTTTCACAGGGGTCACCTAAGACCAGTGGAAGGGCAGATGTGTACGCTGCAATTCATAACAGTACCGAAATTACAGATATAAAGTAGGAACAAAAAAATAATTTTATGGTTGGGAGTCACTACAACATGAGAAACGGCATTAAAAGGTTGTAGCATTAGGAAGGTTGTGAACCACTAGGTCAGAGAAAGAGAAATAACATGAAGATGGATGGGTATGAAGTAGGAAGAATATGGGAAGGGTTGGGGGAGAAGAACAAATCTCATTAAAATATATGTGAATTCTAAAGAAAATTCATGACAATGGAAAAGAATGCCAGTAACTTCAGAGCAAAAACAGTGACCTTGGGTCTGGAAGCAACATAAATGCCAGGAGAAATCTGGAGAAACACCAAAGCACAAGGAAGAAATGAGCAGTGTGCTTGACCATGACCTCAGTGGGCCCAGTAGAAGACAAATCGCTCGAGGAATAGGGTATAACAAAATACTCTATGACATTTGCAAGGGTTGTAGGAGGCATGAGGGATTTCATACACTAATAAAAGTGGGGAAGTCAAAGGTATGCCAACAGAGAAGACCTACACATTCACACTCCCAGGTCTACAGGGTTCTCAAAGAAGCCTTTGTATAATCTGAAACGGACTCGCTGATGAGGTCATTAAACCAAATTTTGTTTGAAATGTCTATAATAAAACCTAACAATTTGCATGGTATTTAAATGATTAAGTCCACTATATCAGATGAACTTGGTTCCCAAGAATCTGCTTTGCAACAGAACTTCCTGGCAATCACTGTTTAGCATCTAAGTCCTTAAAAGAGACTGGCACACCCTGGTGGGAAAATCTATTTGTTTTGAGAAGAAACTATGAGTGGAATTAAGTGCTTCTGTAAAGGAGAGGTTTGTTATCTTTGCATCTATAAAACAAAAACAAAAACATGCAATAAAGTGGTGCTGGGTGTTTAAAAACATACCCCTGAAGAACCAGTGGCATGTGCGAAAGCATTGTTGTCATCCATGCAAGTTGACCTGCCGGGTGCCAACAAACAGATCCTTGGGTAGGATCAAGGGAAGTTGATGGAAAAGGATATTAGGGACCATTAGAACACTTTCAGGGGAAACTCATTTCCTTTGATAACCATGGATCTGTTCTCCATCACAACATCTCTGTCTTCAAGAATCTCCCAGAGGGAATCACACAGCGTGTAACTTTAACTTTCCAAGGTTGGTTCCTTTCAAGCCGCACACAGATAAGTGGTGGGCCATGTCAGCAGCAGATTACCTCTTGATTTCCAAGAGCAGTACGCCATTGTGTGTGCACATCACAGACTGATTTTCCTTGCAGGACAGGTGGGGCCTTTCTAGTCTTACGTTCTTTCGATGAAAGTGTTATAAATTTGTGGTAATTTATAACCACATTCTCTGAGGTAAATGGCCAGCAACGCTTTTGCTGGGTAAAGAGGCAAGTGAATGCTGACGTCATCGGAAATGCTTCCTGGGTGATTACACGAATACTTTCTTTTCCCCACTAACAATTGGGAGGATTTCAATTGTTTCAAGTCCTCTGTAGCATTTGACATTGCTAGTATTTTTATTTCAGTTCATTGTAATTATTAGATTATTATTAATTATTATGGTTTTAAATTTTCATTTTCCTACTGGTGTGTGATAGTGAAAATGATTTAGCACATTAATTTGCTAACTTATATGTAATTTGGGGAACTGTCTATTCAAGACTTTTGTCCATTTGCTTTAACATAAGATTATTTGTTCTTTTACTCTGGGCTTATGAGAGTTCATTATATATTCTGAATATAAGAACCTTGTTGAACATACAATTTGCAAATATTCACCCCAATTTTGTAGCTTGTCTTTTGATGTTGTTATTAATATCCTTTGAAGATCAAAGTTCTTAATCATCAAGGGTTAACTTTTAGAAATATGATAACATTTAACAGATCTCATGCAACTCACTTGGTTTCATATCTAAGAATCTAAATGTAATTTACAAAGGAGATCTCCAATGTTTCCTTCTAGGAGTTTTGTTATTTTACATTTAGAGTTATGACCTATTTCAATAAAATTTTTGCATACACTGTTAGGTTTATGTCAAAGTTCATTTTATACATGGATGATGACTTATTCTGACCCTGTCGTTAGGACACTACCCTCTAATGAATTACTTAGCTCCTATCTCAATGAAACATGTCCAGGTTGTGAGGGGAGGAATTCTGGACTGTCTGTTCTGTTCCATTAACCCACACACCCATCACTTTCCACTGCGATACTGTACTGCTGGCTAGGGTAGCCTCCAGCCTTAAAATCAGCTTATGCAACTCCTCTAAATCCGTTCTTTTCCAGAACTGTTTTGCTATTCTGCTAAACACATCACTGTCGGACACATTAAATCCAAGCGCCGTGCATTTAATACAACGACAATAAAAATACAGCAGGATTTTTACATGGGTAATAAACTTTCTCTGAAATTCACATACAACCCCAAAAGATCAGCACACAAACAATGGGCTATAGAAAGCGGCTCTTCTCTCTGGTGAAGCTGTCACTCGAAATGGCACTTCCAAGTTTCATGCTTTGACTAGTTTTGAAACGATCTGTATCTTTCCACTAGCCCGGTATGGTCACAGATGTGGCACGCTTCTGAGAAGAAGTAGAGCCTAAAGCAAGTCTAGTTCAGAGGAATCCCGACGTTAACGTTCTCCCCTATCTACCGCATTCCATCTTATCTGGAGACAGGACTATTTTTAATAACTTATATCAAAAAAGCAAAAGCATTCTGCCCATCATTTCAAGTCCATAACAAGAACCAAATACGCTGAATCACAAGCCTATAAAGACCAAAAACCTTCGTCAAGAGGGAAAAACATGGTGTTCGGGCATGGAGGTGCACGCCTTTAATCCCAGCACTCAGGACACAGGGGCAGGTGGACCTCTATGAGTTTGAGGCCAGCCTGGTCTACAAAGCAAGTTGTAGGATAGCTGTTACACAGAGGAACCCTATCTTGGAATACTAACCAAGCAAACAGACAAACAAAACAAACAACAACAAAAACCCAATGTGTTCTCTTTTTTCTGTCTTTTTTTATTGTTTTTATTGTTCCTCCCCTCTCCCCTCTGACTTCTCTTGTGAGCCCTATGCTCCCAATTCACTCAGAAGATCTTGTCTTTTTCACTTTCCTATGTAGATCCATGTGTGTCTCTCTTAGGGTCCTCTTTGTTGTCTAGTTTCTCTGGGCTTGTGGCCTGTAGGCTGGTTTTTAAGGTACACTGCTAACTGGAGTTTGGTCTCCTTTATAACTAGAAAAACAATTCCTGCAATATGCAATGTGTACTTCAGAAGTAAGGAACGCTAAAAGAAGAAATCCAAAGAGGACTTACATTTGAAGAAAAGCCCAGTGAGATAAACTCACCTATTTGAATACTTAATATAATCCAACTTTCCTTATCTCAAAGGATATTTGAAGCAAACCCAAATGTTTCATTTTCTCTCAAGTCTTAAGTTCAAAGACTCTTATCAGAAGCACCCAACAAACTGCAAGTTACAAAATGAAAGCTTCCTAGCAGGGTAATATGACTGCCAACAGTTAATTAAGTGTTCACAAATAGAGAGCAGAGTGAATTTCGAATATCCCTAATATATTTTTAAAAAAAAGTGTAAGTCTGGTCGTTTTATATTGCATATGAACATATCACACAATACACATTAAATATCATAATTACTGTGTACCAGCCAAAGAGAAAGATACACTAAAACTCTTTGCAAGAATACACTCCTGTTTTGCAAACCAACAGTAAACATTTAATCTCTTCGCAAAACAAAACCCTTCTGTTGCCTTGCCCCAAACCCCAGCTTTCACTAAATGAGCAAGAAAAAGCACTGTCTCTCTAAACCCTTATGGCAGGACAGTGACAGGAAACAGCCTGAGTCAAGGACACTGGTGGCACTCCCATCTATATTATGCTTTCAGGCATTCTTCACACTTGGCAGCAAAACAATTACCCAAATGGAAACAGAAAAACTTCAACACCAGTCCTCAAAGTGTCTGACTGAGCCCGAGTCACACCAGCAGCTGAATCAGAACCATAGAGAAGGAAAGGGGAGTGTAGAGTCACAGTGGAACTTTTCCCCCCTATGAGCTTAACAGTAACATGGACTCAAATTTCATCTCATGGTTCCCTTGTAGCAGCAGGTCTCAACCTGGAGTTGCAACCGCTTTGGGGATTGAATGATCCTTCCACAGATATCCTTCATATCGGATATTTACAATATGATTCATAGCATTAGTAAACTTACAGTTCTGAAGCAGCAAAGAAAATAATTTTATGGTTGGGGGGCATCACAACATGAGGAACTGTATTAAAAGACCGCAACATCAGGAAGGTTGAGATCCACTGCTCTGTAGAATAATTTGTAGGTTTATTTCCACAACATAAATGTGAATTCATGTGGCAGAGTAACAGGCAATACATTCTAGTATATCATGTTTGGATCAAGCAATCTCCAACTAGAATTCCGGCGGAGTGGAACGTCCTACTTTGTTGACGATCAGCTTTGACATAACTCATACATTCCAGGGTAGGAGCGTGAGGATTTGAATTATTAAGCAAAGAACAGAGGTATAAGAAAAATAAGAGACAGAAACATAGAACAACATTGGGAGGGACATTCAGTGAATACTGAATCCATGTCCATTTTCCACGCGCTTACATACTTCACTCCAAAAGGGGAGAAGGGAGGCAGCAGACTTCCTTAACATGACACAAGGAATAGACCTGAATTCTCCAACCTTTGGTCCAGATGAAGCGGATCCATCTCTATACCCAAAATACTAATTAACCACACCCTAGGTGAGAATCTCTCATTTGTCGCCACACCTGTTCTCAACAATGAGCTCAAACTCTCTGACCTCCAGTCAAGGTGGAACAGACTCACATCTGTGGGTCCCCATACTACTCAAACACCAAATTTGGGATATTTTTATCTTTACCCAATGAAAAGAGAGGCCCATGGTTTTAGGAGACGTCCTAATTCTCAGTAGCTGATCAAAGACTATACTCATGCAATCTGAGATCCCAAGTACAAATTTCCTCAGCACCTGTAGTGTATTTTGGTTGTATGTGGAGAGAGTAAATCTATTTACAAAGCTAAAACAACACCACGATGTCAAGTATCACATATTTTTGTCCTCACAACACTGCCCTTATCTATGTATCTCTCTGTTATACATGTATTTATTTATTTATTTTGGCCAGTGTGTTTGCTTGAATCCAACATGATAACATGCTTGGAAGTGTTTTGCCAGTATGAAGCAAACACAAAGTGAGTGGGTTCTATCACTGTTCACCCAAGGCCTGTCTTAACAGTGGTCTGATTCAGTCTTTCCTAACTCAGCCAGCTTTGGGTAGTGTGGGAAGCTTTTCGCTTCTGTATAATGCTGTTGTTTGCCGTATATGTCAGCTTGCTGATTTTCAGAACCTGGACCTCTGAGCTATACTCAAAGATTCCCAGATGTGGCCAGGTCATGTGTTTCTCGATGAACTTCTGTTGCCTTTATTTCTATGCTTTCTTTCTTTGGTTTGGGATGGAAAGGAAATTTCATTTTTCAGTCCTATGAGTGAGAAGATTTCTAAGAATCTTTTACTGTAAATGCCCAGCCTGCTTCCCAGTGGCCTATGATAGTCCCTGTCAGGCTAAGTTTCCATACACAGAGACTGTACTGACCGTCTATACCTACTTTACACACACAGTAATTCTTGTTATCAGTCTAAACTTTAAAAAAAAAAAGATAAGCAAGTCAACCACTGTCATAGCTCTTCAAATTGGTTTCCTTTTCCTGTGCTGTTCCATGTAAATATTAGCATCCCTATGTTTGGTGTCCAATCCCCAAATAAAAACAAATTAATGATTCTCTTATCTACCTAGTCACAAATGTGGTTTCTTTCTGTATATCATTTTAACAATAGGTTAGAATAGTTTTATATTTATAGACAAATTAGGCAGAAAGTAAAAGTATGAAGAACCTACATTCCTTTGCCATCTGCTTTTCTGCAAGCCATTCTCCCCTCTCGATTATCCTTTGTGTGTGCTACATGGTATTCGCTGAACACAGTGATCAGTTTCATATAGATAATTTCTTTCATGTATATTGTATAATTTAACTCTATTTACCACATTCTTCTTCCTCCCAATGGTGCCCTTCCCTTTGCTCACTCTGGGTTTGAACAAATGCTTCTTGTTTATGAACCATTATAACATTATACAAAATTGTTTCCTTGACCTAAATAACCTGTATACTCCCCAGTCCTCCCTCTCCTCTGCCTCTGCCTCCGCAGCCACCTATTGCTTTAGAGGGTCTCTAGCTTTATGTTCCCAGGATGCCAAAGGTAGCAGATCTCAGATCACATATTCTTTAGTTTCTCCCATTTCTCTGAGCAAAGCACATTTAAGGTCCCTTTCTCCATTTTTTTGTAGATGAATTTAATATTTATCATTCCATAAGATTACATTTTTTGGAGGTACCACAGTTACCAGTTCACGAACTAAGGGCAACCTTAGTTATTTCTACTATCTACCAATATGAGTAAAGCTGCTATAACCATATATATGGGATTTTTTTTGTGTGGATGTAAGTTCAAATTTATTTGGGGCAAGGATCACAGGATCATACAATATCTATGCAATGCAACATTGAGCAATCTTCAATACTCATCCGCTGCAGTGTAAGTGTTTCCATAGCATCCAGTCTTGCTCATAGTCTGCTGCCGATGCCTGAGCATCACACTGGTTTACAGCCACGAGTGCTGTTGTTTTATTTCTAGCAGTTACTAGAATGCAAAAACTGCTTTTTATGTAGACTCTAAATCCAATCATGCTATTGAAATCATTTTAAAACTAGTAATGTGCCTAGGAACTAAAGTCATCTCTAGTTTCCAGGAGAGACAACTGTCTTACTTTCTTTACCTCTTGCTGTACAAGTACCCCTACAAAGCAACTCAGGGGAAAAGGCACCTCTTTCAGTTCATGGTTCTAGGGTACAGTCTCCTGGATCAGTATCCTATGGTGAGAAAGTCAAGGCAAAGGAGACATGAAGCAGCTAGTCAGATCATCCAGAGGCTTCAAGCAGGGATAGGAATGCTGGTGCTCTGGCTTTGTCCTCTTGACACAGCCTGGAGCCCAATGCCAGTGAATGGTGCTGTACACTTCTAGTGCGGCTTAACCAAAGCAGCATAATCCATACAATACATAACATTACATAATGCCACACACATGTCTCTTGGAAGAGCTCAGATTCTGCCCAGTTGACAGTTAATACTAGCCCCCATGACCAAGTCATTTCCAAGTGGCAATAGTTTTATTTAGCTTCTTAGAAAGTCAGGTGATTTTTCTCCTTTTTCACATGATCAGGGCATCTAAGGCAATCATAATAGAAGTTCTGCTGAGAAGCAGTTTAATATCTCTTGAGGCATCAATAACAATAAAAGGAAAGAGCATGAATTCAGAGAGCAGAATGGTAGATAGGAAGGCTTAGAGGAAGGAAAGGAAGGGAGAAATGCTGTAATTATAGAATAATCACAAAAAATTTAAAAGTACAAAGAAAAATGCACAGACACACATATGCATACCATAAACACACACAAGGCAATATAAATATGGGAAAAACTCCAGTCGGAATGTACTATTGGCATAAATGTTATCCAGAATTAAATAACAGCATAATTTAATAAGCAACTTGTAAATTGTTATAATGTTAAATGCTAACATAAAATATAAATACATACAAACATATGTTGAGATTTGTTGTAAACAATAATATTCTAATAGAAATAATAAAAATATTATTCTAATAGAAATAATAAAAATATTCTCCAGTCATTATGTTCTATGTCTGTCAATTATTTGGAGGTGGTTGACTATGTTGCTTATATCTGTGTTCTGATTAGTCATTTTCTTCTCTCAGCAATATTAATAATGTTGAATTGATGGCACTCAGTTAAGGGAATGAAGAGGAAGATGTTGAGGTTGAATCCAAGTGATTCCTGAAGAATTAAAGCCTCTCATGGAAAAGTCTGGATTTTACAGGAATATCACAGATTTAGTCCTCGTTTTTTGTGTTTTGTCTATCCAATGAAAGAAGCCAAGTTGGCAGCTAGAAACATGATTGTAGAACAAAGAGATGGATCATGTCTAGAAATTAATGTTGCAGAGATTGGCATTTGGGCTTTTATTGGAGAAGATGAAAATATATAGAAAAAGATGGCATGAATCTGAAGGAACTCTAGCACTTAATGGCCAGTTGTGGCAGAATAAATTCAAAAAGGAAACTACAAAGACTTAGACAAGAAAAAAAAAAGGGGGTTGGTATCACCTACGACAACCAGAACCTAAAACAGAGGCGCCAAAGGAAGGATGTTTTCTAGAGGAAGTGGTCAGCATCATGAAGTACTGCGTATAGACAAAGGTACAATAATCTTGAAAGTATCCATTTGACAAAGTGAAAAGAATAAGTAGTGATGGTATGGGTTGTCTTGATGATGTGATTCTGAAAATAATCTGAGTGGAGGAAGGCAAGAAGAGCTTGGGAAGAGAGGAAATAAATATACAACACTCATAAATTGGCTGGAGAGGAAGAGAAATGCAGGTCACTTGGGGAGGCATGATCATGGTGGGGGTGGACAGATGAAGCTCTTTCACTAAAGGCACATCCACAGTTCAATGCAGACTTCAGTCAGCAATCCCTCACTGGCTCCACAGACTCCCAATCCAACAGAAACACATGCAAACTTTCTTGACTTCCTTATCTGAAGTTATCTCAGATGTCCAGTTATTGAGTCAGGCTTTAATTTAACCAAGCGATGTCAACAATCAACTTAATGGTATTTACCAAGTGCAAGAAAAGCAACTCACTTCATATTATTACATCTATTTGCCTCATTGGCCCCGTGTAAACCATAGAGACACATCACTTAGTTACTACATTACAAAGCAGTAGCCAAACTTCAGAAACCCCAGTCCAATATACTGTAGTATCTGAAAGTTTCCCTTACATGATGGTTAATCTTAATTGTTAATGTGACTAGATTTTGAATCACCTAGAAGACATACTTACAGCATGCTCAAGAGAATCGTTTCTAGAGAATTAACAGAGAAGCAAAGACTTACCCTGAATGTGGGTAGCAGCCTCCTTTAGTGGGTGTCTCAGCTGTTAAAAAAACAAAGCCATCTGAATGCCTATGTTCATGTCTGTCTGCTTCCTGACATTGGATACAATGTGACCATACACTCATAGTCCTGCCACCATCATACCTTTCCCCACAGTGCTGGATGATGCTCCCAAACTGTGTGCCAAAATCGATCCTTCCTGCATTAAGTGGTCATGGCGCTGAAAACAGCATCTGATACCATACCTGGAAACTGGTTTCAAAAAAAAAAGCACATGCTGAAGGTGTGGGTAGGGTTTCCTGCTATCAGAATAGGATTTTAAGACAATAACCATTTTTATAAAATGCTATTCTCTCTGGGTTTTGAACTATTTTAGAATATTAAGTGTGAGTCCAACTATTTAGCTAGAAATGTTAGGCATGTTTCTAAGCCATTTCTAATGTGAAATATGGCTGTATGTATTTTTAAATCACCAAATTATTGCAGTTTTTAATAGAAACAAAGTATTTCAGGTATATGGCTGCATATATTAAAAGATCAGTTTGTCTTTCCCTTTCTTCCCAATCAAACAAGTAGTTATCTCATAACCCATCTTTGAAAAATAAATCCTCATCCATATCTGTCTGAACAGAAGCATCAGACACATTTTCTAAGAATAATTATATCTCCTCCAGACAGGCAGAGGAACCCCAATAACTCCAATATGACAAAGGTATTTCTATTGCCATCATCCAGAGATTTCTTGCCAGTTTCAAGCCACATGCACAAAGGCAATCACATCATAACGTCTGCAAGGTGATGACAGCAGATGCTTTTCTCACTTAGAGTGGATGGGAGAATCACCTGAGTCTGATGAGCAAAAAACCCAGTATTTGGGCAGTTTTCTGTACATTGTTATAACTTAAAATATTTGGCTCATTTGTCTAGATGAACAAGCAGGTGTATATTAATGGTTTCATCATCTTCATAAAAAATTATTTAACTAGAAGTAAGGTAGCCTTTTTTAAACACATTCTCTCACATTCATACACAGCTCCAAAAGTACACCACCAAGCGCTGCCATTCAATCACAACCTACTTCATCCTGCTACTGAATAATTTATTTATCCACTAAACATTGTTGGTATCTAAGTAATCAGGGGATAGTCCAGCGTTTAGGGAGATGTCAGGGAACAAAACAGACTTCTTTATTTCATAGGATTTGTATCCTACTTAGAAGACACCGACAATAAGTAAATCCACATTTAATATGTCAGGTAAAAAGAAGGAAAAAAAAGCAACAGCAAAGATGCTAGGCTGTCCGTGGCTAGCCAGGTAGCCAGGCTGCCATTTCTGGTTGCACTGGGGAGGCATTCATTGTGCAAAGTGGCAGAGCAGAAAACAGAAATGCATGAAGGAGTCGGGGAAGGGGATATCTGAAAGTCAGGAGCCATCCTTAGACAGAAAAATCCAAGCAGAAGGCCAGGGAAGTTGAAGAGGTGGAGACTTCAAGCAGGCAAGGGTAGTTAGAGCAGAATGAGACAAGGGAACCAGCAAGAGAGGCACTCGAGGAGAGCAGGATGATGCAGGAGAATTGTCTGTATTCTGTCAATCATGTTTTAAATAAATGTTGATTGGCCATTGGCCAGGCAGGAAGTATAGGCGGGTCAACCAGACAGGAAGTAGAGGCGGGGCTATTAGAACAGGAGAATTCTGGGAAGAAGGAAGCTCTCTCGGCACTCCTGCCTGGACCACCAAAGAAGCAGGATGTGACCTGCCCCGCTGAGAAAGGTACTGAGCCATGTGGCTAACATAGATATGGATAATGGGTTAATATAAGCTACAAGAGCTAATAAGAAGCCTGAGCTAATGGGCCAATCAGTTTATAACCTAATGCAGACTCTCTGTGTGATGTTCTCTGGGACTAAATGGCTGGGGGACCAGGCAGGACAGAAACCCTAACAAGCAGGCCCTTCTTGTTACAGCAGGAGGAAGGATATACGGCAAGACATGGGAGCCACATTGAAGACCTTGACAATTACAGAGTGGGTAGGAAGTCACTGGAGCATTAAAAATGTACCCAGAATTCTTCACTAGTCCTTGCTGTATATCTGCCCCTGTATCCATTGTTCTGCATGTATTAACGATTCTTCCACATCATCATATACATAGGTACTTTTATGCCAGCTTTACAGATGAGGAAATTTTGATTTGCTCAGGTTCACAGCTGCAGAAACTGACTCTGGGCCTATATGCCTAAGCATTGCTCAGCAGTGGTACTGTCGGCACCAGGGGTGGTGTAGTGTTTATTGTGTGGGGCTGTCCTACACATTGAAATTATCACCAGTCCTCATTTCCTTGGCATCAACAACATCCGGGCTATGGTGACAAGCAAATACAGCAGCCATCATTTTAAAAGTGTTCTCCAGTGGGATCACTGCATCCTCTAGCGGGAGCCACCAGAACTCTCCCCACCCATACTGTCACTTTGTCCTGACTCTATCACTTTATTCTGCCAGCAGGAGAGGAGGACGGAAGCAGGAGTCATTAGGAAGATGAGTGGATGACCAAGCTACTTTAAAACCGGCCTGCTTTCTCCATTTGTTTAGGTTTTTACATCTGGCATTTCCTTACCTCAAACTTCAATACAACACAGTTATTTTCAAATTAGTATCAGAAACAATTGTCTACCCCAGAGAGGAGCATAGCAAGTGCTAGAAGTGTTTCTGAACCTGAGGGTCGTGACCCCTTTAAGGCGCACATATCAGATATCCTGCAAATCAGATGTTAATATTATGATTCATAACATCACTGAAATTATAGGTATGAAGTAGCAATGGAACAATTTTATGGTTGGGGATCACCGCAAAAGGAGGATATATTAAGAGGTCTCTGCATTAGGAAGTTTGAGAAGCACTATGCTAGAAGGACAACTGACCCCAGAGAGTCCTCGTGGGATTAAACACCCACTGTTGAATTGGATGTGTAATAAATGGGTCAGGGAAAAAAATTCAAAGCCAAGGAGATTTTATTCAGAACCTTAGGTGTATTAAAATATGCTTGGCCTTGGAGAAGTAGGACAAAATACTAGAGAACTCTGCAGCCCAAACTAATCATGCATGTCTAAATCTAATAAACCCCACCGAAGCTGCCATGCTCATGGGACAAAGCTTACCCAAAACACTGAAAGCGAATTATGAGCTCTCTGCTTCACATATTTTATGACAGCGACCAAGAACATGATTTAAGATAGACAAAGTTGTAAAAACATATCTATATTGGTATATGCACAACATCAGTTGGATGTACAACTGAATTTGAAGAAAAACAAAGAGTAAAACAATGTTATGCTCATGTTTAATAAGGCAACCATTAAGTAGAAATGACTGCAGACAGCCAAGTTAGCAAGGCAAGTCTATGGTGCTATTTGTCTATATGATTTTCTTTTCTTAGAACCAAATTTGAAGAGAACTTGAAAACTGGGAGTAATTTAAACCAGCATGACAGAGTCCTGTTGTGAAATATTTGATTACACTGTATAAAGATATGTCACTATGGTTGGTTTAATAAAAAGCTAAGTGGCCAATAGCTACGCAGGAGAGATAGGCAGGACTTCTGGACAGAGGGAGCTCTGGGAAGAAGAAAGGCAGAGACTCCAGCTGGACACACAGGGAGTGAGACAAGCAGGAAGAGACATAAAGGCCATGAGCCATGTGTTAACACATAGATGAATAGAAATTGGTTAATTTAAGTTATAAGAGCTAGTGGGACAAACCTAAGTTATAGGTCAAGTTTGCATAATTAGTAACAAGTCTAAGTGTCATATTTTGTGAGCTGGCATCCCAAGGAAAAAAATCCATCAACAGGGGCTATTTCTTGGATACTTTAGAAAAGTATTAGATATTATACAAAGAAGACATACTGAAGCTGCAAGACCAATCAATAAGAGATCCTCATATTAGCAGCTTAAATATTGCTAAAGTGTTTCATCAATTCATCCTTGATTCAAAACTGACAGTCTAGAAAACATACTTCTCTAAAAAATGAAAAAAAAAAGATAAAGAAAGAATGCAACAGGCTATGCTAGCTCTATCTTTACTATCCATGCTCGATGAACTCAGGCAGGGGGATTGGGGACTTGAGGCTGACCTGTGCTTCAGCTCACTATCCTCTCAAACATCAGTGAGTGTCTGCAGGTGGTTTGTTATCAGAGTAGTGCAAGGCTCATACACATAAGGTTTATAATCTCACGGTAAGTATTCAATGGGGAACAAAACGGAGCTTCATGTACATCACAGACAAGCGGAAGTGCAGACAATTTCAATGAGGCATTAAACAATGAAGTATGCACAATGGGAGCCAGCAATAGGAGGAAGAAATATTCTCAGAAAACAAAAGGACATCAAAATGTGTGTCTGTGTGTGTTCGCACGCGCATGCGTGTTTTCTAAGACTATACCACTATATTCAAAACTAAACTAATTTCTGTAACGGCTAAGATAAAATGAGCAAAACCAAACTAGCAATGCACAGTGCTGGCGAGACTGCCTAGATGCCTAGCAAGCTAGTATAGTCATGAAAACAGGAACAAAAGCTAACACAGACACGTTGGAAAACGTCAACAGTTTGAGTAATGAAATATCTTCCTGTTGTGTGACCCAGCACCACACTTACTACTCAGGGGAGATGGAAAGAGATGTCCACATATATCTTTACATAACTAGTTAAATTTCAGACATCATATACATATGTATATGTACATGGTAAATTTACTCATAAGAGTTTTATAGTAAACCTGAGCATTAAACCAACCAGACCTCAAACAGGTATAAAAGACTTCTTCAAAACAAACACAAATGCCAAAATTCACAAAACAACACAATGCATGCCAATCCTGTCATAAAGCCACCCTTTTGGGTCTTACACATCCCAGAGAAGCCATAAAGAGCTCCTTCTGTACAGTGTTTCCACAGGATTCCATTGTTCTGGATGAGGACTGAACTCATATATTTCATTTTCTGACTAAACCCTTCTAAAGAAGAAGATACATAAACTTGCTCTGACTCACAGATCAAATGCCAGGAAACTAGCCACTCACCAAAGCATACTCTGGAAGTTCTTGGCCAAAAAACTGGCCTCTGACTATCACCACCTCTGGTGTGCCGGCCCTGTCCTGTTCCAGAGACTGGCAGCCACTCAACTTCCCATTGACTAACACATCAATCTTCTGACTTCTCTCCATTTCCGCATCCCAGCTTTCAAAGTTTTCAGATCGGCTGACAACACTCAACTGTCTTTCCTCCACATGGACTAAGTGCAGAAATATACCAGGCCTCCTTCTCAGGGATGCCGTACCACCCCACACATCAGAGCATGAACAATGCTTATTTTCATTTTAACATTGAGCAGCGCTTACTGTTGTTAAACTGGAACATGAAAACTGATTGGCTCACTTGGCAACATTCAGCCAGCCTATCGTTGAGATAAGAACTTGGTCACTGTGCTGAAAACAAAGCAGGGATCAAAGCACTAAACACTGGATGCAGAAGGGATGCGTCGAGAGGACAAGACAGACAAGAAATAGTAACCAAAAAATTTTTTTTGAAATCCAAAAAAATATTTTCTTTCATTCCTACAGTGACTAGTACAAATGAAGACATAAACTGCCAAGAGAGGGAAAAAAATGTGGTCCTCTTCCCAAACCCAGTGTCAGTGAGTCACAAACCACTGGAGAGGATCTGACAGAAGATGGGGAATCTTGCCATACCAGACATTATCACAGGGTCCACGTACTCATGATCATCTTCAGTGCTCTGTGTGTGTGTGTGTGTGTGTGTGTGTGTGTGTGTGTGTGTGTGTGTATGTATGTATGTGTGTGTGTGTGTGTCTGTACAAGCACATTCTGGCACTCCAGTTACCAATCTTTTAAGTTGTTGGTCCATTTTACTGAGAAGGATTCTCAAAAAGAAACCATACTGAAGGTAATACAATGAGGCACACAAGGCACCAAGCAAGGGAAAAATACGCTCCCAGTGTGAGGTTTTCCTGGTCAAATGATTATATTATTAAAAACATTGATCATGGAATGTTTTATCATATTGCGTTCTTTTTTACAAGGTAAGTGTGGAGTAAAGAGAGGAGGAGGTGCTTGCTTGTATTTTATAACGTTTTCAGTTCTGATGTTTACAGCCTACTGAATATACATCCTTGTGCCTTTCCTTTAAATGATCCCCCAGTACAAGTCTGATGTACCACCTGGTATTCTCAAGAGGGAGAAGACTGCAATATGCCTTATAGGAAAAAACCATATGTATGCTAGATAACCTTCATTTATACATGAATTATAGTGCCTCGGCCACAAGCTCAATGCTAATGAATCCCATATACACATACGATAGACACTGTATAGGTGTGTACAAGAGAAGGTATTTTTAACAGTACCACACAGAAAATAAGTTCATGTACTAAGAAGCAAATACGTTGCAACTTGAGTTACACAAGTTGAGACTTGAGTTTTGTAAGCGCCTAACTCAGAACCTAACTATTTGCAAGACTATAACTATCGGAGAGATGGTTTGGTTGTTATTTCTGCAGGTGATCCAGAACCCACATGGTGGATCTCAATCTTCAGTTCCAAGGGACCTGACAACTTCCTCTGGCCTCTGCTGGCACTATATATGCACGAGATATATGCATATATGTAGGCCAAACATTTATGCATGTATACACAAAAATAATGCAAAATTGTAACAGCCTAACTGTATAGTTACCCTGGAAGCAATGGTTCAGCTGATCAGTGCTCACTAACTCACTGCTTCTGTTGGCTCTGTAGAATACAACGACTGTGAACAGAGTGACCAAATACAGCTTGGTGTATCCCTTCTTTGATAGACACTTTTAATGGTCAGGATTCCACTAATAGCCACACACATAGGTCCTTTAAGAAATCAAGAGATTTGTGAACACACATGATTAAGCCATGAATCTATTGTAAGAATCCATATTTTTTGTTCATAGGGAACTGCATAACAAGACTACATGTCATTTTGCATGTAAAGTAACAGAACATAGGCATGCTCAAATGCATTCAGAAGTGGTATTCAACATTCATATGTGATTACAGACATCATCACGACATCTTCTGCTCACTTGCTATTGGGTTTACACTCACATTTGAAGATAAAATTAGGAGTGAACTAACACGCTATTGACCTTGATGAATGAAGCCAGGCCAATCTGTGTCCAATAATGTTTCAGTCATATCTCAAAAGAAATGGCACACATCATAAACTGGTAAGTAAAGAGGACAGGCTGGGAAACACATGCACAAATTGAAACTGTAATCTTCAAACAATTATTTTCAAATGAGGTTCAGTTGGCAAACACAGCACATGAAAGAGTAGCATAAAAGAGTATATTTCATCATAACTGCACAAGCACTTAATAATACTAAAGGATTTGTGTGACTTCAACTAAAAGCCTTTTAAGTATAATTTATTTTTAATCACCCAAAGTCAATTAAATTATCTCACATAAGAGGATACATTGATTACATGGCTGGAATGAAATGTGTGAAGACAATAGAGGGGAAGGAAATAAAACAGTTTAGTTTCTGAAGTTCGTAATAGGCATCTAATTAGATTGACTTTTCCGCCAAATGATAGCAGCTTTTCCAAAGCCCCGAAATAAACATGGCTTTCTAACCAAGTGTATCACTCAGACCTCACTCTGCTTTGACAAATATCAGTGAGAAGGGGTTGAGAGGAAGATTTATTTGGGCTCATCATTTTGGATGCTTCAGTCCACATTTGGCTGTATCTTTCTACTTAGGACCTTGGTAAGGTAGAACAGTGTGTGGTTGGCGGGAGAATGTTGTGAAGGCCATGAAGCGTGGGAGGGGAGGCCAGGGAAAAGGTGTATTTTTTTCAGGGCCCCTTCTAATGACCCGCTTTCTATAAGAAGGCCTCTTATTTTTCTAATTTTCTACCCCCTTCCAACATTGCTGTCATAGTATACAGACATGAAAGAATTGAGCCTCTGATAAAATCCAAGTCCTTATGACCTGATCACCTGATGATTGGATCCTCCAGTTGGGGATCACGCTTCAGCTCATGATGAGATGTTGTCGATCTAATCCTTAAAGACATTCAATTTCACAGACTTCAAATAGGTTTAGGTAAGCTCTTCTTCTGTTCAAGTTCAAATACCCCACGAATTCATGAATCCATTCATAAGTACCAGTAAGTCTCAGTCAAGCAGGGATTGACTTGACAACCCATTTTCCTTAGCAGCATGACCTAACCCACAGAATTTGTGATGCAGAAGTTTCAACTTTATGAGCCAGGATTACAAGTTCAGATCTTGGTGGCAATAGCTTATGGGGTTGGGATACTGGGCCTGTTGTGTTCCTGATATATACTCACTTATATCTCACATAGTCAGGATCTCAACTATACCTGGAAAGCCCCCTGTGCTGAAGGGATCATGTCCAGGCCATGAAGTCATCTGAAAGTGGTAGAAAAGGAGGCGAAGACTTCTGAGAGGAAATTCGTATTAGAGGAAAGCCCTTGACTGGGATACTGGGACCCAAGCCCCTTCCTCTTTTTGTTTCCCTGCTCCTGTGTGGTAAACAGGCCTCTTGTATCACATCTGCAGGGCCCTGTGACACACCATCCAACCATAGGCCCCAAAGCACCACACCAACCATCAACTGAAACCTCTGATGTTGTGACCAAAATAAACTCTTCTTTTTCATTAGTCTTGTGTACTTTGATCCAGTAAAGAGATGGTAACATACAATACAAAGACAATTATATAATATTCATCAAAATCCTGCAGGCATTTTGAGTAAATTAGAAAACCCCAGTTTGCAAATTAAAGAACTAATACATGAATAGCGTACACTCGTCTCAGCTATTTGGGGGTGGCAGAGTTGTTTTTAAAATACACAGCTGTCACCTGCATACACATGGGCTTGGTGAATTATACAGAAAGACATGAACTTGGGCTATCTATTCAGGAGAACATTTGAGTAATGAAATATAAACTGGAATTTATATTTCATTGTATATACATGTAAAATTCAAGGAATTGAAAAAAATATAGAATTGACTCACATAGGACCTAAATAGTAGATAGAATCAGAATCACTAATCCCCCTATAGATGAGCAATGCAAAAGTTGAGAAGACAATGCAGTATTTGAAAGCGTAAAGGGCAATGTTTGAAACTCTTGTCTGTTTGTGTGTGGTTGATAACTGTATTCCTAGGCATTGTATAGCGACCAGAGATGGAAGAGAAGGCAGAGAGAAAGCTGGGTCAGAACCCTCAGTCTGAAGATTACACCATCCCATCAGGGACAGACAAAGAAAGGCACACAATCTAAAGAGCAAGAATTTTGTGGGCTAAGTGACAGGAGGTGACAGGGACCTGAAGAAAGAAGGACAGAGATTGTAGTGACCTCTCAACTACCTCTCTGAAAGAAGCCCTAGACGATCTCTATTACTGAAGAACTTTTGCATTCCCTTATCACTAGAGAGCTGCAGACACTACAGTGATTAGAATCCCTGGGAAGCTTCTAGGGTTTCAGGCACACATGATGCAAAAGAAGGCAGCCCTGCAGGAGGAGCACACTGAAACAGAGTCATTCACACAATCCTGAGAGAAAGCAAATGACCCCGTGGTAAGCAATCAAACTTTAAGAACGGGCTTCTGAAAAAATTGAGAAAAGAGATGCCAGTGGTCAGTATATTCTTTGCCACTAGTTAACAGAATTTGGAAACAACCATTTCAGTACAGGAAGAAGAGCATGGGACAGGGCTTAGACTAGAAGTGTCTACCATGTCTGCCCAGTATAATCAAGGTGCAGGTGATCAATGTGAAGGGGCTCTTGGTTCATAGCCATAGAGACCTAAGCAAGCTATGCCAGTCAGCTTCCCAGGGCTGAACAAAACACACAAGGTGAACAACTTAGAAAGCTTTATTTGTACTCACGATTTTAGAAGTTTAGCCCACGGTCATTTGACCCTGCTGCTTTGGGTCTGTGGGAATACAGTGCATTATTACAGGAATACAAGGAAGAGAAATCCTGACCACGTTGATCCAACCTAGAAGCAAAGATGGGAGCTGGGAGGAAGGGGCCAGGATGGGAACAGCCTCTTCAAAAGTACCATGACCCAACTCCAGTCCCCATGCCTCACTTCCTACCTTATACCACCTCCCAATCCACCATGTCGTGGGAACCAGACCTTCAATGCACGTGCCTTCGGGGGAACATTCAGAACCTAAATTACATTACAAGCCTTTACGCGCAATTGTGTCTCAGAAAAAAGCAGAATCCTTTATAATCCTTCTGAGCCTGCGCCACAACAGAAACATGACAAGTTTCACACAGAATAGGGCACAGATCAAACCTTCCCTCCTGTGAAAAGCTTCAGCCAAGTTCGTGGCAATCAGAATTTAAGACTTCACCAAAGAGAGTAAGCATCCCATCAACCATATCAAAATTCCAGCCACTCAGAATGTATAGAGAGCTCCTAAATGGCTGGCTAGGAGGTCAGATTGCAGTTTGGGTGCCCATGAGAAACAAAAGCACTTTCCATTTTCAGAAGTTTTTGAGTTTTTGTATAAGTGGTCTAGAAACCGGCAGAGACAGCTGCAATCACAAACCAGCAGCAGAAACAGATGCAGAAGGCCAGCTTCCGGTCCCTGGCCACCACCTGGTACCAGACACCAGGCCACACCCTGTATTCTCTCTGAAGTGGAAGGAGACAGCGGCCAATGAGTTTCCTTCAGGATTCTAGCAAATTTTTCTCTTTCCTCTGTTTTCAGGGTGTGAGTACCTTTCAGTAGTCCTGGACTAGGAGGCCTAAGGGGGGCAGGGTTCTCTAAAACAGACCAAGCATGCCTGGAGTATGGCAGAAGAAGAAAATGCTGGAACTTCATTCAGAATGACTTTATATGTCCCCTTATTTTCCCAGCGTATCGTCACGCTGTAGAACACGCACACAGCCATACATACGTATGAAAACTCCCATGTGCTGTGTCTGCTGCTAAGGTTACATGATCAAGGAACTCTGGACTGGTTTAGAGCAGATAAAGAGTTAACTCCTTTAGTCTGCTGTAAAACAAATTTAAAAACAACAGTAGCAGCAATACCGAGAAAAGAATTTGGCTTCCCCTTTAGGCAAAGACTATTTTAGGAACAGTGTCTCTTCTTTCAAAAAATTAGATCACGCAGAGAGCATCTTGCCAGCCAGCCAGGATGGGCTTAAGTAAAGAAAATATTCAGTTTTTTTTTTATTTTTTTGTAAAGCACTCAGGTGTGATTTAAATAAGGGTTTCCGGCAAGACTGCTGGCACCTCTACAAAAGGGTGCTTCCCTTGGGGACATTAATTTCAATAAGTGAGCTCATTTGTCTTAAATGCACTGCGGTATTTGCAAACTAAACTATCTTGCATGCTGCTTCCTTTTGCTTCCTCTATCCCATTTGTATAATTTGTATTTTCAAAAGAAGATGCGGATGCCTTTCTTTCTCTGGCCTCCGGTCGTAGGTGAGTGGAAGGTGTGATCAAACAGGCAATCAGCACCTCAGCTGGGACAGCTGACAGCCACTCATGCCCACATGAGGAAGCAGACACGTTCTCCATCGTGTGTAGACAGAGCCATCCGGTTAACTTCCTTCAGCCATGACGCTGTGCACAAAGATTAGAATGGCCCTAACCCTTGAGGGTGATGAGAGGTCAGGATAAGGAAATGAAAACGAATATTCTTAAAAAGTGGAATGTCCACAAACGCAAAACAAGCAAACAAAAAAAGAACCTTTTACCTTGCAGTACTGCCAGGTTATTGACGTGAACACACGCCATGACTAAATGTTCAAAATGTATGAGACAGGGTTCAATCTCACCTGATCGCTTTGAAAATTATTCCTGTGGATGAACTTCCAAGTTCACAGTCCCAAGCCTGACTTGACTTCTACACCCATCAGTCAAGTGATTAAATCACATAAAGGCCCTATCCGCACGAGCATCCACTCAGCAAAGATTTATGTCTTCAGGAGAGAAACTAGAGTCAAGAGAAGCTGTGTCCTAGTCCAATTTTTTTGTTGTTAGAACCAAATATCTGAGATTATATTAACTTATGAAGAATAAAAGCTTACGTGGTCTAAAGCCTGAAACCTAAAAGTCTTGTGCCAGCATCTAATGAGGGCCCTCTTGCTGCATCCTCTCTCCGTGTGTCATGAACACACAAATTTGGGGATTAACTTTCCAATAAAGGAAACTGAAAGATACATTCAAGTCAAGACAAGGAGGTAATGTAAGCAGTGAGTGACTGCTGCTTAAGACAGAGAGAGTTCTAGACAGAAGAAAAAGCTCACACTGAGCCCTAAAGTCACATCTGTGCCTCTGGCTTCTAATACTGAAGAGGTGAACATATCTGAGACAACCTGATCCGCCTATCATTAGGGAGAGACCAAAGCAATGAAGGGGCAGGAGTTGGCAGAGACCTCAGCGGTCACCTAAGTGCATTTATGTAGACATGGCTAGACACAGAGGGTGAGTCTTATAAGAAGACTGGAGGGATTTATACTTTTAATAACAATTTTTAAATTTTTATTCTTTGAGAATTTCATACATGATACCCAGTACCCACTTCCTCCTCCAACTGTCTGGGACTTTCCCCCCCACAGATATCCACCTCTCAACTTTATAGCATTAAAAAAAATGACGATGGCATATCAGCAGGTCTGCCTAGTCCAAGTCTCCCCAGCGTCTACCATGGAGAACACGGTCAGACGGGTCATGAGCTGAGGCGGGAGATCAGCTGAGGGGCAAGTCTCAACCCGACTATTGGAATTGTGGTTGATTTTTCCAGCTTAGTATTCTGGTTCTTCAAATTTGCACCCTGCTGGAAGTAAGGGGCCATAGACTGCACCCTGGTTGCGTGCTGCCCGCTACGTCTGCTCAGGATTTAAGGACGCGGTGAAGTTTCACTTCTTTTTTGTGATTCTCCTCTGAGTCTCTCACCTCTTTGGAGGTCTGCCCTGTTGACCTTCACCAGTGACACTGTTATAGGCCTCTCAATCTAAGCAACACCCTGTAACTTTACTACTGTACTACAGCATTCACTTTTGTCTGAAGTAAGCTCTGTTCTGTGTACGGGAAGACCACAGGGACAAAGTTAAGCACACTGTGAATTTGAATCACTAAGAAGATATGGGGGTGGGCACAATCTTTCTGCCATAAATGTAAAGAGTTGTTAGGTGCTAAGGAAAACAAAGTGAAAATTTTCATGGAACATTTCAGAAGGCAAAGATCATTTCTCCTTTTAAAAAAATGCCTGGGATGTATAAAAGAAAAAGACAAACTTCAAGGTCAAAAGAAAATATTTTCACATCACCATTCCACAGTTGAAATGGGATGAGCCCTCTCCCCCAAAACAGTTTGAAGCAATGATTTTGTTCACACCAATTTCACTGTTCCATTTCATTCTTCTCACCATCAGGTGTGCCCAACCTGTGGTTTCTTGGACACTTGCATTGCAGGACAGTTACGAACGTGGTGAAACACATTGGAAGACCATTGTGTTGCAATGGCAAAGAATTTTATTCTCAGCCTAAACGAAGACCACCAGGCTACTAAGCTGTTCTGAGAGAACAGAAACCCTACAAAGCTGGTCCTTGTTTCCCTTGTTTTATTCTTAAATCCAGTTAGCATAAGCACTCCTATCCACTTCTCACCGCAACCCCTGATGTGATCTGAATTCCCTTTGTAAGACTATGGGGAAGGGTTTTGATCTAAATGGGATCTATTACTACCCAGAAAATGGGAGCTAATAAAATTATTGAAATTCGTATTACATCAAATGATAATAGTGCTGTTAAAAAAATTAAAAAATTGGGCTGGAGAGATGGCTCAGAGATTAAGAGCATTGCCTGCTCTTCCAAAGGTCCTGAGTTCAATTACCGGCAACCACATGGTGGCTCACAACCATCCATAATGGGGTCTGGTGCCCTCTTCTGGCCTGCAGGCATACACGCAGACAGAATATTGTATACATAATAAATAAATACATATTAAAAAAATAAAAAATTAACAGGTAAGTCTGGAGCCATCTGCACCTACTGCTAACACCAAAGACCTCCACTTGAATTTCTTCTACAGACGGTCTGTCTTGTGATTTTCTTTCTGCACTAAGTCAAGGAAATCCCTGGCTGACCAATTCCAAGGATTAGAAAACTCCCTCATGTCTTTGATAGGGTTTCTATTGCTGTGACTAGACACCATGACCATGTCAGCTCTTAAGAGGAAACATTTAATTGGGGCCGGCTTACAGCTGAGAGGTTTAATCCATTATCATCATGGCAGAAGTGGTGCTGGAGAGGAAGCTGAAAGTTCTACAGCCAGATCAGCAGGCAGCAGAAAGAGAGCTGAGACTGGTTTGAGCATCTGAGACCTCAAAGCCCACCCCCAGTGAAACACTTCCCACAAGGCCACACCTACTCCAATAAGGCCACTCCCTGTGAGTTTATGTGGGCCATTTTCATCCAGACCACTATACCCCAATGATATATTTGACATCATCTCTACCCTTAATAGACTGCTCTTTCAGTTAATTGTTTTAATTTACTAATTGATATTTTTTATTTACTATTATCTTTAGAAAATATCCTCCTTCTCAGTCGAAGACTTCTAAACAATTCTGTCTTCATGAAGTCCATCTTTGCTAAGCCCTGCCTCCAGTTATTGACTTTTCCCAAACATAATTCATCTTTTATAAAAGTGCCACATGAAAGGCACCTCAAAACTCCAAGCTTCGGAATAATAATGCAGGGACTTTGTTTAATTTATTAACAAAATGACAGCTTGAAAATTGTCTCAAGGAAAAGGATTACTTTCTAAATAAATGTTCATCAATCATTTAAGGTTGCCATCAATGGCAAATTAATGACTTCTCTCATAGGACAAGTACATGGTTTAAATTCTCTCATTCATTCAAGGGCTGTGTTGACCAGTCGCTGTCGGGACTGGTGTGGAGGTCAGAAGACAACACTGCATCACTCCTCTCCTTCTACCTTCAGATGAGTTCCAGGAATCAAACTCTAATCCCGGGCTCCCTTGCACAGCCAGTTCCTTTACCCAGTGAGCCATCTCACCAGTCCCTGAATATTTTTTTTTAATTTGTAAGTTTTCTGAATCTTCATAAGCATAACAGAGCTGAATCACCCTGGTTTAATGTAGGAGGAAATCTAGATTGGAAATACTAAACCAGGCAGTGGTGGTGCATGCCTTTAATCCCAGCACTTGGGAGGTAAAATCAGGCGGATCACTGTGGGTTCGAGCACAGTCTGGTCCCACAGAGCCAGTTCCAGGACAGGTTCCAAAGCTACACGGAGAAACCCTTTCCCAAAAAACAAAATAATAACAATAAAATTAAATTTAAAAAATAGAAATACTGAGCAACTTGTCAACTGGTGAATGCCAGTGCCAGTCTCCCCAGTTTGCCCCTCCACCGCATCAGGGCTATACAGCCATCTCCAGCTGGAGGAAATCACCCGACCTGTCTAATGAGGTTTCAGTTCTGAAAGAGGAATTTAAAACTTAATCTAAAAACTTAAAAAAGACCCTGGGGTTGACAGAGTTAATGGGGCATTAGAGGGGATAGGGATAATTTGAAATATGCAAAGATGATAGGAATGAAGTATCTTACGATGAGGAAAAGAGCAACATAAACTGAACTGGATAGGCGGTGACTTCAAGCTTGGCTGTCACTCATCAAGTACCATGCGGTACTGTAAGCTTCCTATTGTGTCAGCTGCCACTGCCACAACAGCGTCACATGCTCGACCTTAGCTCTCACAGTAGCTGGGAAGTAGAGTCACTGACGGAGAAAGCAAACCACGGGCTGGAGGGCAGAGGGAGCCAGGAGCCTAAAAGAGACACTGGTTGCCCTCACCATTGCTCACAGCAACATCTCATCTCCTTAACCCAAGACAAGCTGCTTTTCTGGCCCTTTATATTTATTGGTCACGCTATATGAACACTGCACTAGACATGTCAACCTGTGACACACCACAATGCGGAACCATCGCATGCTTTACATTCTTACGCTTTCTGAGTTTTACAAAACGAAAAAAGTAGTGCAATGATGGAGGAAGGTCTCACTCCTTTCCAGGTGCTAGAAGAAAGAATACGATACGTGGTTCGATCTCCTGAGACATTTAGGGTCCAACATGAGAGAGAGTTATACAAAAGCAAAGTAAAGGTATAGAGAAGCCAACAAAGTCTTAAGGAGTGGGTACCAGAAGAACACACAGAAGACGCCTCTACCTACTGTACAGATAGGCCTAGACCAAGGGGATTTTAAATAGAATGAAGAGGCAATGGTCAAATGAGAAGCTGAGCTGTGGACAATCAACCCTCTGCACCCTTGGGTGCTGTATCTGTGAATTAACCAACTGTGGGTCAAAAATGTTTCAGAGAGGTATTGAATCTGCACTTTATGCATGCAGATATGTTTCATGACCCCTTTTCCCAAGCAATATAATACTATATTATATATATGTGTGTGAGTATAATATATACTATATATATATTATATTACACAGGGCTGGAGATGTTGTTCTGTGTTGCATATCCGCCTAGCCTGCATGAGTCCCTGAGTTCAATCAGCACCACAGTAAAAACCAACAACATTTGAGGTCAGCCTGGTCTACAAGAGATAGTTTCAGGGCAGGCAACAAAATGACACAGAGAAACCCTGTCTCAGAAAAACAACAACAACTACAACAAACAAAAAGCCTTCCGATATATTATTAAACAATTGGAGGAACCTGGAGATGGTTTAAGTCACAGAGGAAGATATAACTATGATATGATACTAGATAAGATACTATGGCAGTTCATAAAGGGAACTTGAACATCTCTGGGCTTAATGATCTTGATGTTAAACTTCTATGAATAGAGAGCGATGGCTGTCGATTGTTGACTGTGTATGTTTGGGAGGCAGGCCTGAGGCAAAAGCAAGGAATATGGCCCAGTCACCTGTTAAACACAGGGAAACAGTGCAAGGGTGATCATCAACAGGAGAGAGGTGAGTGCCAGGCTTAGTGAGGTCCAGTGGAAGGACTCAAAACTCTAAACTTGAGACAGGCAGACCCAGTATACCTGAATACTCAGAGTCAAGTTAAGAACAAAGTCTAGATGGAATTGTAGGTGATGGAAGCCCTTATTCCTAATTTAGCAAGGGTGTAGACAGAAACCAAGACAAGATTAGGAAACAAACTCATCTCGTAAAGACAAAACAGACAAAGTTGAACCTGTAATAAAAATGAATCAACTGGCCAGGAAGGATAGTCTGAAAAGCAGGGCGGGGTCAGGGAAGCTGACTGAAGATGAAGACATTAAGAGAAAGTGAGCATCCATTTCCAGTGCTCCAGAGAGCCAGTGAGGATGTCCAGCTGCATCCAGCTTTGGCTCTGGAGCAAGCTGAGCAGGTTTGGAAATGTAAATGACAGGAGGAGGCCAGCTGGGAAGGAGGAGAAACAAGACTGGGTAAGAACAATCTTGCACAAAAACTGGGTTTAGAGAAACTCAAATCTTAAGCTATAGAGATGCAATAAATGGCATCAACTGGTTAAGATGGATTAAGCTTTTTTTTTTAATTAACCATATAACGAATGTTATAAAATCAACTTAACCGTAAGGTATAAATATTTAATTGTTCTTCTGTGCAAAGGACCATAGAGAGAAGAAATATAAAACACAAAATTTTTGTTCATGATTTCAGTTCATAGAGTTTTTGTTTGTTTATTGCTTGTTTGTTTTTTTAGGTCACAGACCCTAGGCCTCCAAGATCTTATGATTACCTTAAAAACAAAACAAAACAAAAAAACCCTCTTTGTTATAGCTATAAAATGTGTTATTTTAATTGCAGGTAATCCTACCTGATTCTGAAGAGAATTTATGTCACATTTACAATATTAGGTGCAGTTAAACATTTCAGGTTTAAAAAGGATTAAAGTATGGATGGAGGTTTCATAAAAGCACTTTCATTATTGTAAGCTGAAATGAATGGAAATTCTGTCACTTATTTTTTTCTCCTCTTTGGGTAGGAGGTACAGTGATTAACAGTTGATAGTGGCCTAATTAACACTTGTTAAACAGAATTGAAGGTCAAATGACTAGTTAGACATGGAATCATGGCTAGAATCCAGATCTTTTCATTTTCCAGGTAATTTTCTCTCAATGAAACTTCAGAGTCAAGGATTGGATGTGTACTAAATGTCTGTCAGCAGTTGCACTCAACATGATCAATCATCAGAGGAAGCTGAATGAAAGTCACAGTGAACCTCACAGTCCGTAAGGAAAGCTCACACCAAATAGGAAATACCTCGAGTGGGCAAGGACGTGGACAAACTATAGCCTTTGGGAACTCTTTGGGGAATGTAACATGGATATCAGCTTTTAGAAAACTATGTGAGCAGTTCCCACAATATTAACTCTCATCACATTAGGAAATTCCAGGGCAGCATATATATCCAAAAGAATTGAAAGCAGGGACTCAGAGAGGTGTATGTGTATGATAGCGCTCCCGCTGCAACCTCAGTAGGCAACTGACAGAAGACATGCTCAACCAAAAGCAAACAAATTGTTCATGGTCATGGGAAAGAGTATTACTCAGCAGGAAAAACTGACTTAATACTGAAACCATTTATGATTTTACAGTATTGGCAAACTGAATGCATTATTTATGTACTCCATGATTTAAGTATTTGGGGTAGGGAGCATTTTGTATTGCTATTTTTTATATTACTGGTTTTTTCTTTGTCTGGTTGATTAGTTTTTATATTTTTGGTGTGGGTGTGTGCGTGTATGAGTCTATGTGTGTCCTATGCCTGTGTGTATGTGCCTATATGTCTGTGTGTGTGTGTTGTCTGTGTATGTATCTGTGAGTGGATGTGTTAACCTTCCCTTGTGTCTGGAGATCAGAGGTCAAGGTCAGGACACCTCTATTGCTTTCTACCTCGTGTTTTTGACCTAGTGCCTTTCACTGCATCTGGCCCTCACTGCTGTGCTGGGTAGGCTGAGTGACCAGAAAGAGTCCAGTTTCTGTCAGTCTCTGTCCCCCTGGCACTGGGGTTCCAGACATGTACTGCAGTACCTGACTTTTAGGTGCTGGGGACCCAAACTCTGTCCCGTTGCATGCACAGCAGTACTATACCATTGGACACCTTCCCAGGACCCAGGACCACTCTTCCTTAACTGTGTCTCCCAGTCATCATTCTGAAATTAGACTGCAAGCCAATGCAATACCTTCTACTTCTGTGTTTGCTTAAACAGATGACAAGGACGATTTTTCTGCTCCCCACACTACCAGTCCACACCAATTCACATTTCACAGCACAATGGAGAGTTTTGATGGCTCATTTTATTATAAACTTGCTGGGCACTGCTGTGGTTTTGCTAACTCAGTTCAGTTGTACTGAGTTTCATTAAAAAGCATAAAACTTCCATGCATTATTTAAGGCCAATTTTCTTTTAATTTTTTAAGTAATTTCACCTTCCAGGGAACACAGTATCTCATGTATCTAAGAAAAAGACCCACACTCGGCTAATACAAGGGAAAACAGACAACCCATGTCCCAGTAATACTGAGGAAAAATTACTTATCTACATTTTGTTTCTCAAGTAATTCCATTGTTGATTCTTTGGGGACACTGGCTTTACCTTAATTCTTTTTTTTTTAGATTTAGACTAAATTAAGGAAATTCCATATGAAAGTGCTCAGTTCATAACCTGTGCCAAATCCCAATACATGCTCACCATGTGAAACTTAAAAGGATTCCATGGTCAGAGGTAAAGACTAGGATGTCTGTCTGGGTTTGCTCAAGATAACAAGTGAAAAAAATGAGATAAATAAATGCTAGGCCTAAGAGATGTGGTCTGGGAGAAACAGTGAGTGGCATAGTTTTGAAGACAGGCTCATGAATAGCCACAGGAAAGACTTCTTAGTACACTTATCAAACCAGCCACTAAAAATTATCCGCGCTGGGCGGCCGTGGCACATGCCTTTAATCCCAGCACTCGGAGACAGAGGCAGGCAGATCTCTGGGAGTTCGAGGCCAGCCTGGTCTACAGAGCAAGTCCCAGGACAGGGCCCAAAGCTACAGAGAAAACCTGTCTTGAAAAACAAAACAAAACAAAAAATAAAAGAAAAATATCCTGAAGCGCTAGGAAGCCACTTGAAAAAAACACTAATGACATTTGTAAATGGAAAATCCCCAAAGCCACAACTACTATTTGCAATTCTGCGAGATGGTGTGTCTCTCATGGCTCAAATATGAGCAAACATACAACACCTGCTTTCTAATGGCTGACTCCTCTCTAAGACAGTGAATATTCGATTTTTTCCTCTTTTATTTTTTTATTCCTCTTAGTATAGGCATTATGTGCATGTGTGATAAGCATATCTAGAAGCACCTGTGTGCTGTGCTGTTTTGTGTATGTGGGGTGGTGTACTCTCCACCATCCCAATGCCTAGATTTCTGATGGACAACTAAGAGGATCTCCAAGCAGGTGTGTAAGCAGCTATGTTCCAGAAGGTTCTGGGCTCAGTATGAAACAGGACTTCACAAGACATGAACCTGCCAGGGGACTTGTCATCTGTCTCAACACTAATACCAAAACATAGAATTTGCACAAAAGCTAAGGATACCCTTAGCTTTTTTACAAAACTATCAATTTAAGAGACACTGAAATATAATGTATCAAATGAGTTCTTATCCCAATAGTCAAATCAGAAATGCCCATGTGTATTATTTAAGATTGTAATATTCTAAAGAGCAAGAGGCTCATAAAAAGATTGTTACCTATACCACACAGGTATGTGGCATGAAAGTGAATACAACCTATTTAATGTTTCATCGTTACTTTGCAACAATGCTGACTTTCTTGCAATGAAATGTTACTGCATTTTTTTTGTCTCTATTTAGGCAAACGACTCTAGAAAACAGCAAGAGTAAACATCTACCTATACAATTCAAGGGCTCGAATAGGACCGAAGCTGAGTTTCAACAACTAAGCAAATGTCTGCTTCCTTATAAATCTGTAAATCTATACACTTCTTCCCATTTTTGAAGAAATCATGTTATGCTGTCTGTGCACAGAGTTAATCAACAGCAACAACAAATACAGAGGCCTTCTCAAAGCCCTGCAACAGGATTCCCAACAACAGATAAGTTCCCTTCACTGACCGGTCTTGAAGGACCCTCAGTTCAGACACCCTCCCTTTTAATGGGCTTCACTTCACCCCTGCTTAGATTCCTTTTCCAGAAGCACATGCTACAACTCCAATTTCATTAATAATAGAAATGGCTGGCAAGGCAAGTTCAAAACGAACGTCGGGGGAGCTTTCATTTCCAACAGGTGCCTTGATGTGAGTGGGCTGAACCTTAACAGCAGGAGACTGGCAAGCCAGTGACTACTTTACACAGAGTTCGGAGCACCAAGCAGGCCAGTACATGTTTTAGGCAGGAAGGAATACAAGCCTAGTCGCTGCCCATGGCTTGCCTATCCAACCATTGTCACTGGCAAATAAACACAGGTGAGGTTCCAAGCGGCACAAAGTTCAGTTGACATTGGCTATAGCATTGAAGAAGACTCCACTGACCCATGACAAAGACCGTGCCAGGAGAGACTTCTCATATTCGGAAGGTCCGATTCTGCCCAGTCCTGTCCTGTCCTAGCCAGTCCACATGACGAAGAACACTGCAGAACCCGAACAAAGAGAACATGAGGGCGAACCTTTGAAGTGACAATCTAGGGAGTCTGTCATTGGTTCTATGCTATTATGTAGCATGCCCTGGCCACAAATCAAACACTGGCTCTCTGGGGTCTCAGAGAAAGTGTCATCTCCCTGAACGTCCTCCCATAGGCCTAACACTAAGCCCCACCTTCTAGTATGAAGGAATACCTCTGCCAAGAAATTTCTCTTGCAATGCCTGCTGGCATCTATCAAAGACCTGATGATGCAAAATGATCACATAGTCTATTTACTTAATCTTCCAATCCCAATGACATATGATTCAGAGGGGATGAGTGTATTTTCTTAGTCCACATAAATAGTTATGTTTCAATTAGACAAATGGATAGATGGGCAGAGGGGTAGAAAGACAGAGGGGCAGGTGTATCTAGACAACTAATCTAATGGCATCATGATTGCATATTTATCATAAATCCAAGCCTGCCTAGAGACTAGTGTATCCCATCAACCTAATAGGTGTCCTTTTAAAATCATAGGCTGTAGGAAAAATGTATTGCTCTATGATAAGAAATATGGGTGGATTTATGCACAGATTTGAGAACATTAGATCAATAATGAGATCAATAATGATCATTAGCTCTATCACAGCCCCATAAGATGCCCAGGGGGAACTGCAGTAGAGTGGCTATGTAAGCATGGGGTGTGTTATACCCACTGCACAGCCCATCTGCATTTTCCAAACCATTTAATAATGAACACTCCACTCTGCTTATTGCCATTACAAAATTGCAGTCAACAGGTGGGCCATGAAGTCCTTGACTTCCTTATCAGGGTGAGGCATACATAATTGACAGCAGAGACTCTCAGCTGAGAGCTGAAGGTTCCCAGAGCTGAACATGAGCCCCAAATCTGCAAGCCTACACCTTCTACTCTCCTTCCAGAAAAATGGCTACAAGTGGATGCAAATGAACCATGTATCCTGTATGCTTATATACATGTGCAGATGCATGCACATTCACAGCCACAGGGATGCACACACCAAAGTTTCTAAAATACTAATTACTGAATACCCCCATAATGGTTCATCTAGTTCTAAACTTGTCAATGATTAATCCAAGTGACATTTGTCAAGATCATGTCACTTTTGTCTCATAGCAACCAAGGGGGTTATTCAGTAACAAAGCTTGCAGTCAGATCACTAGGAGAGTATCTATATGGTTTCCTCTTCTAGACAAACCTCTTAAATGATGAGGTGTAAAATGCTGCTTTCCATATGGAAATCTCTATCTTTCAGAAAAGCCACAGTGATTTTCCCCCACCATTCTGATTCCATCAGTGTGACTGTCAGCTCAAAGAAGAGGACACTCTTGTGTAACAGCTTAAACTGATCACTCCCGAACGTGCATTTTGCAATGTGCCTCAGAGGATCCACATGCAAAAAGCCTGGAGTGATTAGCAACATCCCAAGAAATCTTCCCACTGAGATATAATGCTGTAAATGAGTTTTAAATATGAAGCAATTATTGGGGTCTATTGAGGTAAGCCAACGGGGCACATAATGGTTCATTAATGCGAAAATAAGCTTCCTCACAAGGAGGATGGGAAGCTGTAGTGACTGCAGATACCCCTCACAGTGAGCAAATGATGCTCTTTAGGGATATCGTCATATAATCCTCCTAACCCTGCTAGCAGACTCTATTTTACTGATTGGTGGAGCTGAAGCAGAGAAAACTTTAGACAACTGGACAACTTGCCCCGTGACATACAGCCCACAAGACCCAGGACCAGCCACACAGCACTGCATTCCTGATCCTTACTTATGCTGATTGTCTCCAGGTCTCCACCACCTCATGTCTTGGATCTTGGAGGGTGACACTGTTTCCTGTTGTCTTTCCATAACCCGTGCAGTATAGCAAAGCACCCTACAGCACAGTCCAAGGAGGCCACGGCAGGAGCAGGTGAACAGTCAAGGACTCTCCCAGCAGCCACGACAAGCCTCTCACAATATTTTTTTTCCTCCCATCCCGCCCAACAGGACACAGTTCCCCTCCTCTCTGCTCTGAGCAGTTTATGTGACTTCAAAGTTTTCTCTGCCCCCAAGACTGTAGCATGGATAATCTTCCCAAGAAGAGAAACCCTAATTTCCTAGGGAGACATGTTCTTCCCTCTCTCCCTTCTATCCCTATACTGGGGCTTTCACCTGAGGCCTTTTTTATTATTAATTAATCTATTATTTATTTTTTTGTATACCAATCCCAGTACCACCTCCCGCCTCTCCTCCCGCTCCTGCTTTCCCCCACCTCACCTACTATCCTCTCCTCAGGGAAGTTAAGGCCTCCCCTGGGAAGTCAACTATGACTGCCTTGTTCCATCATTGAGGCAGGACCAAGGTCTTCCACAACCCCCCATCCTCATGCCTAGGCTGAGCAAGGTTTCTCTACTCAGAGAATGGGCTCTAGAATGCTTACCAAGAAAGGGCTGTACCACTGAGCAATCCTCAGCCCACTTTTCACTTCTAATTCTGAGATCTGAGAAGCCTGGACACTAAGTTGTCCATACAGGTCTTGACATTTCAATCCTCTTGCCTCAACCTCCCACTCCCAGGTACGTGGGATCACATGTCTGAATCATCAAATTCGTCAGAGACAAACTTTTTGAGACTAAGAGCTATTTCTAAATCTTCGTTTTTGCCCCATATAAACATGAGATCATGGCCAATCAACCCTTCAGTTAGAAAAGTAGGGGTAGGCATCCAGCAAAGCCACTGACTCGGTTTAGTCTTCCAAGAAACTGTCAAATTGGGTTTAGATGTGCTCCAGTTTTGACCGAATTATACTGTGCTCAGCAAGAAGACACTAAATCCAGTACTTTGGGTAGAATGCTCATGTTTGCTAGCTGCCTTCTGACCTCAGATTTAGTCTAAAATATAAAAAGAAGAGAATGCCTCCAGAGTGGGGCGACCATCTAAAAGGTTTGGGTGAGCCCTTAGGAAGCAGGCAGCCAACACTTCATCTTTAAAACAGGTTGCCCCAAATTGAGTATATGGACTGAATATAATTTTTAACTTTTGTCACCTAAAGAAGACCTTAGTTGAGTGCTATCATTGTTGTAGTTTTAAAACAATATTTTAAAGTCATTTATGACCCCTGACGTCTTTCCTGCACAGGTTAGAAATTACAAGTGACATAGAATAAAACCCTGAAACTTCAGGGGCACTGGGCATTTGCTTGCCAAGTCCTCTGTATGCTGTTAAATGCTTAGAAGCCAGACTCCCTCCCTTCCACGTGAAAGAGGAACTAAGACAATACCCATAATATACCAGGCACTCTCCCCCACCTGCCATTACTAATCTTTACAACACCACTATGTAGTGTTTTCACCGTTAATTTATGAGAGAAAATATTGAGACTGTGAAGTCCACAACTGGCACCTGCTGTACTTGATAGTTAAACTCTGATTGACCCTAAGTCCAAACCTAAGTCTCTTCTCATAGGCATGGTGATGGTAAATTTCAGTGGGTGTGGACGGTATAAGTCTTGAAAACTGGCCTGCTGGTGTAGAAGTTTCTTAACTGATCTAGCCCGTGCCTATGTCAGAGGGCATCATCTGGAAAATACATTGAACTGAGACAAAAATCTAGAGGTTTTTTTTTTTTTTTAGCTTAAACAGACATAGCTGAACAAGTTTTTCTGACTTCAGAGAATCTGTTAGACTCTGATAGTAAATGTCAGACATCTTAAGGTTTTGAAATGTTAATCAAATCAAAAGGATTTCCTTTTTAATTTCTTACTTTTTAACTCTCCTCATGTTCCAATACAAGCGTGTTTTGCAGATTTTTAAGGTATGTACGTGCATGCTTATTGATGTGCAGGCATGTGCATATGAACGCTTGAGAAGGTGCTTGAGAAGACAGTTTGTTCTCTCGGAGCTGGAGATCCAGGCAACGTGAGCTGCTTGAAGCGGGTTCTTGAAGCCACTCTGAAAACCAAACACCAGAAAGACCAACGTGTGCCCTTCCCCACCGAGCATTCTCCCCAGCCTCTGGAAGGAGTTCCTTTTCTGGTGACACTTTAATGACGACAAAAACGGCCTACTTTTCTCCCCACTCGTTTAACCCTGAGCACATTAGTTTAAAAGGCATGCCTTAGGACATGGTCACTGTGCATGGATGCACGTAATGAGCTGTGACTCAGTCCAGACTAAGTCCTTCTCCATCGAGTCCTTCTCCTACACACTTCCAAAAAGGAAATTTATATGTTCACACTCCATCCAACAGTGGAAAGGCATGTGCAATGGGGATTTACCATGAATCGAGAAAGAAACAGCGCCACCAATTTCTTTATAAACACTAGGTCAGTTGGTGCCCTCCCTCAGCCACAGGCAGGAAGGACTAATTGCCAGAAGACTGGTTTTCTGATTAGTCAGACTCAGGTCTTCAGTGCAAACCAAGGAAAACTTCCAAACTTCTACAAACAGACATACAGAATTCCTAGTTGGTAAATATATATATATATATATATATATATATATATATATATATATATAATGAATCGCATATACTTGTGTCTGTGAAGGTCAAATGTCAGTGTTGGGTGTCTCCCTCTGTCACTTACTTTTGAGACAGGGTCTCTCACTGAACCTGACGCTCAGCATTTGGACTAGGCTGGCTGACTTGTCATCTGCCAGGACCCACCTGTCTCCACCGCCCCTGCACGGGAAGTGTAAACACAGGCCACCACACCTGGCATTTATGGGTTCCAGGGACCCACTTGTCCTCATCTGCTTGGACACTAAATGCTTCCCCTTCTGAGTAATCTCCCCAGCCCCTCATAACACACCATAAAGTGAGTTGGTTTCTTACTGGAAGTACTACGAACCACAAGCTGTGTTCTTCTCAAAGGGACATGGAACTTGAAGTGTGGGTTGTGGGGACTTTAATTATATTTCACTTCCCACTAACTGCTATTAGCTGGGTTATCCACTTCTGTAACCTAAGAAGTTACAGACTATGTATCTAAGGCGTGCACACACACACACACACATAAAGGAAGACTTTGAGTTATGGCTCCCAGGTCTTTCTGGAATTAGAATAGTGGCCACCTTCTAAAGACCGGGACAACTACATCAGCCACAGCTGAGCAGTAAAGATACTGAAACAACTGACTTGATAAACGTACGCAAATGATGATGGTTATATAAAGAAGAACCCAAATCAAATCAATGGCAAGGATATTTTCAGAGTTTGGAAATGTCAGCCTCTGTTCATATTTAAAAGCTTACATCATCTAACAGAACCCCACAGAGTGAGTTAATCTTCTATGAACAATCAAGAATGAAACATGGAGACAGCTTGCTTCATTCTCACAACACCATCTGAACGATCAGGAGTGAACAGGATGAGTTCGGTCACACTAAGGAGAGGGGACATTGACAAACATTCGGCTATGACTCCTCACAGTCCGGCATGAAAGTAATCTTAAAATGTGTGTATGTGTGTGTGTGTGTGCGCGCACACGCGTGCTCAGGCACACGCGCACTTGTGGGTTTTATGCAACATCAGAGAAACACACATCCATCTCCACAACAGAGTCAGCAGGATTCTCAAAGGTTTCATCAAAGTGGCATTTTCATCATTCTCTCTCATGCTTTGAAGGGTCATACCTTGGTATTGAACCTGAGAATAAACGGACCAACCAGCCTGTTCTGAATCCAACAAGGAAAAGAAATCCTGAAATATTAGTTGGAATGAGTCTTGGTGAACTAAAGTCTTATGAGTCTTGCATGTCATTGAGAAGCAAGACAAAGGGGGGAGACTAAAACAGAGATAATTTGAAATGCAACAATGGAGTAAAATTTAAACAAACTAGTATGGGCCTGAATCCCAACCTACTTGGTTATTTGTACCCATAAGTTGTACATGTTTCCTCTTCAGTCAAATCCGAGTCTCTCCTACTGAGTAGGGATCCTTCAGTGTAAAAAGGCTAACATAATGCTGCACCAGGTAGGGACTCAGTGACTTTGGAGAGCGAGTTCAGAGAATGCAAAACACACCAGATGGCTCTCTAGTTCTGTAATCTATAAAAAGCAAAGTTAGTTCTCCCACTAAGCGCAAAGTTGAAACCTGGCAATGAAACGTCTGTACGGACAATGGCACCCAGAAGCGATGCAATCAAATAGTGAAGTGGTCTCCTGGATTTGTGATGAAGCCAGAAACCGACACAAGACTGGATGCCAGAGAGGAAGTAGATAATACACCCAGACTTGCCAATCAGTTAGTCAGGGCCTGAGCCACACCTGCTTGTTCAAACGTTTTTGTTGTTGTGTTATGCATTAAAAGTTCATGGGGTTTAAAGACAATTCATAATATGCCTTCCTAATCCGCCCATGTCTTATTAAATATTAACAAAGAAAACTTCCTGGGAACCTTCCTTTTCATTCTACCATCACTTTGCCAGCTCACCTGAGACTTAAGGGAAGGAAAGAAATGCCAGACAATCCAACCTGTTCAGAAGTCCTGAATGCTGAAGGTGACTTCTACCAAGGTTTCCTACAGCATTCAACACACTCAGCTTTGTGGATGAAAAGCAGAGTGCAAACACACCAGAAAGAAGATAAGGAGGGAAAGAAGATAAGGAGGGAAGACAAGGGGAGGTTGTGTTGAAGGAGGGGGAGGCAGAACAAGACCATCATAGGCCAGGCTTTTAGGCAAGAGACGTTTGAGCACAGAATGACAAGACATGCATAGACAGAGCTACAGACACATTCTGTCCAACAGACTCTGTCACTAACTGATCATGTGAGGGGAAAAAGCTTCCATCACATCTGAGCTATCGCTCACTTATAGAACAACAACAGGGGGTACAGGAGGTGACCCTGGAAGTCATGTCCAGAAAGAAAATCATCTAGGAAGCTGAGGTAATTTGCTTATATCAATAGATACATATCTTTAACTCAAAGCCAAGCTATTGTAGCAATGATGTTGCTTATTGTGAATCAAGAAATAGAATGTTCATGACTGATATATCAAGAGGTTCTCAATCTAAAACTCCAGCATATTTTATAATACTGAAAAACAGCCCAGCATGCACCAACTCAAACAAGTGGTACATAATCATTATCCCGTTGCTGCCATTATTAGTTTGAGTTTGAAAGGCTTTGTGGGGTTCTCTTGCTGCTCTTTAGGGGAATCTGTGTTATCTATTATCCTCTCCATTGTCTCTTGGACTGGGAAGTCTCATGGCAGCGTTTTTCACAGCATGGCCTTTGCCACTCATATACACTTAGTAGTTTCCTTTTGGGCCTCATCGTCAGTTCAGAGGACTTTCATGGACCATCTCTTTATTTGCTTATTTTGTTAACAATGCCAAAAGTGAGCAACTGAAGCTTGCAGTTCCTCAAAAGTATCCATCAGTGTGCTTTGTAAACTTCCTCCTTGTATCTCCACCTAGCCACGCCACCTGTGGTTTCCTCCCACGGTCAGCAGGTCTGCTCAGAGGTTGCCCTTCACCACGAGCTTGCTTAGCCCCTGCCCTTTATCTGGGACAGCACTTGAAAGTCACTCAGTGTGAAATTTCTAGCTCCTCTCCTATGCTATAAGATCTAAAGGGATGGAAATCTGCTTGTTTTTGTAATAATTACTCTGTATACTCTAGTATACAGTACGCAAAGGACAGGATCAAATAAGAGAAAACCTTTATTTCAGGAACTTTTCAGCATATTTCAAACAGCTTTCTACTTAACTTTGTGCACCTAAGACGATCTATACATTCTGCTTTTAAAAAGATGCCCTGAAATATGTTAGCATCAACAACAAAATGTGTTCAATCTATGTCACATAGAAAAAAATCATGGTTTTATGAAATACATGACATGTAAGCAAAAAAACTAAGGTTTTTAAGCATGAAAATGATGTGATATTTTTATAGCATCAGATTCTGAAACCTAGTCTTTGACAATCTCCCTGTTCACACTACTGCTTTGGCCAGATCTGCCTGGCTTTTCCTCAAAGAGAATTTTCCCCCAGTCACATTTCCAGCTGTGGAATGTGATAAAGGTCAACTGGAGTAGAGAATTCATCCCAAGTTTCTAGAGAAAAGGCAGGAACAAATCTCTTCCAACCTAATGTGAAAGAAAGCAGAATGTTTTAGCATCTTTCCTAGCCAGAGGGAGGAATAACCATGTGTCCTCTGCAACCTCCTCCTAATTTTCCCATTCCTATTGTTTAATTGTAGATTCTATTCAATTGGCTCCCTTGGTTGTTAGAGCAACTGCATTATTCAACCAGGTGATAATTAGTCAATGATTAAGCCATTACCAAAAGACCCATTCTTTCAAATCTCTACATTATACAACTCTTTTTAAGATAGTAGACTTTTGTATGGTCCTGATCCTCTCTACCTTGAGGTCATACAGCCATTTCAAACACAGGGACCATGGAACTCAAAATTCTCTTCCTCCCAAACTGGTACAAATCCCTCCTGAGGTCAAGACCTCCCTTGTCCTCATCACCCCCATTCATCTGATCACCCCCCGCCCCGTACATCTACTCTTCTCTCACACACTGTCTTCAATTACGCAAACAGGCTGGAACCCTGAATGACGATAACATAAATCATAATGACGATAAGTAAGTCATTTCACGGTGTCAGAACAAGAGAGCCTGAAGAGCCTGCACTTGTCTATCGGTCCAGAAAAGTGATGTTTGGTTTGGTCTCCTTTTTACCTCTATAGCTGTCTACCAATCAGACAAGCAATGGGTGAACACACACAGAAAGGACTGTGAGGATGAAACAGCTGAGGCTATCAAAATTAGATGTTGCTGCCCGTCATAAACTCAACGTTTGCAGCTAGAGGAAAGGTGAAGACAGAAACCTGAAGTTCAAGCTCAAGAACAAGCCATCAGGTTATCCGTCCCCACATATACTTACATCTGTAGCTATAATATCCTTACTTATGCAGTTCATCCACACATTTACTTATATTTACATCTGTTGCTATAATATCCTTACTTATGCAATTTGATTGTTTGAGGCTATTTTTAGATTAATTGTGAATATTTGCTTTCAAGGAAGATAAAAACAAACAAACCCACAGTTGTGAAAACACACAAGGCACACCTCTTCTGTACATCTTTCAACACACAATGGCTATATGCATCACCTTCAAGTCCTCTATAGTTGGGGGAGAGGGTTTGATTTTTAGAAGAGTCTAAAATTAAAAACTCGCCTCGTGCTCAGGAGGCTCCTAGTTCTATCCTGAGTCAAACTCCAGGTCAGATCTTAGCATATCGAAAGAAAGCCAGGCTCCATAATCACTACCACCCCTAATTAAACTCACTAGAGACAGACTATTAGGTCATAATATGGCTACAGAAAAGGGCTTTCCCCTGTTATGTGATTATATCCATTCAGTGCTGCTGGGGCTTGAATGTGAAATAATTCCCATAAATTCATGTGTTTGAGGACCTGGTCTCCAGCTGGTAGTGCTGTCTGGGGCATTTGTTTAAAGTTTAGGAGGTGGCACCGACCTTGAAGAAGTGGGCTGCTGTCTGGGACGGTGGGTCTTAAGAGTTATTACTGACTTCAGTGCACATAAGCTGTCTGTTGATACTATATGCAACCACATGCTGACAGTCCCACCATCATGGCTTAACAATTTGTCCTCTCTTCAATCGCTTTTGTGGGTATTTTATCACAGGGACAAGAAAGTGAATTAAAGCATTCACACTTGAAACATCTACAGTGGGAATGAGAACGCATTCATGCTAAGAAAGTAATTAAAGTAGTCATGCTTGAAACATCCACAGTAAGGATGAGAACGCATTCACACTTGAAACATCCACAGTGGGAATGAGAACGCATTCACACTTGAAATATCTACAGTGGGGATGAGAATGCATTCACACTTGAGTCATCCACAGTGGGGATGAGAACGCATTCACACTTGAAACATCCACAGTGAGAATGAGAATGCATTCACACTTGAAAAATCCACAGTGGGAATGAGAACGCATTCACACTTGAAACATCCACAGTGGGGATAAGAACGTATTCACACTTGAAAAATCCACAGTGGGAATGAGAACGCATTCACACTTGAAATATCTATAGTGGGAATGAGTCATATGCCCACTCCCCTTTCAATATGGGAATCTTGTCCCTAAAGAAAATCTTGGTAAACCCAGGGTACTCATAAAATTAAAGAACTATTTAAAAGGTTCATCCAAATAGTTTTTGTGCCTGCCTTCCATATTCTCTCCTTGAGGCCAACACAACACAGTGGCAGCCATGAAAATTTCTCTGAGGCAGGAAGAGAAAGGTGGGTCTAGATGCAGAGTGCCTGGTCCTGAATCTCTACCTGAACAGCTTTTCAGACTTTTGTGAGAACATAGGCAAAACCTTTTTTGCTCTCTTCTTAAGTTTTCCTACCCTTGCATCCAAGCAAGGAGAGCCCTGCCTCACCTTAAGATTCAACTTATGATTAAACCATGCCATTTTTAACACAGTGAATGGCACAACATAAGTGGCAATACGCATAAACAATTTAAGTTCCAATGCTTACTATATATGATTCCACTTAATTGAAATGCTTAGGACCTGAAGGGTTGGGGATCTGATAATTCCTCTGATGTTATAATACTTGCATATGTACAGTGAAATAGCATAGGGATTGTACATGAGTTCACTGTGTTTCACTTGCACTTAGCGTGAAGGTAATCTTATACACTATCTTAAATAATTTGGGGCAAAAGACAAAGTTGTGTGGTATGTACATTTCTCCATGAAGCATCATGCCAATACCCCAAAGTTTCAGATTTTGGAACCAGAATGGAGATGTTTAACTTGTTTAGCAATAGAAATACAACTACATTATTACTAACTCCTCTCTGTCTCTTGATCAAAAGGGACTCTCTGCCTGGTCTGTTTTCTGAAATTCTATAGTGGTTCACAGTCTTCAGTATGTCTGAGATCATCTCATAGATGTTTCAATAAAATCATCTCTGTTCAGATCCAGAGCTATTGATACCTGGGCCCTGGGGTGGGCCTGAGCTCATGCATCTAATGACCATCTCATCTCGAGGGTGCTCATGCTGCTGGTCTGGAAGAATATCATGAGAACTGACTAAAATACGCCATTGCATCAATGAAAGCAGCGAGTAACAGCAGACATTCACCTTTCCTGCCCACCTACAAAATCCTTCTTAGACTCAGTAACTCTACCAACTCCAAACTTGACCCAGTCATCTGAAGTCACACAAAGGTCCCCACAGAACCGTCATGAAGGTACCACCTACATTGCACTGTTATCAATGAAGCCCCCTCCTGGAGACAAGGAGGGCTGAGCAATAAGGCTCCAGGCTTACTTTAAGATATAGAAAATTTTTAGTAAATGGTAACTAAGTAGACAAGATCCCTGGAAAGCCTTTGGGGTCATCTCTGGGTTATTCATTAGACATAGATGCTAAGAGTCCTTAACAATCTAGGAGTCGATGCCATCCCATCAGCTACCTTTTCTCTATTCAAGGGCCTGGGAGTCCTTGGCCTCCAGATGCTGAAATGCCCCTCACTCACTATGAATACAGGAACTTCAGCTTTAGGTTTCTATGATCCATGCAGCTGGTAGAAGCTAAGTAGTCTCAGGAGGGAGGAAGCCAGGCTGGAAACAGGAAGTATTGCTCTGTAAACAATTCTGATAAATTACCCAATAAGATTGCAACCAAAAAAAGAGAAATACTCAAGTTCTCATCTATTTCATTCTCATTTAAATAAATATTCACTTTCATGCCCAAATTTTTTATTGATTTTCTTCAAGAGGATGCCCAAATTCTTTGCCTTTAGGGATGCACAAAACCCTCAGACATCACAGTTCCAGTATCAGACATACTTTGGCCATTTGGGTTTTCTGGAAATTTCTCCAATTCATCATCTGTCCAGCTCTGTCTTCACTGGACCACCTTAATCAAATCAAGCACAGTTTACACACACCTCCTACAGGCAATTTTAACGGCTCATAAAGACAAGTTTCAGGTGTCTTGTCAATTTCACTGCAAACAGAGAAATTAAACACATCTCAAGCATAATTCAGGCAGAAAATGCCGCCTGACCTTTCTGTACAGGTGAAGTTCTTTCTCATCAGCTAAATGACAATGCCTCAGAAATAATTAAAGTGTATAAACACCTTTGATTTTTGTGTTTAGTTAGCAGCAATTACAGAAAGGGTTTTAAGAAAGCAAACATTCTCCTTGCTAAGAAATAGGCTGGATTCTGAGTTCGAGCTTAACTCATTTTAGAGAGCGGAGTAACATGAATTAAAAGGTCAACTGTCTAATTCGTATGTACATCAAGATGTGGTTAGCAGAGTTGTTATAGATTATACACAAAAGTGACATGGGGATCCTAAGGATTCCCTGCCAAATCTGCACATTGGGCTACATCTCCAGGGATGGGCCAATGGAAAGATGGACGCAGCTATTTGTTAGGTATCTATTAATATGAGATGGATTTACATACACACTTGAGGCTCTTTCTAGGGAACTGTGGTGGTCTTTATTCACTTCCCAGCTACAGAAAGAAATCAAGCTGAACTGTTGAAGCACGTAAATGTATGACATAGAAAGAATACATACAAATTTTTAGCAGCTAGCCCCAATTGGATCTATTAATCCTTTTAAGGTAGACTAAAGAAGTCACATAATAATTTTCCCTTTGAAAAACAACGGTCCATCTACTTGTCCCAGGTAGGTCGTCATTCACCCGCACCAGCACAATAAAGCCTCTGCTCCCTTTGGTCCCTTCAGCCTGCTTTAACCCAAGGCAGCATATTCTCAGAACATGACTGAATTCTAGTCTCCAGTCAATCTTTGCGATCTGCACAATCTGATCTTTTGACAGCATGGACTATCAAACAGCACACAGATGTATTCACATTCCATTTCTAGGCCAACCTCCTTGTCCAAATTGCGGGATGGGGTGTCGAAATCTACTATGTGTAGTTCACACGATAAGATAAAGTGCCTATGGCCCTTTGTGTAGTTCATCCTCATTGAGTCTTAATTTTGTTTTAAAGATAGTTTTCTCCATTCCTTTCACGATGGCTAACAACATACTCTTCTCAGACTTGTATTTTTCCCTTTGTACCTGTGGCAACAGTGCTGAAGTAAATCATAAATATGACCCTGGGCTTTTCTAAATGCCAACTGTAAATTCGAAGCCGCACCCCCTTGTCTTAACATCTGTCCCACCAAAGCCTAGGTCAGCCTGCTCTTTAGAAGGCTTGCCCTTAGCAAGTGTACAATATTTGTTTAATTGAATTGCTATTGACCCAGTCGAGGCCTGAATGCTAATGGTATCATCATCCAGAGACCCCACACAATGAATAGCACTGAATTTCATATGCCTGGAGAAAGCAATGTCCTGATGTCCCAGGATTCGTGGTGAAGCTCTTTAATACCTTAAGTGCCCGGGGTTTGCAGTTTCCAGTGCATGCAGGCTTCAGCATGCAGCTTCAGCTAGGATCCTTACACTGCAAAAGAGCTTGTCCATTAACAGAGAAGACTCAACCCGCGAAATCGTCAAGGCACCAGAGCTCCATTAAAGAACTGGGTAGGGAACATTTTTTTTTTTCAAATTCACTACAGTCATCGTTAGCCTTTGCTTTGTTTTGTACCGTGGCTGAGAGCCTTGTAACCTATGCATACTCTAAGGTTTTCTGTTGTCCTGAAACTGAGCAAATGCCAGCGCAGAGACTGAAACAGGACTCTCAACATCTTCAGGAACTCGGAGTGCATCAAAGCCTATCCAAGCAAAGGACTGACCTCTGCAAAGCCCAGATTCTAACAGCAATGGGGTGTTAACTCCGCTGCACTCAGGAGACACTGGGTGTGTGGCCTTTACAATGCGACAAAACTCTGGAACAGATTGCCCTCTCAAGTTCGCTAATACTTAACAACGTCTGCCTCTGAGCCACAAGACATTTCTCGGAACCCTGAGCGGCCAACTACTGGTTCGGAACGCCACTAAATCCCATCCTGAACCCCCAAAGTCAGTAACTTCTCACTTGGGCTTTACAAGGACAGAAGTCCAGCCTCAGTATCCGGCTGTGCATTCCCTGCTACCCGGTCCTTGTGCGCGGCCAGGTGAACCAGCCACCACACTCACCTGTCTGAGGCTGAGTCCCCAGTACAGCAGAGCGCGGCGGGAGCCCGCCCCTCACTCGCGTAGGATCCACCGTTGCTGTCTTCTGTGGTTATAATCGCTGCTCAGGAGAGCACCACGCAACCCTGCTGCGGAGGACACAAGAGCGTCCCGAGGGCCGCGGGACTTCCTCGGCCACCCCTTGGTGAGCCCCGCCTTAAAGGGGAGGAGGCGGGCGCGTCACCTTGGAGCCGCCTCCCAGCCAGAGCGTGGGCAGTTTGCGGATGATTCTGCCAGGTGTGACAGGAAGGAGCCTGGGCTGTTCTCTGGGCTAGCTGGGTATGCAGAGAGAGGGTGGTTACTGCAACCATTCGTTTGGGCTGGTTCACGGGGGAGGAAGGTGTGTCCTAAAAGTCAAAAGGAACTAAAGAGGCTGAATGTGTCTTGCAAACTTGTTACTAGTTTTTCTTCACCAATGCTCCCATTCTGTCCCTAAGAGACCACCAAGCAGAGAATATCTTCCCCTTTCACCTCCCCAGCCCTAGGAAGCGGTACCCAAGGGATTAAATCTGCGAAACCTGTGCCACATGGGTGCGTTGGTGTGTGGAAATCAGTCACTCAGATCTGCTTGGCCTTGCCCCCTTCAACAAAGATGAGCTGCCCTGCATGGCCTGGGAGCTGTTCCGAGGACTCAGAGACCTCCCAAGGACACTCAGGTGCTCAGTAAATCTTGGTCTTTGGTTCCCAGTGTGTTCTCCTCCCTTCAGGCTGCATTTCTTTGCTTTGTCGGCCTTGCTGCCCCCTGCATCTCCTCCATTTCCATCCTGTTCTCTACAAGCCTGTGGGCGGCTGCAGAGGGCTCTGTCTGGGAAGATCAGGGACTCGCCTTTCCTGGAAGCAGCAGTTTTGAAACAAGATACAAGAATTACAGAAAGGGTAAGTTGGGTGTGAGACAGACCTGACATTCTACTGGCTACTGTGGGAATAGGTCTGTAACTGGAGAAGAAAATAATTGGTGTGATTGACGATTCAAGAGCAGGGCTCTGAGCTCAGAAAGCCCTTAAATCAAATCCTGGTCCAAAAAGTAATTGTGACTAGGCAGATCACTCCACCATTAGGATTCCAAACTTTCCTCTAATAAATCTCAATTTGAAAATTGCCATCTCACTGAGTCTGAGAAATTCTAAAGCCAGTGTCCAGCCCCTGGTACATGGTAGCCATTCACTAAGAAGGAACTAATGGCCATGTATCCTAGGTAAGAAGTTAGGAGGGGTGGGGAAAAAGGAGGAAGTATTCAAGTGTAGGAAGAAATGGTGAAAGCCACTGCCTTGTCATGAAAAGCCTACTTATCTCAACAGTTACCACGGAAGATGTCAACTTTGCCCTAGTCTGGATGCTTGCAGGGGAATACTTGAGATAATTTGCTACATGGAATTATAAATTCTGTTGATGGATTCAGAAGGAAGGTTTTATGATATGCATTGTAAGCAACTAGATTTCTGTAAATGTACCTCCTTTACTCAGGAGGATAAACAGTGTGCGGGGGGGGGGGGAATACAGCTAGCAAGTGGCACTAGGCCTGGAATGACGTACTAAATTTGGCTTCCACACCTGCCACTATGAAAAGGAGATGAAATGACAATAATACAATAGAAACATTTAGTTATAATGAAATAGAAGAGCAAAAATTGTTTGCACTAACCATAAAAGGCTGCCATTTTCGCAATACCATGTAGCAAGCAAGGTGAGTCACTCCCTTGTCACACTATACACATCTGGCACCCCGACAACAGAATGAATTTTGCCATGATCTGCATTCTGATACATGTGTGCACCTCAATTGCTTTTCAACATCTACCACCATCGTTCCCTAAGTGATGGTGCAGAAAAGGAAAATGTGAATGAGATCAGAGGCTAAGGGCCCTGTCACTGCTGTCATGGCTAGAAGGCTGTCGTTTGGGTATCAAAGGAATTTGAACTCCTAACATTAGCCTTAGCCCTCCCTCTGGACTTGGGCTAAGTTGAGAGCTTGATAGCATGACCAGCTTGGGGAAGAAGATCATGGAGAGCCACTGTGGTCCTTCAAGGCAGGAAAGAGTCAGATCTTTAGTTTTTCTGATCTCATCGGTCATTGGCTCCTTCTAAGAAGGATACTCTTATACCAGCAGGCAACATCCCATATTCTGGGTGACTATCAATTGTAACTTGCCCCATTGGAATTGTTCTGCACCCCTCAAGTGTGCACACTACACTGCTAAGGTTCCTCCCCTGCAGTCCAGCCGAAAGGTGGTCCATGGCGGATGTGGAGCGGTAGTCTGGTTATGTATGCAGAGTCACACATGGGCCCCACAGAGCATGCATTCGCCCAGAACGTATAAAAGACCAAGAGCTATTATGAGACTGTCATGCAACCAGGCATCCATTGCCTAAATGTGTGAAAGCAAGTGTGTCTGGAAGTGGAAAATCTCCACTTCAGCAATCACATTGACCACAGGGGCTGCTTCTTGGGAAACAGCAGCCACATACCTTATTGCTGCAATGAATTATGAAGGTCAGAGAGAACAGGCTGTCTATTATAAACTCGGGAGGTTTTACTTTCTTAAAGTAACATCTATTTCATCATTGACCAGTGCCCATAAAGTAAGACTATGTTCACAACCGATTTAAAATAAGGAATCCAATATAACAACAGCATATTAAAAATTGATCAGCCCCATGCAAGTTCTAAATGTAGCTGTGAGTGGTGAAGGAGCAAAGCAAAAAGTACTAAAGACAACTGAATTCTTCTCAGAGTGGAACACTCTGGGAGGATCAGGTAGTATCTGTGGCCAGAAAAAAGTCAAAGCGAGAATCAGAAACATCCCCCCCCAGGGAGCCGGACAGCTGGACGGATGCACATTCTATGGTGAGAGGTGGGGTGAGGTATCACTTGAGACATCTCTGTCTGTAGCCGTTTCACTTTCTATAGCTTTTAATGATTGCAAAACGCTGCGAGTCAGAGTCATTTTCAGCTTGCGGTTGGGCTGTGGGAACCACAGAACAGGAACTTCACTGGTGTAGGAGAGAGAGAGAGAGAGAGAGAGAGAGAGAGAGAGAGAGAGAGAGAGACAAAAGTTTCTTGTGTGGCCTTGATCACTGCTTTAATCCATTGGCATTGTTGTCTTCAAAGGAACAGTTGCTGCTTTCATAGGCCGCTTTTCTCTTCTTCCTTTTACACTTACCCCCTCTCACCGCGCCCCCCACACCCCCGTTACCTTCGCTCTCTAGAGGACACAGGACCTTCAGCACAGCGGATAAGCCCAGCTTGACCATGGGCTTTTCAGTCTGCCAAACTCTTCTGGCACCTTGGTCCAGGCATTCATGCAGTTATTTCATGAGTCTGGGGCTGCTGCTGTCATTTTAAATCAGGAATGTTATGACTTGTCCAAATGTTTGTAAACATCAAATGTTGTTGTGAGGTATTTGATTATACTATGTAAAACTATGTCACTGTGGTTAGTTTAAGAAAAAAACAAATGGCCAATAGCTAGGCAGGAGATATAAGTGGAACTTCCGGACAGCGAGAGCTCTGGGAAGAAGAAAGGAGGAATCGTCATCGGGACACAAAGAAAGCAGGACATGCAAGAGGAGAGATAAAAGCCACGAGCCACATGGCAGCATGTAGATGAATAGAAATAGGTTAATTTAAGTTATAAGAAATCTCTGTGTCATTATTTGGGAGCTGGCTGGCAGAACAGAGAAAGACTCCTTATACATGGCACCCCACGTTGGGTTACATATGTAGACAGATTTTTTTCCTTGGGCTGCCGTACCACAAAAAATGGCACAGAAACTTAATATTAATTATGAAAGCTAAGCCTTAGCTTAGGTTTGTTCCTAACTAGTTCTTACAAGTTAAATTAACCCATATCTTTTAATCTACATTCTTTTACATGGCTCAGTTACCTTTACTCTGTACTGCCCATCCTGCTTCCTTGGTGTCTAGCTGGCAACTCTGCCTTCTTCTTCCTGGTGTTCTCTCTCTACCTGGAAGCCCCACCTATCTCTCCAACAGTCAGCTTTTTGTTACACCAATCACAACAGTGCATCTTCACAAGTGTACAAATATCCCACAACAGCAGCTGACTCTGTTTTCTACTCTAACTAGAACACTGGAATGCTCAACACGTCCCACTTCTAGAAATCCATCAGGAATTATTCATTCATTCATTGAACACAGAAGCATTTACTTCCTGAAGGCTGAGATGGAGCAAGAAGCAGTTTCTAGACTAGGATAGCAGGATGATAAGCAACCCTCCGTGATAAGCAATCTTCCGTCAATAAGTGAAGCAGTCAGTTATATGTTGTCATAGCTAAATACATGCTCAACTTCTACAACCAAGAACACAAGCAGTGGTGTCCATTGTGGCCAGCTAGTAAAATAAAAGACTAGCTGTGATCACACGGGAAAGGATAAAAAATAGTGAAAACAGCTCAAGGTATACCCACCTAAAACATTGAAGTTCACATATTTTGAAACCTGCACTTATGGCCATAAGCCATGTGACTAGTCTATGTCCACGAATCAACAATGCATTTAGCTATGTTTTCAATGCTATGAGTAGAAGAAGGGGGGAGAGAGGGGAGAGGAGGGGGAAAAATGATGGCTTTTGTTTGCGAGGTCCTGGAGCTTGGTTAGGAGGTGAAACGATCAAATGAACACACAGAGTGTGTCAAAGGGAGGCAGTTGTGATGCAAAAGCCCGAAGAGGCTGGAGATGCATGTCCAGAGTCAAGTTCAGGAGAATATGTAGGAAGTAACACCGAGAGAGTTAGCAGGAAAGGGATTCCAGTCAGCCCCAGGGCCTGTGGAAAATATTTTGAGGTACAAAACCTAGGATGCTTGCTCAGAGACATGGCTCACTGATAAAGTACAGTTCAGGAATGAAGCCAGACCTGTCTAGGAATAGCTCCATAATGTTTACTCAAGAATCAGAAATTTTAACTATGTATGCCCAAGGAGAAATAATAACCACACATGTAACTAACAAATGTTGGACGCATGTCACCAGTCTGTTTTCATAAACTATATAGGACACGTAATTTGTGTACATTTTAATTTATCTAACCTCCAATTACTGTATGGAATGCTGACCTACAAAGAAAGTACAGATTCACTAATTAGTGATTACAAAGTATTATAGAAATAGCTGGAGCCTTATTACATGTGTAATAACAATATTTCTAAGCAAGCTTAGCATGCAATTACTTGCTTACTGATATTCTAGGTACAGATTTACAATAACTAATGTTGCCACATCTTGAGAAAATATAGGCACAAAATATGAAATGAAATAGTAAGAAATTTCAGCTTAAGCTAAATTAATTTCTAATATTTAAGATTTGGCCAAGCAGGCTTTCTTGATGCTTCCAAATACCTGAGCAAAGAAGCTAAAGGCAAGAAAGATCTATTCTGACTTATGAAGGCTTCAGTGCCTTATAGCAGAGAGGGCCTGGTGGATCTGCTCATATCCCAAACACTGGAAGCAAAGGCAGAGGATGCCTACATTAGCTGTTCTCCTTCCTCCATTTTTATTTCACCTGGCCCCTCTGACTATGGGCTGCATAAATCCATCTTCAGGGAAATTCTCCCCAGCCCTGCTCAGTTACAGCCCAGACCACATGCCTACTGTCTTCAAAAGATCCTTCCCAGACACACCCAGAAGCGCGCTTTATTCATCATTTTGCTTTTCTCAATGCAAACAAATAGACACTTATCAAGGAAATGAGAAGGGAGGGAGATAAACACAGAAGAGAGAAGAAAGAAGGTTAAAAATAACAGTAAGTATGTCTGAAAGTCCTAAGGAATTACACATTTAGCTATCATTTCATTAAGAAATTTTAATACCTAATTATGTATATAAATATATTGTTTTAATAAGCTTTTCTCATCTAGGATGACAATGCTCCTTCCGAGAGTCAAAGATCACCTAATGAAAACCCAATAGTAGACATGAGAAGCCCTCTTTGAGTTGTTGTTCAGGGCTGTTCTTAGACTCCTAAACACACAGCCTTTTGCTATAGCTCTTGATTGCCCCCCAGAGGTGGAAGGTAAGTCTCTGTTGCTGAAGATACCTTGTGCTTCAGATGCTAGCGGCCCCTGAGCTGGAACTGATCTGAAGAACTCCTCCTTGGGGACCAGCTTTCATGGTAACAGATGGTCCTACCAAGCTATGATGCTATGAACCACATAAACAACCAGCATGGAATGATAATTGTCTAAGTGCAGTAGTGGTACACAGACTTTGACAGTAACCAACAACGCTCTAATTGGACTTAAGACCTGCTCAACAAGAGGAAGACCATGTCTGGTACAAGAAACATAGCTAACTACTCAGTGGTGGTAAGGTCATGGTTATAGAAAGAGAACCTACAGCCACTATTTTACTACAACAACATAATCCCTAGCAACAATCTGTAAATACTTGTTCTTATACCACAGGTGAGTGAACAGAGGGGGGGTCCTAATACACAAACCCCAATCAAAGTTCAAAGTTGCGACGCCTCCCAATGGATACAAGTATACGGCATTCCCACACCAAATGTTCAGGGAACATTTCAGAAGAGGGGGCAGGAATATTGTAAGGGTCAGAGGATCAGAGTTGCTTAGAGATTGTGTCTTCTGGTAATGTCAGAGGCCACACACATGAATACTCACCAACATGACTGCCTAAACATGAACTGAACGAGGGCAACACCAATAGACTCATCAGAGTGGATGAAGTCATGCCCACAAGGCCTCAACCCTACACACACAACTACAGGTGACAAAAGAATGCTGAGGGTGGAAGAAATAGTCTTTCCCAAGGAAAAGCGCACCAATTGGTTGGTTATTTAATACCAAATGATCAACCCTGAAAACCTACATAGGAGTAACATTATGCAGACAAAGGGGTTATATTTGGGAATGTATGTGTATACATATGCATGCATATGCATATGTATGTGTATGTATATGTATGTGTATACATATGCATGTATGTGTATACATATGTGACATATGTGTATACATATGCATATATTTGGGGATGTATGTGAATTAATATGCATGTGTGTATACATATGTGTATACATATGCATATATTTGGAAATGTATGTGTATACATATGCATGCATCATATAATGAACAAAGAAGGCCATGCATTTGAAAAAGAGGAAATAGAGGTACATGGGAGTGTTTGTAGGGAAGAAGGGGAAAGGAGAAATGTTGTAATTATAATCTAAAAAATAAAATTATAAAAAAGTTGACAAGATCAACCATCACATAGGTATTGAATTGTTTCTTTATCTAGAAACACCTAACTATTGGGAAAAGTACACATTCTATAAAGCATATAATCTTTTTACAAAGCGTGTTTGCTTTATTTGAACTTCTTGTTCAGCTGCTTTTAAACATGAATAACAATAAATGATCCCTATTCAATCCCACAGAAAATAAACTTGAGAGGATCTAGAGAGAAGAGCGTTCCTCAGCCAAATATTTCTGCCAAATATGACCTCACTCATTTGCACGTGCACAGAAAAACACACATACGCACACTCAAAGAGGTTTTAACCTGTGTCCCTATTCCTGACATATTTCAGAGAAACTAACCCCTCTTTAATGAATTTTAAAATGTGGTTCTATTTCAGTGCCTCTGACTGAGCACCCCAGGTTTTGTATTTCAAACTGCGTATGCTTCACTAATACACACTCATTGCTGAAGCATGCTCTGGAAACCACAAAATAAGAAGAGGATCCAGTTGCATGGCCGTGCATATCTATGCCAGGCCTCATTTACGTCTGTATCACCATCAATGCCTCACTCATTTTTTTTTCCCAAACTCTCTTCCTTCTCCAATAATAACAAGCTATTGCTACTTGTGAGAGCACCTCGAATCTCCAGCCCATACTGTCTCACCTGAGCAAGCTGTTTGAGTGTGTTGCTGAAATGGGACCTTATTAGATGACAGGAGAGTTCCCGAAGGGTTTGAATTAAAGCCTGACAGCCAACATTTGAAATGCCGATGGAGATGTGGTCTGTTGACTGCCCTTATTCCATGCAGCTGGGAAGTGTGCCTGTCTTTGCAAAGTGTGCTCAGTGGGACCTGTGTCCTCTGTGAGCAGGGATTTCCCCAGTCTCAAAATGACGATGATGTAAGGAGACAGGAGAGAGGGCCCCGTTACCAACCCCAGAAGAAATGCGAGCAGACGTCAAAGGGAAGGAAATTAAACAGTAAAAAGGCAGTGGTGGATGAGCGGTATGGAAAAGCAAACAAGAATTTAAATGGCCAAGGTAGAGCAACTGAAGACTGTGAGGAGCTGAGCATTGGAGTCAGGGAAGATTAACAAGATAGACAAATAAGTCAATGGGAATGCCCTGATTATGTCAGTAGTGATGGAAATGGGCCCAACAAAAGCCAAGTTCATACTGTGTGTGGCTGTAATGCGTCAGCCGAGTAAACGGATTGTCCTTCTGAGGGATTACACCTCCATCAATGTTTGCCTGTCAGGGCCATTTTATGAAATGCTGTAATCCTCTGCTCAGTGAAGCAATGTATAGGCTACCACAGTACCTCATCTGACAGTGTTATTCCCTGAGGTTGTAGAAACTCATTAGCTTATCTAAAAGTAGAGGCTAATGCTCATATTGCACAGAAGAGCAAATAATACAAGGAAATGTCTATAAGAATCAGTGTTTTGTGTTCACGCACAATACTTGAGCCCCCAAGATAAAATGTTGCAACTATCTCTGTGGTTTAAAGAATTGTGTCTTTGCTTGGTCTTTGTTCCTGTTTCCTTCACGCTGCTCCACTGCTACTTTTACGGTTTCCCACACTGAGCACTTCGTGTTCCACCTCTCCAACCACCTCACACATTCTGTTACCCTGTGAGTTAGGAGAAAGAAAGCTAGATATACATGATGAGATTCTGTCTCCTCCAACACCCCAAATAACCACTGTCTTCTCCTCCAAAATTCTCTCATTCCTCCAGTGAGAATCAATCCTTCTCACCTAAGAGGCGCCCCAGCAGTATGTACCCTGCCACCTTAAAATGCTTCAATCGAGAGCAATCGCTTCCACCTTTGGTAAAGGGTTGTGTTAATGCCTCTTGTGATTTCATTTGTTCCAAAATATATTTCTAGACTAACCATCCATTTCTAGAGATCCTGTAGAAAATAAGGCTTTTCAAAAACTTTGTACATATATGTTGGGAATATGAAAGTCCCATTGTGCACATAGATCACCAAGGAAACCAAGAATATTAAGCAGGCAGGATTTTGTCCTCTCACAGGAAAGGAGGAGAAAAAAACTATTTTTCCACTCAAAAAACTGTGAATGGGAGGTGATTAGTAGCCTGATGATCTGCATTATGTGTTGGGTCAGGCCAAAGCAAGCTCCCACACCAGGCCCTGAGGTGGCCAGTAGTCTAAATGAACATTACGTTATCTGTATAGCCAGGGACACCCCTCAAAGCTCTCTCAAACAGGGTCCAAGGGAGCTAATAGCCCAAATGACCTCTGCAATATCTATATGACCGACACCACATCAGACCCTTTCTTAGGAACTTAAGCTAATACTGGTGCCCTATTTCTAGTACTCCTCTTCTTGGAAGAACTGACATGTGCTTTGAGTTGAGTTTAAATATAATCATGCCTCCTTGTACACAAGGGATTTTATTGCACCAGGGAAATGTTTTTCCCAAATTGTACTGTGTTTAAATACGCTGGCAATAAACTGCCTGGCATCAGACTCCCAAAGTTTGATCCAGCCGGCCTATGTCAGGCTGAACTTAGTTTTCTTTCTCACTTCTTGTAGATTGTTTTCTTGCCTGCCATGATGTCTGCAGGAGCCCACACACACACATCCACGATGCAATTGTTATCTATTGCTGTATGATAACTCCCAACCTCGGTAATTTAAATTAAGGAACATATACTATCTCAGCATTTCTATGGGGGATGATTCCGGCATGTTCTGATGAGTGTGTCAGACTTGGACTGTCCCATGAATTTTCAGGCAAGCTGCCCCAAGTGCTATATCACTGCTGATAACCTAGAGCCCAAGAATCTGCTTCACGATTCTGAACTCATATACCTGGTTGGTTGTACAACATGATTCCTGGCTACATATATCCCCATGGTGAGTCCCATGTTTTATGTATGAGATGGAGAAGGAGGATCATAACTTTGTTACACAGTCTTGGAAATTACATCCCATCAGTTCTGTCCTGCTCTAATCATTACCTACAAATCAATGGTCCATTTAATGTTCTTGAGCACCAAGATGGGGTATTAGGGACCAACCTAGAGATAGTTATCCAATTGAGAGGAGCGGTCCACAATATATGTTCAAGAAATAAATATATGATCTACTTAGTGTTTGCTGAACATCCTGAATCTGAGTTTATCATCATCATCAAACCCAGGTTTAGTGTTCCAATCATTATTTTTACCAATTCTTCTGTGTCCCTTCTTTTATCCATGTTTGGATACCAGTTATAGACACTAGTGGACTGTTGAACATTGCCACTGGGGTGTTTAAGAAAATAAACTAGAAATCCTTGGTGAGAAAGCCAGTAAACAGAACTCTCCCACGGCCTCAGTTACAACTCTTGTCTCCAGGATCCTGCCTTGAGGTCCCTTCATAAAGGACTGTAAGCTGTAAGATAAACTCCTTTCTCTTCATTTTACCACAGCTATAGAAACCCTGACTAAGACTATTTGGTGGAGAGTATGAACTCTGCCTGGTGGCTCTCTTTGAACTTCAGAGAGTGTAACAGCTGTGTGCTGGGATTTGGATTTCTCAGATACTTGAGCTAATTAGTGTTAAAGTACACATGAAGGGAAATCTTTTCACACTTCTCCCAATCTCTCTCTTTTTGTATGTATACCTTTCTCTAATTGCCCCCACAAATTAAAGCCACCATGTCCTGGGGAATTTTCCCTGAGCTTACAAAAGTCAGCAGGCTCTACTAGGTGTCCTCACCACCGAACTATAAAGTGTGCTCTCTCCAGGCTGTAAAGAGAAGGAAATCCAGAACTCATCCTCTTTCTTTTCCTGGGATCAGGGTACCACACTATCTGTGGTCTAATGCAGATAAATGTTACTGCTGTCAAATATGGAGAGGAACAGATACAGTTTCCTTTATCATCACAGCCAGAAATGGAAGTCTAAGTCCACAGGCACTTAACTGGACCTCAGCCACATCTATCTTGACATTGATTCTAGGTGGCAAAAAGACATGACCAACTTTTTTTTTAAGTCCAGTGAATTGTACTAGAAGAGAGGGTATCTGAGTTCATAACTTAGTCTTCAGCAAATCAGAGTGCCATTTCTCAGACTGTTTGATGAAAAGATTTAACCACATCAAGCATTTTCAGTAGCTTCACACAATAATCACTATTATTATTATTATTATTATTATTAGTTTTGTGACAATGGATATCCTATTGCTTGTTCTAATGAGAGGGTCCAGCCTCCAAATTCTTGTCATGTTTTCAACTCTCAGTCAGGGTCTGAGGGACATGAAAATGCCTCCCATTAATTCCTTGAATCGAGCCAATTCCAGACAGAAGTGAAACAGCCACATCTTTTAAAAACTTTCTGAAAGAGATACTCATCCTCCATTAAGAATAAACCTTTATGGATCTAGCACTTAAATTTTATAAGCCTTTACTTCGGTACTGAAAAGCATCTTTCTGCAGTTGTAATAATACTTAAGACTTCTTACAAGGCCCATCACTCTCAATGTTTCCAATCCTTTAAATATTGCACAGGCAAATTTCCACTTCCTGATGACAGCCTGCAAATTTTCTAGGTCACACACAGTTGCTCTTTGAAATATACTGAGAATGTGATGGGTTCTTTTCCTTCAAGATACTTGGACAAGATCTGAATGCTGTTTTTATTATTGTGGCCTTGGAAATGAAGTCACTAAGCAACTTTGGCTCCCCAGGTGACTGGCAAGCAATCAAAGCTATGATTCATGATCCAAAGCTCCCTGCTGCATCTTCCCTTTTTGAGGGAAAAGATGCAAATATGTCAGCATCAAAGTCTCTCTATTCCTGTCCTCAGAAGAGTCATGCCTTGCACCCAAACTGTCATTGGCTGATGGTATTCTTGTCTTTCCCAGATCAAACATCATATTTCTTGTCATACAACAGGGCCTCAATATGTCTATATCCACCTTCAGTATAAACAAAATCAGTCATGGCAATGTCCCTTTCCCCTGACCTCTATTTACTACTCATCCATGTATTTCAGGAGAGTAATCATTCAAGTTTTTGGATGATAATTTCCCCCGCTTATTAAATAGACATTATAATCTGAATAAAAGTGACTCCGTCGACCCTCAAACTGTTTTATTTTGACAGAAAACCTAGTATACTTATAGTAAGAACAAAAGCATCCAATAATAGTAGACAAATGAGCACAACAAATCTGGCACATGTCATCTTGCCCTTGAACACGCTGAATTCCTCCATGTTTGAGTTGGAATAGCACCTGCCCTCAAGGACTGTGTAAGGAGATTTCATGTTTTGAATGTATCTGAGTCAAAACAGATTCTCATTAAGTCAATGAACGCGATAATGATAACATTGATGATAAAGTTCATGCTTTTAAGTTGATGCCCCCAGACCTATTTTTGTTGGAGTTTTTTACAGCATCTTATTTATTATGAAAATTCTTAAACATACAGCATTTTTAAGATCATTAACCTCTGTATTCATCACCTATACTATATTATGCATTTTATTACATACCAGTTACACCCTCTATTCCTCTGTTTAATTTTTGACACATCTCAAAATAAATGGAAGGTATCAGTGCTCATTATCCATCATACCATTAACTAGAATTCAGGTTTATTTTCTGCTTTTATCTATGTGATATATTCTTCCAAGTTTACTGTTTAATTGATAAACATGAGTATAGTGACAAACTATTAGGACATATTCTTTACACTCCAAAATTACTTCATCTATTCCTCTTAAGTCAGTGCACAAACACACACACACACACACACACACACACAGAGAGAGAGAGAGAGAGAGAGAGTCACACTCACAACTCACAATGTGTCAATCTCATTTCTGATATGTATTATATGTATTTTTCCATCACAGTTCAGTTTTGCCTATTATAGAACTTCAAATAAATAGGACAACACCCTTATACTCTTTTATGTAAAGCTGACTTTTTTCTTTCCTCATTGTGTCCTTTTTGCTGGATGATATTCTATTGTGTGAATATATCACAGTTGGTTTGTCTGTTCTATTGATAGACACTTGACTTTTCGCACTGGGTGGTGCTGAGTAAAGTTGCTAAAAACATTTTTGGATTAGCCTTTTCCATGGAACGATATGTTCTTTTGTTGGGTTTTAAAGTTGTTGGAACTGATTGTTTTCTCTTCTCTGTCCCCCGGCCCCATATACCTACTCTGTACTTTTCAACTGTTAAATAAAAACTCTTACACAATGTAGTGGTTTGGGAATGGCCCCATAGGCTAATACACCTGAATTATTGGTCCCTAGTTGGTGGAACTCTCTAGGAAGGATTAAGATCGCTAGTGATGGGCTTCAAACTTTCAAAAGCTTACACCATTCCCAAATACCCATCCTCTCTTTCCCTCTCAGCTTCTGCTCTACTACTACACCAGCCTGCCTGCTGGCCATGCTTCTCACAGTGATGGCCATGTATTCTACTACCCTCTGGAATTGTAAGCCCCAAATTAAATGCTTTCTTTCATAAGTTGCCTCGGTCATGGTGTCTTTGTTAGGGTTTCTATTGCTGCAACAAAACACCGTGCCTAAAAAGCAAGTTGGGGTGGGGAGGGTTTATTTGGCTTAAACTTCCACCGTACTGTTCATCATTAGAAGAAGTCAGGACAGGAACTCAGACAGGGCAGGATCCTAGAGGCAGGAGCTGGTGTAAAGGCCATAGAGGGATGCTGCTTACTGGTTTGCTCTCTATGGCTTGCTCAGCTTGATTTTTTTAAAATATAGAACCCAGGACCACCAGCCCAGAGGTGGCACCACTGACAGTGGGCTGGGCCTTCCCCATTAATCACTAATTAAGGAAATGTCTTATAGCTGGATCTTATGGAGGCGTTTCCTCAATTAAGGCTCCTTTCTGCATGATGACTCTAACTTTTGTTAAGTTGACATAAAACCAGCTAGTACACGTGGTATCTCTTCACAACGACACACACACGTGCACACACACACAGCTCTATACACTGGAGTAGTAATTTCACTTAATGGACAAAAGGAAAGGTGATCCACTGTTTTGTTCCCATATCGATGGTTAGCAGCAGTAGAAATGTCATTTCTACTGTGCACCACCTCATTTGCCCACCCCTGTCATTTTGTGAGAAGATTGCAGTCATACTGCTGGTATGAACTGAGATAAAAGACTTACTTTTCAGTTACTGTGTTGAGCATGGTGCTTTCTTTACCATTGCTTAGCTAATAAGTTTTGCCTTAATATTCAGCGAAGAGTTCAGAAATAAAATACAGAAATAAGGGGTCCAGTCCAAGAATAGAGAAATGTAAAGTTGTAAGCCTGAATACATTTTGAGAGAAAAAATAATAAAGCTGGTAGCCACTGCTAACCTTTAACAAACACTTTCTGCTTTAAGAGCAGACATCCTGGCAGCCACTGTGCACAGAGGTAAGCTTTTCACAATTGTCTCCTGCCCCAGCTTCCCAGCTAGGCAGGCACTTGGGAAAAAAGTTAGCTTCTAACTCTTACCTCTATGGGACCCTCTGCTTGTATTCCCTTAAGTTTAACTGTCCCCCTATGTGACTCTACTTTCTGCCTTGCACTCTTTTAGGGACAGTAAAAAGTGACTGGGTCAGCCACAGGCTTTCCCAAGCACTCTAAGTTAACATTCTAATGTCCTATAACAAAAAAGTTGTAAAACTTAAAAAGTAACGTGACTTTAAGCCTGACCTCAAGGTTGTAAAAGCTCTTTGACCACGCCTGGTGCTTGATTTTCCTATAAGAGGAGGCCCAGAACCAGACCTCATTGCCACAGCTGCAAAAGTCCCATCTCTGCCTGTGGTCACAGCTGCAGGTGAGAAGCTTTGTGTACCCCGTGGTGATTTTTTTCTTTTTCTGAAATAAAGCTTGCTTCTGGTTTAATACACTTTGGTGGTCTGTTACCCCATCATTGCGTCATGCCAAAGCCCAACATTCAGAGTCAAAATGTCTGCAATGTAAAAACCATTAGAACCTAGGTAGGACTGTAAGAACTTAAGAGTGTCAATCTCAGATACCCTATCTTCCAGCCTCTCCATTTTGTGCTATGTTTTTTAAATCCATTTCATTAAAGTGCCAAGTTGGGCTACCATCCAACTATGGTTGGAGTTGGAGCTCCACAGCATCACCTGACTGTGCCGCTTTGGCAAGCCTCTTTCCATGAGGTATAAAGGTTTCCCTTTTACAGATGTGTCATGAGCACATGGGACCTGATTCCTATTGGAACACTGTGGAAGGGGATTTTAGAATATTATCTTAATTAGAATAAATGAACTAGATTCTATGTTGTCTTCTCTTTTGAGTTTTCTTACAATTCCAGAGCTGTTAAGATTTTGCATCAATTACCCCAGTGTTTGCAAGAGTTACTTCTATCATGTATGTAAGAGAAAAAAAGATCTGCAGCCAGCAGCCCCTACCACTGTTGGGTTGATTAAAAAAAATAACCAAAACCAAAACCAAACTCTGCAGTCTTCAGTACTTCACTGGACACGCTGACAGTAGAACTCCCTGACTAACTGGGAGGAGTGGGTAAGAGCTCATGAAGGATGCACCACTAATGAGCAAATGAAAAACCATCTCTGCCTAGGGACTCCCAGCATCCTGTAAAAGGCAAGGATGATTTCAGGCTATGTAGCCACAAAGTTATTGCATTTCCTCCTAAGTGCGCTGTGATTAGGGCTGCTGGCTTCAGGGCCATAATGGATGAGGCTGCAGCTGCCTCTCACAGAAAAACATTGTTGACTTTGCACTGGAAAATTCTCTCATCTCTACAGTGCTCAAAAAAAAATCTTCAGTCAGGAGTCCAGTGTTCTCTTTCTTGCACTTATTCTCAAGATTATAAGATTTCTTTCTTCTAGTCATCCATGAGTTTGAAGTCCAGTATCTCTTCCACACAGTGCAATGTAATACACATACTCTAGGAACAGATGTTTTTATTTTTTTTTTCATTGCAGGAACAAAATGCCAGATGAAAGCAACTTGAGCCTGGAGGGCTTCATTTGGGCCATAGTTTGAAGGTCCTGTCCACCGTGGCAGGGAAGGCATAAGCATAAGACCGCTGATCGCATCATGTCTGCAGTCAGGAAGAGGAAACCAATGAAAGACGTTGCTAGCTCATTTTTCCTCTTCTCCTTCAGTCCATGAGAATACTCAGTATGTTGAGTATTCCCAACTCAAGTAACACAATCTAGAGCTGACGAACTGAACTTGGGTCCTCATGCCTTTCCAGCAAACCCTCTTTCCTGTTGAGCCGTTTGCCTAATCTCTTCACCTGTGTTAATATCTTAAAATATCTTGATATCTTAGTCACAATTAAGAAAGAGACATTGGTAGTTACTATTAGTTAACTGCCAGTTTTTATTTGAATGTCGCTTTTATCTTTACTGCACCACTTCATGTTCAGTGATCCCAGGCAGGATAACACCATCTGCTTGGTTCTTGTGTTTCCCTGGGCTCTTCTGATCTATAAGCATGTCTCCGGCATTCCTTGTTGTCAATATCCTCAACACCTCTAAAGAGGACCGACCACACATCTGGTACAAAATGTAACTGTTTGATTTGTTCTGTCACTTTTTAAAAGTATGATTAGATTTGAGAATCTAATTTTACCCTGAAAAAAAAATGTCACAGGATAGATACAAATGAGGAGGCCTCATTGTCACATTAGACTGGAGAGTCCATGACATTCTTATGATAATGTTGGTGACAGCCCCCAACATCACACTATAGACCCTCACATTTTCTTTGAAGACCTTTGGAATTTGTCTAAGAGTTTTGCCACATGTGTGAGGAGACACAGAGCTTGCAGGTGGCCTTGACCTTTGTTGTGCCCTCTGTTGGTTTCTCGGGCTCCCAGTTTGGGAACCTGGCTCTTTCTATAGGCAATGCCCTTCTTTAAACAGGAAGGGACAAGTGAAACCACCAACCCTAATAAACAGGGTTTGGTTTGTACACGCCCAGGCCAGAGCAAGATGAACAAACATGCCAACTTCTGGTAATTTGCTAAGTCATGTTTCACCCTCTTACAGCAAGCTTTGCTAAGTGGAAGAACAACTTCTGGGGAAATAACCCATTGTAATCATGAAAACTCCACAGGGGATATTTAAAATTAGGGAGACTGCACTGGTAGGCAGTGACTCTAGCATCCCTAAACATTTCAGACACTCTAGGCCAGCATTGTAGGTTTTATAGAAGTCTCTGCTGTGCTCTTTCCTGAACTAAGAGACTACAGTCCAAACTGACCTTATTCATGCTATGAATTCTAAGGCATAGGAACAATAGTCTAAAAATAGATATACCTTGCTATTTTTCCTCTTCAACCATACAGCCACACCACAGGCGGCTCTTCCTTATAAATACTCAGATTTTAAGGAGGAAACATGCCCGCTCAGATCTCACTGCCCAAAAACAGAACTCTTGATTCTTGGTTGAGCTTGGGAAACAATAAAAGCAAAAGAAAATGCTATGTGTTTTATTTTCTTATTTTCTAGCCCTTTTGAATAGAGCTACAGAACATTGTTTTTAGGAGCGACACTAGAGGACGTAACTGCCAGGGTTGCAGGTACAGGGTTGCAGGTACAGGGTTGCAGGTACAGGGTTGCAGGTACAGGGTTGCAGGTACAGGCAGCAGTAAGTAAGGCACATGTGGCATGAGGCTGGCTTTCTCCGGCATCAGTGCCTCAGATGACACTCCTGGGGAAGGACTTCTGGGTACAGCAGATAAGGTGTGCTCCTGAGAAGTACAAGAACACAAAACGCAATTTCTCTGGTCCTATCTACAGCTAGACTGTTCCTGTTTAAACTTTCACATGGAGACTAGGAAGGCTCGCATGAACTACTCCCACCCAGTAACCACATCCTAAAAACAGATTCATTTAGCTAGCATATTAATTGGTTGAATTCAGTTTGAAGTACACAGACAAATGCAGAGATTATTATCAACGCACTCTTTTATTGAACCCTGTAAATGTTCAAATCAATATCATTGTGTTCAAGTGTATTTCATTTAAAGGTGTTGCTCTCAGGAACGGATCCTGTGCTGTGGCATTTGTCACTCTAGCTTAAAAATGTTTTGGAAGAAGGATCAACTTATAATTAAACATGCATTTTAACCTGTACAGTATAATGGGTATGCCTATTTTTCAAGCAAGAGAACTGAGACAAAGGGTACAGGCGTTACTCTTTAAAGTTCCCAGGTGCCCCTGGGCATGCTCTCCCAAGCTTTTCCCTCCTTTACTGTGTGTTTTCTAGCACTTGGGTTAATGAAATCAGCTTTCTTAAGATCTAGTTTCTTGCACCATGGATGATTATTTTTAGAATCATTCTCATGGTCACATGTACTGGTATGCTCAAACTATCTCACAGTATTTCATTTATTTGAAGAGACCATGATGTGTCTGGTGTCCCACATTTCAGTTCTGGTGTAGGAGGTCCTTCTGTCTGTGTGTTGCTGCCTTGGCCTTTTGATAGGACAGCACTTAGGTGGGCGGAGTAGACAGAACAGAATGCTGGGAAGAAGGGAAGTGTGGCAGATGCCATGTTTCTCCTGCCTGAGATGGACGCTGGTTAGACTTATGCCTGTAAGCCACAGTCAAGTGGCGATACACTTTAATGGAGATGGGTTAAACGAATATGTGAGAGTTAGCCAATAAGAGGCTAGAACTAATGGGCCAGGCAGTAATTTCATTAATACAATTTCCGTGTGATTATTTTGGGCATAATCTAGCTGGGCACCAGGAGCCAGGCAGGACAGAACAAAGGGGCCCCACTCTCCTTATACAACACAGTTCTTTCAAATTTGTGATAATTACAAATTTCAGTGGCATTTAGCAGGGCACACGCTTTCTTTTTTTTTCCTGGATGAATGAGAAGGAATGGAACTATTGGAGTTGGACAAGTATGTGTGAATTTGAATGTAATCGATTAACTTTTTCCAAACTGGCTGTACCATTTTATATTCCTAATAACATGTATGATTGTCCCAGCTTCTCCATGTAGCACTGTGAATACTACTCATTTTAAAATTTCATTTTATAACCATTTGTTGCCGGAATATAAAGATGATATATGTTTTTTACCTTGTTAAACTTGGTTCTCATAGTTCTGATAGAATGGGATTTTACATGGACCACCAAGCCGTCCAAGAAGAGCAATAGCCCTTCTCTTTTCCTTTGAAATTGGCTCAGTTTTTCCTTGCTCCTGCTTTTAACACCGGGAAGACTCTCCACACCTGTGTTGAACCCAGAGGAGAGGCAGACAGTGCTGCACTGCAATACACCCTGAGCTCTGGGAATAAACGACATCATGCTGTATTTAAAACAAACAAATGGATTCGTGATCAGAAGAAATCCAAGAAAATGGAGTCATGGAGTTTTTTAATTTTCCCCAGTCTCCTGAAAATGGCATTTAGCCTTTTAGTATTAAACATGATACTTACCTCAGCATCCCAGAATGAGGAAGTCCCTTCTAGTCCCACTTTATTGAGTTTCAAGGGTCAAGAAGTGAGTTTGGAGCCCCACAATGAACTTTTTGCATCTGCTGGGATTATTACAAACTACCTTTAGTTTTACAGTGGTTTGCACAACTCCCAATGTCCATCAATTTTGCAATTATAAACTAGGCCCAACTTCCATACAGACTCCATTTGTTTGGCTATATTATTCATAGAGATTGTCGGGTTCAGTTTATTGATGTTGTGCTTAGAACATTCACAGCATTCTCCATCAATTCCTGGACTCCCCCTACCTTCCTTTATCACTATGGTAACCCAGCTATGTAGAATGAGTTGCAGGCACAAGTACATTAGTTCCCATTTTTATATAACAAGTAATTGGCTAAGTCCTCTGCTTCAAACACTGGAGGCTACAAGTGATGTATTAGCTGCGTTTCTTCTGGACACTTGAAGAAGTCCTCTTCTGAGTTAATTTTTGCTGTTCATTTGTAGGACTGAATCCTTATTCCCTTGCTAGTCAATTGTCATGCTCATCTCCTTGAGTCTCTCCACACACCTCATTACTTTCTCCTTCCATCTTTAAGATAGTCACCAGAACTTATTTGTGCTAAAGTTCATGATCATCCCTTGGGTCATCTGCAGAAAAAAAATGTTTATTATTTTTCAATTAAATTTATTCATTTATTTTACATTCTGCCCACAGTTTCCCCTCCCTCCCCTCCCCCATCTCTTCTCCCCATCTCCCCAAATCGACTCCTCTTCTGTCTCTGTTCAGAAAGGGGCAGGCGTCCCATGGGTGTCAACAAATCATAGCACATCAAGTTGAAATAGGACTAAGCTCCTCAGATTGAGCCTGGCCCACCTGGACAGGTGTGTCTATACCACATGCTGGTAATATTTGGAGTCCGTTAGAATGCCTCTGGCTGTAGAGCTTGCACATCATTGTCTTACTCATATAGGTTCTTCCTTAGATGGATGTTAGCATTCGTCAGTGGTCATTGGGCTGATGAGGATTTTTTTGAGAAATTTGCCAACTAAAATGTTAATATATTTAATAATTTTAGTCACGTAACTCACCCCTTGCTTCTTGAATGAACTTTATTAGTTTATTCATCCAAGGAATTATCTAACTAATATTCACTGTTGAATTTACTAACAGAGTTGGCTATAAAAATCCCCTTATACTCTGAAAACTTCAGACTCTTTAGACTGTCACCAATCCCCTCATCTTTGAAATTTACCTCTTTTCCTGTATCACCAGATTGGCTAACGTGGTAATATTCTATAGCATTGGTTTCTTCTAACAAGCCAGATGTTAGCTTTCATGCTACAAAAACCAATACCACAGGGTACACTCTTACACATTACCTGTTCCAACATTTTGTCAGTGGTCAATGCATTGGCAGTTCCTTGCCCAAAGGCCAATTTTGCCAACAAGAAAACAAGCTCCAAGTGGAGTGTCTTTGGTGCTTAACATTCTCTTGGCAATAGATGGGTGCTTCCAAGAGCAATTGTGTCTCACTTCAACAGAATCCTAAGTTATTTAAATGCCATATTCTATAGCTCTTTGAAGTAGTTGAAGATTACCTATCTATGCAGAATACAATCTCCATCTATCTAAAGAACCTGATTAGTCTAACTATAAGTATGACAAACATGGATGACTATTGACCTATAATTCTTAATACCTATATAACTTAAAGACTAAGACTTCATATTAGAATATTAAACAATCTTTAAATAACTTTGCAGCAAATGAGGACAATGACCTCAAAATGTAAGCAATGTATAAGTATCTTGATCAGAGGTAGAAATGTATTTTGCAATATGATAAATATATCCTAAAATTGTATCAATATACAAAATGTCTTAAGCAGAGGTAGAAGCATGCATATGTATAGCATGACAAAATAACTTTTGCCTAGGTATACAAATATTGTAGATAAAAATAGAAACATATTCAATATAATTTAAGTTTATATCAATATACAAGAATTTATACCAACATAAACTGTGTATAAATGATAGCTCACAAGTATTCACTCTATTATTCACTATTATTATTACTGTAAGTAAGCTCACACTAATTATCCCATCCAATTCCCCACCTTTTTTTCAAAGAGATCCAGACCCAAAAGCAACTTGGGGAAAAATAGAGAACACTGTACAAAGCTGTTTACTGGCTTCCTCCCTCTGACTTACTAGATAACTTCCTTACATAGCCCAGGCCCACCTGCCTAGGGACGGCAACACCCAGAGTGGACTTAGCCCTCCACATCAATTAGCAATTAATTAAATGTCTCACAGACATGACCACAGACCAATGAAGTCATTTCTTCAGTTGAGGTTTCCTCTTCCCAGGAAATTCTAGGTTTGTATCAAGGTGACAACTGACATTAGCTATAACAAAGATATCTGCTTCAATTATTTTCTCTCCTGTTTTTGTTACTGCATTCTGTCTTACTGGTTTGTAGACTAAGCTTCACACTTTGCTTTATTCTGCTTAACTTAGGTTAAATTTGCTCTTTTAGTTTCCTAAATTCCTTTTACTTATTCTTTGACAATTTAATACAGGGACATACTGAGTTTAAACATTTTCTGTAATTCCTTACTCACAAATTCAACAATCTAAGCAGCTCTGAAAATCATGATTTTCATGAGATTGTTGACTATGGTGATACCTAATCCTAGGTAATTGATGCTGAAGCATGGAGTAAGCTGTGGGCCTTTGTTTGACCTTTTAAGTTTTATCCTTCACTATTTTACTACAAATGGATAGCATCAAAAACTTAACAGCAGAAAGTTCTCCTTGTGACATTGGTACAAATCTGGCATGTAAAATGTAGATTTTGGAGAAATGTTACCATCCCCTAATGTCTAAGAAACAGCTCACTGTGCCTGAGCTGTTTATACAAAAAAAAATGACATGTGCTAAAAGCTCATCTTTGTCTAGGAGTCTTAACTTTTTCATATAGAAACCCAACTGTTCAGAGACTATCATCCTTGACTTCAATATTGACTACCATCTTTGCTCCTTTGTGAAAGACAAGCTGGCTATCGGGCAGAAGTTTACATGGATATATTAGCTCCCAGTGAGTGAAGACTTGTCTTAGTCTTCTCTTGCTGTGAAGAGACTTAACTGGGAGCTTGCTTACAGTTTCAGAGGTTTAGTCCGTCGTCATCATGTTGGGGGAAGATAGTGTTGGGGAGCATGGTAACAAGCAGGCAGGTTGTTGGAGAAGTAGCTGTGGTTATGAGACCTCAAAGCCCACCCTCAGTGACACACTTCCTCCAACAAGGCCACAACTACTCTAACGACGCAACAGCTGCTAATTCTTCTAAGCCTTCTGTAAAAGTGCCACTCCCTGATGATTAAACATTCAAATATAAGAGCCTATGGGCCCATTCTTATTCAAACCACTATAAGCCTGCTCAGTGACGAGTCAGTCTCCTGTGACGTCATGTGTGTTATCACAATATGTTTGCCAGAGAATGAAAAGCATCCTCTGTGGTTACAAGGGGGAACACCTTTGGAATCTTGTGCCTGGTTTGCTCTGTACTTTTCTCTATAAGCCTGTGTCCTCTGCTGCTTTTGCACTGTATCCTTTGTGGCGATAAATCACAGCCAAGGATATGAATGCATCCTAAGTCTTTTCTAGCAAAGCACAACACCTGGAAGTGTCCTTGACATAACAGTGAATGGGATTGGTGACAGGGAGTTACAGCATGCTGGGTCTGCTGAGCAGCACATGCTGTGTGGCACCAAATCACTTCTGTAAAAACTCGAAATTTCTCAATTTAAAATTAAAAAGTAGTTGGAAATTTTGAACAGATTATTGCAGAAATATGTCTCCAAATGAACTTCTACTAAATTATGCATCCTTTGCAAATGTATGGACTAGGGTTTTCATTAACTGCAATTCCTTTCCAGATAGGGAAAATTACGATTTCGGTAGGATGGGCATTATAATGATGTTGGGTACTGTGCCTTAAGTCTTCATGCCCAGCACCGTATGGGTTTACAAATTCTAATAAGTTGAGAAGAAAATGATGTTACTCTTCCTCCTCTATTAAAAGTTGACTGAGAATTGAAGAGTCAAGCAAGAGGGCCACATCAAGAATTCACAATAATTGGGAAGCAGATAAATCCATTCATCTTATCTGATTCTCAAACCCTCATCACAAGGCCACAGAAGCAGCTCATGGACATTCAACACATCTATTTTTTTTCATTAGCCCTGCGTCCATCACATGGAGTTGCTCCCGTAATTTCCATTATTCTGTGTCTTGGTTTAATCGTAGAGCTACATGGAGTTATTTGCATCCCTCAGTCAGTGCTTCTGGCTGTCAGTGGAAACAAATGTCCCCTCAAGCTCCCTTCCTCAAGCTTCATTCCTTTCCATAGAATCTCCAGGGTATGTTGACACCTTTCCATGTAAGCAGTTTTATATTATCTTAAATGTTTTCCTGAGGAGAGATAAAATAAAACTGTATTAATCCCCCGTCTGACAAAAGGGACCGAGAAGAGAGGGAAAACATTGTAGCCGTCTGGATGGATCAGATATCAAATAAGTCCAGGCTTAGGTGCCTTTAAGAAGTCAATTTGACACCGAAATTACTGCACACAGCAGGAAACTTCACGTCTGGAAAAGTTGTGCTAAGATGTTGACTTGTATGTATAGAAGATATACCAAAATACATATTGGGAAAGAGATACATATTATCTCACAGAAGACACTCAAGAATCAGGAGGTCTAAAGTCTTTAGCAAAGCTGTACTTCTTGATAGCACGACACTGAACATCACTGAAGCGCAACTGTCATGGAAAATAAGGTTGCTAGAAGTTGCTCACGCTCCATGCTAATTACGAATAGATGAGAAGATTGAGAAGATGTTCGGGAGATCACACGTGGAGGTTGCAAGCCAGGATCATCTGGTCTTGCATCTCCAGGCTTTGGTGAGGCAGCATGTCACTGTGAGTGTGTCTCATGCAACAATAGCACTCACCTATGTCCAGGAAGCAACGGAACAGAAGGGAGTGTCACACACACCCTTCAGAGCATTGCCCAGAGACTTAAGGCATTGCCCGCTGGGAGCCACTTTGAAAGAATCAACTTTTCCAAGTAGGATTACCCTAGGGAACCAAGACTTCAAAACATGGGCTTGTGGGCTACATTCAAGAACCAAACTAAACCCAGTCCTCTTTAACCCAGAAACCCTCTGATCATCCCAAATAAACATTTTTGGGTCAAACTATGTGTCATTAGAGGCATCTGAGGAGAAAAAGGACTATTTTTGAGGTGGCTATTTTTAAAGGGCCACTGAGAGACTGAGCCAGTGATTGTATCCAGGTTCTTAAGGCATTCCTTACTCAGGAGCTCGGAGACTCCTGCTTACCCTCAAGTGTTCTTTAGTTGTGATGAAGTTTCAGACAGA
>PVIU01001326.1:0-213210 GCA_004026605.1 Ondatra zibethicus | reverse complement strand
TGATCGAAGAATGGATAAGGAAAATGTGGTAATTTAAACAATGGAGTACTACACAGCAGAAAAAAATTACGACAGCTTGAATTTTGCAGGAAACTGGATGGAACTAGAAAACATTATTTTGAGTGAGGTAACCCAGACACAGAAAGACAATTATCACATGAACTCACTCATAGGTGGTTTTTAAACATAAAGCAAAGAAAGTCAGCCTACAAACCATAATCCCAGAGAATTTAAACAACAGTGCAGACACTAAGAGAGACTTACATAGATCTAATCTACATGAGGAGTAGAAAGTAGAAAAAGAAAAGATCTCCTGAGTAAATTGGGAGCATGGGGACCTTGGGGGAGGATTGTAGTGGGGAGGGGAGAAGCAGGGAGGGGAGAAGAGAAAAATGTAAAAAGAAGAACAACTGGTACAGGAGCAATTAGATGCTCATCATATTGAAGTCATCCACCCCTTGGAAAATTCTCCTGTGTTTTTTGTTAAAAAGAAATCTGGAAAATGGAGAATGGTGACAGATCTAAGAGCTGTCAATAAGGTTATCCAACCTATTGGTCGTCTACAGTCTGGAATTCCTCTGCCTTCTCTATTACCAAAAGGATGGCCTCTTATAGTTATTGATTTAAAGGATTGTTTCTTCACTATACCTTTACAAGATAAGGATTGAGAAAAATTTGCTTTCACAGTGTGTACTTAATAATTCTCAGCCTACCAGGAGATACCAGTGGATCGTCCTCCCATAGGGAATGCTCAGTAGTCCCACCCTGTGTCAGTACTTTGTAAATCAATCATTAAGAATAGCACACAAGCAATTTCCTAAGTCTATAATTTACCACTACATGGACGACATTTTGTTATCTGACTCAAATGCAGATACTTTTAAAAGAATGTTTGAAGAAGTAAAAAAAAATTTACATAAATGGGAATTACAAATTGCTTGTGAAAAAATACAAAGAGGAGATTCTGTCAATTACCTAGGTTACAAAATATTTTACAGAAAATTAGAACACAAAAGGCACAAATTAGGAAAGACTAATTGTGGACTCTTGATGACTTTCAAAGATTGTTAGGAGATATTTCCAGTCTATGACTGGTGTTGGTATAATACCTGACTTAATAGTTCATTTAAACAAAACCTTAGATGGTGACAAAGACTTAAATTGTCCCAGGGAATTAACAGCTGAAGCAGAAAAAGAACTGATGATTGTTGAAGAGAAATTACAGGAAGCACATAGAGTGAATACAAATCTAAATTGTAGTCTAGTCATATTGCCTTCCAGAATTTCCCCTATAGGAATTTTAATGCAGAGGTAAGATATTACCTTAGAATGGATCTTTTTACCACATAAACCAAGTAAAAAATTAAAAACTTATGTGGAAAAAGTCTCTGAATTAATGATAAAAGGAAAATTGAGACTTTGTCAACCGAGCAGAGATTATAGTTCCTTTTACTCCTGATGATATTAAAAAATTATGGGAGGACAATAAACCTTGGAAAAGAGCTTGTGTCAATTTTTTAGGAGAAATTAATAGCAATTATCCCAAAAGTGATAGAATTAACCTTGTAAAGAAAACTACTTGGATTCTTCCCCAAATTATTTGTGAGTCACCAATAACTGGACCCCATACATTTTATACAAATGCAAATAAATCAGGAAAGGCAGGTTACAAATCAGAAGAATTAAGTAAGGTGGAACAAAGCCCTTATAATTCTGTCCAAAAGGGTTATATACTATTCTTATGGTTCTAAGGGATTTTAAAGAACTTCTCAATATAGTTACTTGGTGCAGGAGAATTGTACATATTCTGTCAATCATGATTTAAATAAATACTGATTGGCCATTAGCCAGGATGTATAGGTAGGACAACCAGACAGGAAGTAGAGGCGGAGCAAGGAGAGTAGGAGAATTGGGGGAAGCAGGAAGCTCTCTCGGCATTCCTGCACAGACCACCGAAGAAGCAGGATGTGACCTACCCCTCTGAGAAAGGTACTGAGCCATATGGTTCAAGATATGATCAGGAATAGGCTTTGTCCCACATACATAACACACAACTGATCCCATACAAAACAGCATTTATTAGAAGTTATAGCCAACATGGATACAGCTGCACAAATAAAGTCACACAATGGTCCAGCATATATGTCTAAAAAATGAAACGGGCTGGAGAAATGGATAATCAGTTAAGAGCACTGACTGCTCTTCCAGAGGACCTGGGCTCAATTCCCAGCACCCACATGGCAGCTCACAACTGTCTGAAAATCCAGTTCCAGGGGATCTGACACCTTCACACCAATGCACATAAAATAAAGATAAATAAATCATATCAAAGTTTTTTAAAAAAAGAAAATGAAACAGTTTTTTGCTTATTATAATATAAAGCATATTACAGGTATACCAAACAATCCTACAGGTCAGGCAGTTATAGAAAGATCAAACTGAACTATAAAGGATATGCCAAACAAACAGAAAGGGATGGAAAATACCCCCAGAAATAGATTGCATAATGCTTTATTAACCTTGAATTTTCTTAATGCTAATGAGAAAAGAACAACTGCAGCAGAGAGACATTGAATAATAGAAAAAAACTTCTGAATTAAATCAGCCAGTATATTTCAAGGATGTGAAGACCTCACAATGAAAACCAGGAGATGTGGTATGTTGGGGAAAGGGGTCTCTCTCTTGTTTCCCCAGGAGAAGAAAAGCTACGGATACAAAATTGATAAAGATTCGGTTTAAAAAAGAAACCTCTTGAGAAATAGAAATGTCCACAGAGTTGACAATCATACAGGTGGTAAGAAAACTTCATAGGGGTTGGGGCAGGGTTCTGTCTTGTCTTTGCAGGAAAAGATTCATCTTCAAAGAGTGGAGAGACCTTGGACATCTAGATGCCTAAAGATAAAAAGATACACCTTTAATCCCAGCACTCGGGAGGCAGAGGCAGGCAGATATCTGTGAATTTGAGACCAGCTTGTTCCACAAGAGCTAGTTCCAGGACAGGTTCCAAAGCTACAGAGAAACCTGTTTCAAAAAACCAAAAAATAAAAAAGTAAAATAAAATAAAAAAGATAAAAAGATAGCTATCTGCCAGGCAGTGGTGGTGCATGCCTTTAATCCCAGCACTCTGGAGGCAGAGGCAGGCAGATCTCTGTGAGTTCAAGACTAGCCTGTTCTACAAGAGTTAGTTCCAGGACAGGCTCCAAAGCCTCAGAGAAACCCTGTCTCAAAAAAGAAAAAAGATAGCTATCCAGAGAGAATCAACAAGCAAAGAGAAATCTACCTTATGATGCTGTATTAACTGCATGGTAAAATTTTATTATTTGGACACATATACTTTTCTACTTAAAAATAAGAGCTGGCTTTGGAGTTGGACAATGGTTATCCTTCTCTAAATCCAAGCATGTTGTTAAAAGAAAAACTCAGAATTTCTGTCTCATGTCAGGAGCCATCTGGTATGGGACAGAAAGAAGATTTTAAGGAAATATTTTACTTTTCTCCATGCCCATTTTGTTTATATTGTATCTTTCATTGAAGATATGTCTATATGAATAATGTTTAAGTTTTCCACAATAAACAGTAGATTTTCCTACAGTAATCGTTGAAGCTTACAGGAAGAAGCTGGGGCCCCACAATGACTCCACCTGGTTGATATGATGTCATGATGATGATAGCACTACTATGAGACTGGTTTTTGGGTACCAGCTGCAAAAATCATGCACCTTTTTACAACATTTTGGCCAGAACTCCAAATAAGAACTTCAAGACAAACAAAAGACTCTATTAACTACTCAGAGACCATTTGCAATTATACAAAACAGCAATCTTGAAACTTAACCATCATTTTACTTTTACAGAATCCCATAGAAAGAACATCACCCCCATGACAGCAGGAAGCAATTCTAGAAAGTGACGTCCCCTCTCCCAACAAAGTTTGTTCTCACAGTTAGAGACACCATTTAGGGGTTGATTATTACTCACATAGGGTTGGGGTTTGGGGTGGAAATTATGTAGGCTTAGAGATCTCAAAAAAAGGGAAGATTGAATGGGATAATAGGTAATTTAGTGTGACCTTATCACACTAATAATAATAGTAATAGAGTGAGTACTTTTGAGCTATTATTTATGGACAGTTAACATTGGTATAGTTTATTGTATACTGATACAAGTTCAAATTATATTTGTTATTTCTGTTTATAATATTTATACACCTATGCAAAGTTATTTTGTCATATTATATTTCTACCTCTATTTAAGACATTTTGTACATTGATACAATTTTGGGATATATTTATCATATTTCATTATATATTTCTACCTCTGATTAAGATATTTATAGACTGTTTACATTTTGATGTCATTGTCCTCCTTTACTGCACACCATTTAAAGAATGTTTAATATTCTCATATGAAATCTTAATCTTTAAGTTATATAGGTATTAAGTATTATAGGTTAATAGTGATTCACGTTTGTTATACTTTTAGTAGGAGTAATTTGGTTCTTTAGGTACATAGAGATTGTATTCTGCATACATAGGTAACCTTCAACCACTTCAAAGATCTGTAGAACATGGCATTTAAATAACTTAGGATTCTGTTGACATGAGACACGATTGCTCCTGGCAGCACCAACCTATTCCTGAGAGAGTGTTCAGCACCAAAGACACTCCACTTGGAGTTTGTCTTCTTGGTACAAATGGCCTTTGGACAAGAAACTGCCCATGCCTCAATCACTGACAGTGTACAATGTCCCCGCTCCTATCTTCTTTCTTTACCATTTTATTGTCTTAAATTTTGAGACAGTCTCAAAAAAAAAAAGAAAGAAAACAGAAAAAAGGAAAAGAAAAAAGAAAAGAAAAAAAGCTGGGCGGTGGTGGCGCATACCTTTAATCCCAACACTCAGGAGGCAGAGGCAGGCAGATCTCTGTGAGTTCGAGGCCAACCTGGTCTGTAAGAGCTAGTTCCAGGACAGGCTCCAAAGCCACAGAGAAACCCTGTCTCGAAAAACCAAAAGAAAAGAAAAGAGACCGTCTCAATAAGTTTCTCAGAGTAGCCTTGAATTTACTGTGTTAGCTCAAGCAGGTCCTGAACTTGTGATCCTATTGCCTCAGTCTTTCAGGTATCTGGAATTCTAGTCTCCAGCTAGTCATTTGTGATAATGGGTTCTGGACAGGAATTTGGGATTGCCCAAGTGAGCGTCCACTAGATGGCAGGAGAGCGCTACAAAACTCTCCAAGACTGGCAGCTTCTCTCTCTTTTTTTCCCCTTCTTTCCGTCCTTTCTTTTTTGTTTTTCAAGACAGAGTTTCTCTGTGTAGCTTTGGAGCCTGTCCTGGCACTAGCTCTTGTAGACCAGGCTAGCCTCGAACTCACAGAGATCCGCCTGCCTCTGCCTCCCAAGTGGTGGGATTATAGGCATGCGCCACCACTGCCGGGCTCTTCTCTCTTTTCCAAAAGACCTTAAAATAATGCTGGACTTGGTGGCAGAAGTCTTTAATTCCAGCATTTGGGAAACACAGACAGGCAGATCTCTGAGTCCGAGGGCAGCCTGGTCTACAGAGCAAGTTCCGGGACAGCCAGGGCTACACAGAGACACCCTGTCTTGAAAATCAATAACAAACAAGGATTTTAAAACTTTAAAGGTATTGGCATAAGAACAAACAGGAGGACCAATGGAACAGAATAGAAGACCCGGATATCAATCCACACATCTTCAAACACCTAATAAAGAAGCAAAAATTACCAAATGGGGGCTGGAGAGATGGCTCAGTGGTTAAGAGCACTCCTGCTCTTCCAAAGGTCCTGAGTTCAATTCCCAGCAACCACATGGTGGCTCACAACCATCTGTAATGAGATCTGGTGCAAAGAACACGATCAACAAGACAAAACGACAGCCTACAGAATGGGAAAAGATCTTCACTAACCCCACAGCAGACAGAGGTCTGATCTTCAAAATATACAAAGAACTCAAGAAATTGGACACCAAAAGATCACATAATCCAATAAAAAAAATAGAGTAGAGACCTAAACAGAGAATTCTCAACAGAGGAATCTAAAATGGCTAAAAGATACTTAAGGAAATGTTCAATATCCTTAGTCATCAGAGAAATACAAATCAAAACAACTCAGATTCCATCTTACACCTGTAAGAATGGCCAAGATCAAAAACACTGATGACAGCTTTTGCTGGAGAGGTTGTGGGGAAAAGGGAACACTTCTGCATTGCTGATGGGAATGCAAGCTGGTACAACCCCTTTGGATGTCAGTGTGGTGATTTCTCAGAAAATTAGGAAACAACCTTCCTCAAGACCCAGTAATACCACTTTTGGGTATATAGCCAAAGGATACTCAATCGTGCCACAAGGACATGTGCTCAACTATGTTCATAGCAGCTTTGTTTGTCATAGCCAGAACCTGGAAACAACCTAAATACCCCTCGATCGAAGAATGGATAAGGAAAATGTGGTACATTTACACAATGGAGTACTACACAGCAGAAAAAATAATGACAGCTTGAATTTTGCAGGAAAATGGATGGAGCTAGAAAACATTATTTTGAGTGAGGTAACCCAGACACAGAAAGACAATTATCACATGGACTCACTCATAGGTGGTTTTTAAACATAAAACAAAGAAACCCAGCCTACAAACCACAATCCCAGAGAACTTGGACAACAATGTGGACACTAAGAGAGACTCACATAGAGATAATCTACATGGAAAGTAGAAAGTAGAAAAGGACAAGATCTCCTGAGTAAATTGGGAGCATGGGGACCTTGGGAGAGGGTTGAAGGGGGAGGGAACAGGCAGGGAGGGGAGTAGAGAAAAATGTAGAGCTCACTAAATATAAATAAAACAAAAAACAAAAAAACTTTAAAAGACTGGTCTGGATTTCTTTTGAAATTATCATTCAGTGATTTTACTTTAGCCATAGTTTATCTGTTGAGAGTCTAAGATTTTGCCATAAGACAAGGCTGGGTGCAAGACCTGCCCCAGTTACTGTGACTCAGCTGAGAGACTCTAAAAATGTCCACCTAAGAGTGTCTAGATCAATGGTTCTCCACTTTCCTAACACCGCAACCCTTTAATCCAGTTCCTCATGCTGTGGTGAACCCCAGAAAATCATTTCAATGCTACTTTGTAACTGTAATTTCGCCACTGTTATGAATCATAATATAAATGTCTATGTTTTCCAATGGTCTTAGGCGACCCTGTGAAAGGGTCATTCAATCCCCTTCAAAGGGGTCTCAACCCATAGGTTGAGAACTTCTGGCTCTAGATGCTAATGAAGAATAATGAATTACAGCACTAACCTGAGGGGCTAGCAATGCAAGCTGCGTGAACGGTGGCAGCTGGGCATTTAAAATTCCTTCATCAGCCCTTTCCTCACCTGAGTTTAATTATTTTTATGTATATAATTATTTTTATGTATATAATGTTCTGCCTGCATGTATGCCTACATGCCAGAAGAGGGCACCAAATTCCACTGTAGATGGTGAGCTAACATGTGATTGCTGGGAATTGTACTAGGGTTCTCTGGAAGACTGCCCGCACTCTCAACCTCTAAGCCATCTCTCCAGGCCTATGAGTCAGCATTTTTCTTGACAAATTTCCTCAGTAGTACCCTAAAGTAAACGGATGATGTCATAAAGCCCTGAGATTAGGGCTGAAGTGTAGCTCAGAGCTAGTGTGTTTTCCTGGCACTTACAAGACCCTGAGTTCAATCTTGACTAGTTGCCTGCTGGGAGCTATCCTGGGTGGTGTGCCTGCCACCCAGGGCCAGGGCACCCTTTGTCTTATCTCTGTCTAGGAATGATCCTTGAGTCACTGAACAAGCACCTGGCAAGTACCTCCTGTTTGCCAGAGACTGGGTCAGGTCATGTGTGCACAGCAAATGGGTTCAGATCCTGTCCTTGGACAGTTCAAAGGGGTTCAGCTTTAGCCAGCATTTTAATTGCTCAGGCTGCTCATAAAGATGTATAATTTTTTCTTTTCCTTTTCTTTTCTTTTTAAATTTTAATTAACTCTATTTGACGTATGAAGGTTCCAGATCACCTGGAACTGTAGCTTTAGATGGCTGTGAGCTTCCATGTGGGTGCTGGGAAGAGCAGCCAGTGCTCTTAACTGCTGAGCCATCTTGCAAGCCCCCATTTCTTTCTTTTTTCCTTCCTTCCTTTTTTTTTTTTTTTTGAGATAGGATTTCTTTGTATAATAGCTCTGGCTGTCCTGGAACTCACTTTGTAGACCAGGTTGGCCTCAAACTCACAGAGATCTGCCCGCCTCTGTCTCCCAAGTATTGGAATTAAAGACGTTCACCATCGCTGCCTGGCAAAAGTACAATTTCTGAATCTTGCCCCAGAAAAGCCCACTCAAGAGGCCTGTGAGCGGGCCTGGAAACTGGCCCCAAGTCGACGTGAGTCTGGTAGGAAAGATTGACCATCAAATCTAGTAGCCTCAGAACTTGGTGATTTAAGGCCAGAGGTGCAGGACGGCTCTGAGCATTGGGAGCAGCGAGGGGCACCCAAGGGCAGTACTGAGGACTGCAGGGCTTCCCTACAGAAGCATGAAGACAGGTTCTCAAGGACAAGTCACCGCTGTCTGGCATGAGGTGGCACTATTTATTCAGGCAGGCTGATAGGAGACTGTGAGACCAGTCAGGAGGAGGAAGTGGACGGGGCTAGGGTGCAGTCCGGAGGCAGCGCAATGACAGCTTGGCAGGTCACCCTGCAGAAAGCCAGTTCTGTGGCTTCATTCCATTCTCATCTGCCCTTGAGGGTGGCTGCTGCCACCCTGCTTCTTTCTTGGGTAAAGGCCCTAAGGCTTAGAGGGAAGCAGTTCACGAAGAGGGTGCCAACCTTGGCCCCAGGTTTGCTGATTCCTCTAAGAAGGGGATGAAGGAGTGGGTTAGCATCCTGTGCAAGAGGTAAATCCCAACAGACCATGACTGACTGGCTTTAAGACAGACTACATGTCTCTAGCTTGGAGACCCTGGATATTCCAGGTCCCAACAGCAACACTATAGAGAAAGGAGCCTAAGGAATATGGTGCTTGGAGCTTGTTGGGAGATTATAAGCATCCAGGCTACTGGAGTTAGATGAAAACTTGGTGAAATGTGGCATGGAGATTGTCCTATTCAGGGTTACTATTGCTGTGATGAAACACTATGTCCAGAAGCAACTTGGGGAGGGAAGGGTTTATTCGGCTTACACTTACTGGTCATCACTGAAGGAAGTCAGGACAGGGACTCAAACAGGGCAGGAACCTTGAGGTAGGAGCTGATGCAGAGGCCATGGAGGGGTGCCGCTTACTGGCTTGCTCCTCATGGCTTGCTCAACCTGCTTTCTTATAGAAGCCAGGACCACCAGCCCAGGGATGGCACCGCCCACAGTAGGCTGGGCCTCCCCCATCCATCACTAATTAAGAAGATGCCCTTACAGGCTTGCCCGCAGCTCCATCTTATGGAGGAGTTTCACAACTGAGGCTTCCTCCTCTCCAATGATTCTAGCTTGTGTCAAGTTGACATAAAACTAGCCACCAGAGATGCAGGCTTGGGGATCAATGGATGTGCTCCCAGGGAGGGTTCAGAGGAAGAAGAGGGGGATGCGCAAAGGAAACAGGGGAAGGTGAGTGAGCTATCAGGAGGCCGTGCAGCCATTCAAGCGTAATAGAGAGGGTCAGTGAAGTAGGATGCAGGGCTGAGCAGCCCTAGTGGGCTGGGTGATCTTGGCTGAACAGGTGCTTCTAGAACCCCTTCCATGAACTGTGGAATATATGAGCAGTTAAAATTAAGCTAGAGGCCGTGAGGGACTTCGCTCCTGTCATCCCAGCACTTGGGAAGCAGAGGCATGAGAACTGTTGCAAGTTTCAGGCCACAGAGGTCTGCAAAGAGATTTCCAGACCAACCAGCATTAAATAGCGAGACTCTGTCTCAAAACAAAACAAAAACAAAGAGATGGGTTCCCTTTCCCATCGATCTAGTTGCTGGTCTTGGTAGTTGCAAAGCAGGAAGATTACACTGAAGTTGTCCTCACTGAGATGTAATTTGGTACAGAGCATGTGGGTAAGATTCAAGCAGGCTTTAACTTTTTCTGTAAGATGGGATAACCTGAGAATTCAAGAAATGAATGTGGCCGGGCGGTGGTGGCGCACACCTTTAATCCCAGCGCTCAGGAGGCAGAGGCAGGTGGATCTGTATGAGTTTGAGACCAGCCTGGTCTACAGAGTTCTAGGACTGGTTCCATAGCTACTGCGAAACCCTGTCTCGAAAAAAAGAAAGAAAGAAAGAAAGAAAGAAAGAAAGAAAGTTCTAGGCAGTTGTAGCAATTACTAACTAAATAGTGGTGTGGTGGTGCGGGGGAGGGAGGATTTTTTGTGTCCCTTTGAGGGTGTTTTGTTTTGGAGTTATTTCTGTCGTTGTTTGTAGTGATGGAACTAGTAAAGGGACCCTCATCCAACATCTGGTCTACGGGCAGAAATTGCCACTGGAAGGAAGGGGCAAGCAAGGGCGGTTCTGAAAGCAGAAACTTCTGACTAATGTGTGATTTACACACATGTAACTCGATTTATAAAATTTTTTTGTGAAGTGAAAAAAAAGAAAGAGATGGGGAAATAAGGAAGACAGACAGACAGACAGACAGACAGACAGACAGACAGAAGAGAAAGCATATACAGAACAGGTTTAGAGCATAATTGCACTCGAGTTACAAAGGACCACAGTGGCTCCCAACACAGTGGTGTCCAGTGCTGTTCCACATGGGTTTGGCATGAACTTCTCATCCATTCTTTGGTTTCTACAAATGAGCTTTCCCCTAGTCTAAATGTATTCATTTTCATTAATTGTACGGAGATGAGACCCAGTGGCTTGTACGTGTGAAGTAAGTGCTTTACCACCGAGCGACTACAAACGGACTTTCTCATCCAGACAAGTAACTCTGATTCTTTTTTTGTTTTGTTGTTTGAGACAGGGTTTCTCTGTTGTAGTCCTGGCTATACTGAAACTTGCTCTGTAGACCTCTGTTAGGTTGGCCTCTAACTCACAGAGATCCACCTGCCTCTTTCTCCCAAGTGCTGGGATTAAAGGCGTGGTTTACTTTTTGAGACAGGGTCTACTAACTGAGTTACGCAGACTGGTCTTGAACGTTCCACTTCCCTGCCTCAGTCTCCCCAGCAGCTGTGATGACAGCCTGCCTCAACAGGTTTGGATTCTCTTACTTTGCTATATAGTATAGCTTGGCCTCTCATTTCTCATCTTTCTGCCACCCTACCAAGTACTGAGATTATAAGCATGAACCACCCCATACCAGTCCAAGATATGATCAATATATTTCTCTGAAGTTCCCAGAAAAAAGAAAAGCCATACCTTGCTAAAGACTCAAAGGGTAACTGGGGGAACTTAATGTTTATGGAGAGTTAAAATGTTGCAGATTAGAGTCCAAATTACCTTCTGCTAGTTTTAGTGCCTTTTTATTTTTTTTTTTGTGTGTGTGTGTGGTGTTCACGCTCATAGTTGCATGTGTGTGGGCACATGTTTGTGGGCACATGTGTGTGAAGATATGTATGTATGTATGTATGTATGTATGTATGTATGTATGTATGTATGTATGTGTATGGCATCTCTTGCTAAAGTGTTGCTTATTGTTAGTCTGGCTAGCCACCTTGCCCGCTAGATTCTATATCTACCTCCAGTAAGCTTAGATCACGTGGGCTGCCATACCCATCCAGCAACCCTATATACAGCCCTTTATATATAGCCCTTCTGAAGACTGCCCACCCACGTGTCTGATCAAATAGCTTTGCCTATCAAAACCTTTACAGTACACTCCATAGCAGACCACTGACTTTTCACCAACCAAATGCTAAGAGTGCTATCATCTAAGGCCTATAGCCGAGTTCCCAACTTGCTCTGATCCCTCTGACTTCTTGGTAAAGGCCATGATTTGTGACTTTCTTTGTTCTGTAACTAATAGTATCGTGTAACCACATTCACGGTGGGACACGTCTTTCAGGGCAACCTCAGTCCTTGTTCCTGGATCATGATCACTCATATTTGGCTCAAAAACAGTTCTGAGGCGAAAACTGTTTTGTGTCTACAGCATAAAGGCAATTAGCTCCACTAGAGTAGCGCTCCAATTACTGGTAACTCTAGGACGAAGTCGGCCTTTGTCCTCAAGCCTTTTGCTGCGGCACCGCATATAGTTTACCCCGAAAGCATTCGCAGAACCTGTCGTTGTAGTCGCTCTACTGGATTGCTTGTGACGCTTCCAACCACTGGGGTTTCAAGCTTATTCAGTACCCAGGCTATTTATTTTGAATTGGCAGTCTGCTTTGTCCACAACATTCCCATGTGGTTGGAAAGGGCAGAGGAAAAAATTGGATGGCTTCAAAGAGCCTGGCGCTGCCATTTGCAAGTCCCTGCCGCAGCGTTGCTCTGGGTACCAACAGCCTCCCACATCCCTATTTTTAGCCGCTGCAACCCGGGCCACGTGATGGAAGAGGCGGTCCAGTAGGCGCCCCGCCCTCGCGGCGTCGCGCAGCATCCCGCAGAGCGCCGAGTCCGCGCCTAGGGCCTGCGGCTGCGGCGATGAAGATCTGGAGCTCAGAGCACGTGTTCGGGTGAGCAGGCTGAGGGCTGCGCTGGGGAATGCGTGGACGAGGCCGGAGCCACGCGCATCCTCGGGAAGGGGCGGGGATCCGGGAGAGGCAGGCACTCCGGGTCCGGGATCGCGGAACGGGGAGCGGGAGGCAGGTGGGAGGCGCAGGCCTCCCCATCCCCATCCAGCCTGTGCAGGCTGCAAGCTGCGCCGCAGGGGTGTTGCGAACCGTCCGGAGTTGCGCAGCGGATGCGCGAAGGGCTTCAATCTGGGGGAAGGCTAGATGCATGGAAGGCATTTGGGGCGTTTGGTCCTGAATACCTATGCACACAAACGCTTCAAAGACCCCGGAGAAACCCCGAACTACCTCAAGTGTCCTCCTGACCCAAGGGCGCCTTCCACCTTGTCACCGAGTGTTTTAATATCTTTTCAAGAAAAAAGAATCTTGAGAATTTCTGATCCTGTCTAGAGAACCGTTTCGTTCTGAGCGGGGGTGGCGGGGGCGGGGGGAACGGCTTGAAACAGAATTGTTATCCGTTGTCATCTAAAGTGTAACATTTTAATAAAAACGTTTCGCCTGGCTTCAGAATTTCTGACTTTATTTTTATTTTTTGATGGTGCTGGAAATCGAACCCCAGTGTTTCGAGCCTCCTAGAAAAGTATTCCACCACAAAATCCACCTTTGAAAAAGAAAAACTTTTTAAAAATGGAACCTTAGAACGGGTGGTATGTATTTTTTTGGTAAAGTTTGCGGCCTTTCTGAAGGAGGTTCCCCCAAGATTCAGGCATAATTTCTACTGTCTGAATGCAGAGAGGGGAGGAAAGTCATTAAGTACAGGGAAGCCAGAGTATTGACTTGGACCCTCTGAGAGCTGCTCTAAGGGTCCCGAAATGTTGATTCTGAAAACAGTGTTGATATTTTTGATCATTTTTGCAGCTTCTGTCCTTTTATTTTTTTTAATTCTATTGTTTTGTAATTTTGTAATCTCTAATGTGTTTCCACCCATTTTAATGTTGTGGTGTATGTGTGTGTTTGGGTTTTTTTCTTGGGGGGGGTTCTTTTTTTTTTTTTTGAGTTGGCCTAGAGCTTGCTATGTAGACCAGGCTGGCCCCAAACTCACAGAGATCCGCCTACCTCTGCATATGCTACCGTGCTTGGCCCTTTTTATATTTTGAAAATTACATTTAATTAATTATTTGTGGGGTGTGTTTGCCACAGTGTGCATACAATATTCTGTCTACATGAATGCCTGCAGGCCAGAAGAGGGCACCTGACCTCATTACAGATGGTTGTGATCCACCATGTGGTTGCTGGGAATTGAACTCAGGACCTTTGAAAGAGCAGGCAATGCTCTTAACCACTGAGCCATCTCTCCAGCCCCCCCATAAAATTATTTTGTTGCTGCTTCATAACTGTAATTTTGTACCTGTTGTGAATCGTAATGTAAATATCTGATATCCATATGGTCTTAGGTGATCCCTATTAAAGGGTCATTAGACCCCAAAGGGGTCATGACCCACAGGTTGCGAACCCATTGCCATCGGAGATTAGTTAGCTCCTGAGGTCTCTGACCTAATCAGTGGTGTAATACACTGAAAATGGGAAATGGTAGAACCACATGGTTGGGACCTGGTTGGAGCGTGTCATTGAACGGCTATGCCTTGGCCTTGACCCCTTCTCTTATTCCCTCCTGCTTTCTGTCTGTCTAGTGGTGAGCTATTGCGCGATACTCTGTGTCCTCTGTCGTTATGTTCTGCCTCATCGCAGGCACAGGAGCAGCCGAGACACGTGACCATAGACTGAAGCCTTTAAAACCACGAGCCAGAGTCAATCTTTCCTTCTCTTAAATTGTTTCTGTGGGTTATTTGTCAGAGTGACTAACCAAGGGGCCGCTTAAGCCAGCAGGTCTTAGGCTGTTCAGTCATAGAACTACTTTACACTCTTGGAAATATTGAGGCCCTCAGTTTTGGTTTATGTTGATTATGTATTTCTTTAAAAAGTTATTTATTTATGTACTTTTTATGTATGAGTGCTCTGTCTGCATGTACACCTGCATGCTAGAAGAAGACATCAAATCCCATTATAGGCAGTTGTGAGCCACAGTGTGAGTGCTGGGAATTGAACTCAGGACCTTTGGAAGCACAGCTAGTGCTGCTAACCACCAAGCCATCTCTCCAGTCCTTGATTATATCTTGTAACAGTTACAATATTAGAGAGCCTTGTATACTGAAAGCCATGTATACTGTAACCCATCACTTAGGAAAGAGGGTCTTTAGGCACACCTCGGCTATGTACAGAGACCCTATCTTAAAAAACAACCAACCGGGCGGTGGTAGTCCATGCCTTTAATCTCAGCACATGTAAGGCAGAGGCAGGCGGATCTCTGTGAGTTCGAGGCCAGCCTGGTCTACAAGAGCTAGTTCCAGGACAGCTAGGACTGTTACACAGAGAAACCCTGTCTTAACACCCCCCCCAAAAAAAACCCCAAAACAACCAACCAATTCTGTTGTCATTAGAAATTTCAATTGAGCCAGGTGGTGGTGGCGCATGCCTTTAATCCCAGCACTTGTGAGGCAGAGGCAGACATATCTCTGTGAGTTTGAGGACAGCATGGTCTACAGAGTGAGTTCCAAGACAGATTCCAAAGCTACATAGAGAAACCCTGTCTCAAGAAAATCCAAAGAAAATAAAAGAAATTTCGGTTCAAATTTTAAAATATTAATTCATTGCAAAGAACAATAATAAACCTCCCTCTTTTTTTTTTTTTTTTTTTGACACAGGGTTTCATGTTGTCCAGGCTGGCTCACTATGTAGCTGAGGATGACTTTGAATTTCTGAACCTCCTGTGTCCACTTCCTGAGTACTTTGATGATAGGCTATATGCCACTATGCCTCGTTTTAAGCCTATACGGTTCACAATTTAAAGTAAAAATTGGGATAAGGATGGTAGAACCTAGATGCCTAGAATGTGTGAAAGCCTGGCTTCAATCCCTAACACCATAAACTTGATGTGTTGGCACATGCCTGTAATCCCAGCATTTGGGAGGTTGAGGCAGAAAATTCAGGAGTTCAAGGCCAGCTGAGCATATATAAGACCCTCTGTCTTGTTTTTAAAGATTTATTTATTTATGTGTATGACTGCTCTATTTTACATGGATGCCTGAATGACAGAAGAGGACATCAGATCCCATTGTAGATGGTTGTGAGCCACCACGTGGTTGCAGGAAATTGAACTCAGAACCTCCGGAAGAGCAGCTAATGTTCTCAACTGCTAAGCCATTTCTCCAGCCCCGATGATGGGGGAAGAGCCACTAGCCAATCACATCAAGTTGGGGTGTGGCCACTTGGACCCCAGGTAGAAAATCGAGAGAACACAGGTGTGCTCTCTCTCCATGCGGTGTCCGCTGGACGGATAGGACTGCAGTGTGAGTGGCGTGAGTTCCCACTTTTTCTTTCATTAAAAATACCTGTTCCTATTGAGCTGGCTTGGTTATTCGATTTGTGCCGACTTAATACTTCTTCACCCTGAGACCCTCTCTCAACAATTAAAACAATTAGAAACTTAACAGCTGCATTTTCCAAAAACTGGAGGACTGGTACTTGAAAAATAATATCCATGATTTCTGGATTTCTGCAGCTTGATTCTCTTACCCACCTCTGCAATCTATTGCCTCTGTTGAGGTGTGTGGATACAGTCCAGCCTCACTCAGATAGGGAGCTGGAAAAGGTGAGTATGTCTTTTACCTTTCCTTTACTGCTATGACCAAAAAAATGATAGCTTCTTAAAAGGTAGTGACAGGCTCACTCACTCCTTAACTTCCCAGAAAATACCTGCCAGGTCCCCAAGTTTGAGCAAACCATTTGTGCATTATTCTCCCAAGGGCACACTGTGGGTGGTGGAGGCAGCCGTGAATTGGGTGGGCTCCTGGCACAACAGCCTGATATACCCAGGGCAGGCTGAGAGCGGCTTGTTCTGCAGAAGTATTTCTGGCACACAGCCTGTTCTCTTGCAGATTGTCAGAGAGTCCTCAGAGGTCAAGTGATGATAAAATTAACCACTTTACCATTTCATCACATACTCCTAAGAGAATCCTGAGCTGTTTCCCTGAGTGCGTGTGTGAGCAGCAGTGACCAGGCTGTGGTTTGGAGCCTGGCCTGCATTGCTGGGAGAGCCCAGCACTTTCCCCCATTGCTTTAAGAGCCATTGCTGTAAATGTTGATAGGACTAGAGAGCTTGTAATGTCCCAATCATGCTGTGACAACCACCTCCTAAGAGGGTCCAGAGCCTCCAGGGTACCCATGCTCTTCAGAACCCACTGGAGGTAGGGTATAGCTGAGCTATTGGCCCTGTGACTGCCTCTTAGCCACCCCACCCCTAAACCTTTAACTCTACAACTTTTAGAAATAAGCAAACATGGAAAAGAGCAGATTCCTGTACACATGGTGGGTCTCCTGAGCTAACTGGACCTCTTAGAGCTTGCTTGGCTTCCCGTGCATTCCCACCACTTGTACTGTCCATGCTACTACGCGCTACGGTATGGTTCACGAGTCTCGGGCAAGGGGCCTGGAGATTGACACACATACATATACACAGAGATAGAGACATGGGGACACGCACGGGTCATCCTTGAAACAAAAATTCCCCCTTTATTGTGTTCAGGGGCAGCTTATATAGGGATCTTTAATTGATAGCCACGCCCCAGCCAAACCCACCAGAAACCACTCCCCTGCCATCAGGAACTTCTGAGAGCCTCGTGCTCAGAGCAGCTGCAAACACAGGAAAACAAGTTGTTTTGCTCAGAGCAGCTGCAAGCGTAACAAGTTGTTTACAGGAAATTCAGGGTACAGCCCCCAACAACCACTGGCCTTTTCCTGGATGATTTAGGCAAATCTTGGACATCAGTTTCTACCATCCTGGATTGCCTAAGGTTCTCCTTAGCATGTGTGATGACTGATCTTGGTTGTTGACTTCACTGGATCTCAAATCAACTCAAGCTGCTGGGTAAACCTGCGAGGGGTTTTCATGATCATGTTTTTTGAAGTGGGAAGATTCACCCTATGGCCACACCGTTCAAAGGACATGGAAGAAGGAAGCTTTGGATTCTGTCTTCTTGCTTCCATTCCTGCTGGCAAGTTCATCCTTCCTGTTGCTAAGGCATCCCTTCACTGACATTACCACCAGTTCTCCAGGATTCCTGCACAGCCTGAGGACCAGCAGCTCTCCGGGAGTCCTCCAGGCCTTCAGCACCACATTGGGACTGTTGGGATCAGCCTCATGGGCTGGGCAGGTACCAGATTCTCAGCCGCTCCAGTGTGAGAAAGTCATTGTGGGACTACCCAGACCATATCATGTAAGCCAGTTTAATAGATCCCCTTTAATATATATTATATTAATTAATATATTACTATACATGATAGATATTCTATTAATATTATATCAGAAGTTCAAGGCCAGCTGAGCATATATGAGACCCTCTCTCAATAATAAAAAATAAAAATAAAAACAACTACATTTTCCAAAAATTGGAGGACTGGCACTTGAAAAATAATATCCGTGATTTCTGGGTTTCGGTAGCTTGATTCTTTTATCTACCTCTGCATCAGTGTTTTGTAATAGATTGTCTTGTTTGAGGTGTATGTATAATACAAAGTCCAGGCTCACACAGATAGAGAGTTGTATATATATTATACTATTTTTATTATAAAATTTTAAGTTACAATATGTTTATAGAATATATAATATAAACATATTTAATATATAATATGCAGCCTATATAATAAAATAATTCATATATATTACACACATACGTTTTTATCAGTTCTCTTCCTTTAGAGGACTCTGATACAGCATGGAAGCCGGCGTTAACCTTCCACCTGCTCCCTGTGGTTCCAGGCAGACTCTGGTATGGATGCCTGCGACCATTCTAGAATGGGTGGCAGCAGAGGCCTCCCTTCCTTTGGAATCTGACTCAGTCACACCACGCTTCGGTGTATAGCTGGGACTCCGCCTGTTGAGAGTGGTCTCTGCCTAACTCCTCATCTGCCTAAAGGTGACAGAGAGTTAGTGCTCTGTGCACTTGCAGCTTCTGCAGGCAAATGACCCATCAGATGCTCCCGTGAAGCGCTCACATGCCTCCCGCCAGCCATGCCCTTCTCAACACCCAGCATTGCCAGGCTTGCATGCTGGCTGTATGTTAGCATTTTCTTCAGCCAGGGGATGCAGTATTGACTTTTGTGCCTAGATTTTGCCACTGTATTTATTTATTTACTTATTGTTTTTTTGAGACAGGGTTTCTCTGTGTAGACCAGGCTGTTCTGGAACTCGTTCTGTAGACCAGGTTAGCCTCAACCTCAGATCTATCTGCTTATGCCCTCCCTGCTGGTATAAAGGTGTGTGACACCAAACCCGACTGGACTTGGTCACTTTAAAGATACCAGGCAACTCGCAACTGCCAGTAATTCCAGTGCCAGGGGACCAATGCCTTCTTCTAGACCCCATGGGCACCAGACACACACTGGTGCACATATAAACATACAAATAAAACACTACACATAAAATAAATTTTTTAGAAAATAAAGATGTTTTGAGGCAGTGGTGGCACATGCCTTTAATCCCAAACTCTGGATTTGGAAGGAGCATCTTCATGTCATTCAAACCTCTAAGTGGTACCGTGGCTTGAAGCAACTCAAGTTTTTTGTGTGTATGAGAGGGTCTTGCCTGCATGTTTGTTTGTTTGTGCACCACGTGTAGCTTTGAACTCAGAGATCCACCTGCCTCTACCTCCTAAATGCTGGGATTAAAGGTGTTTTTTAAAAGTTTTAACTTTTAAAAAGACAAAAAACAAAAACAAAGAAACAAAGAGGTTAAAAATGCCGGGTAGTTGGTGGCGTAAGCCTTTGATCCCAGCACTCGGGAAGCAGACAGGTAGATCTCTGTGAGTTCGAGGCCAACCTCGTCTACAGAGCGAGTTTCAGGACAGGCTCCAAAGCTCCAGAGAAATCCTGACTCAAGAAAAAAAAAGTTTTAACTGTGAGGCTTGGATGCTCAGTGGTTAAGAGCACTTAACTGCACTTGCAGAGGACCTGAGTTCAGTTCCCAGCCCCCACATGGCAGCTTTACAATCACTTGAAAATCCAGTTCCAGGGATCCGATGCCCTCTTTTAGGTTCCTCAGGCACAAGGCACACACATGGTGCACAAATATTCATGTAGGCATACATGAACGCTCATACATATGAAAAACTTAAATTGCTTCAAGCCACGTACCACTTAGAGGTTTAAAACTGCAGATGCTTCTGCCAAAGCCAGATTGCAGGCTGAAAATATCCTTAGTCAAAACTGCTGGAGAAATGGCTCAGCAGTTCAAAAGCGTATACTGCTCTAGTAGAGGGCCCGGGGGGGGGGGGCTGCTCACAACTGCCGTAGCTCCAGCTTCAGGGACTCTGAGGTCCTTTCAGTCTGTTCTGAAAGTGGAAGACGATGACTGAGATACACGTTTGTACCATTATAAAGTCGATAATGGCCCAAATTCAATCAGCTGGGAACTGTCCTTGGTTCTTGGTAGCATTGAGCATGTAGGAACAAAAGCCTGCTTGGGTACATGTGGGTGTTCTGCGTGGGTGTTTTCCAATATGCCACACTACCTACCGAATAGCTGGGCAGTCAGGTAGGACTGTAAGCCCAAATGGAGTCTGGGTCCGGCCTGCATTAAGGGCAGCAGCCTGTGTTTTTCCAGCAAGGTGCAGACCAGGAGGCTGCTAAGTCCCCACAAAAGGCTTCTACCTCCTGTGGGCTGGAGGAGAGCAAGGAGAGGAAAAACCCGAGGTGAGCTAAGCTCGATGGCCCTGCATAGGCCCAGCACAGACCTGGGTCTCCTCTGGAGACCTGGGCTCAGACAGAACCAGAACCCCGGACAGCCTTCCCTGCGTAGACACAGGATCCTCAGCCTCAGGGCCACTTCCTCTGCTGATTGTGTTCTCTTGCCAGCCATCCCTGGGACACGGTGATCAAGGCTGCCATGCGGAAGTACCCAAACCCGATGAACCCGTGCGTGGTGGGCGTGGACGTGCTGGAGCGCAGCGTGGATGGCTGTGGGCGCCTGCACAGTCTGCGCCTGCTCAGTACTGAATGGGGGCTGCCCAGCCTCGTGCGAGCGGTGAGCCTCCCTGCATGGCCGCCCGCCTTTACTGCTAAGGGATACCACGAATGGCTCGGCAAGGTCCCCGCAGTCTTGCGCCCTCTTCTCCTTGGGCTGTCTACGGGTCCCATTCCGCTTTTTGGGAAGGACACTAGTCACTCTGGGATAAGTGAGCTGGGTGAACTTTCTTCAGTGACATCTGTCAAGGCCTAGAACCCCATATTTTGTAATGCTTCAGTTAGACCTTTACAGAGGAACTTCAGGTAGACACAATCGCTCTTAGAGTCAGGAATGGGGGTGGGGTGGGGTGGGTCGGGTGGAGAGCGGTGAGAAGGTAACAGCCGGGGGACAGCTTTGCCCTGCATGGTTGCACGCTGGCTTCCCCTCCACTCAGAGCCCAGATCCTTACATGGCCCTACCATTTCCTGCTGTCTCCTTGTGGCCCATTCGCCACTCTTGGATCCTATGTCAGAATGTGACATAGAATCCTGCAGGCTGAGTCTTTACTTCAGAGCTCTTGCCAGCAGAGAAGACTCTCTTCTCGGGATCCCCGGGGTTCCCTGGTTTAATTTTTGTCAGAGCATTCATTAATATCAAGTATTAAACTCTTAAATCCTTTCTCTAATGTCTGCCAGGGGTTTGACCCTTCTGCCCACTGCTATATCCGCAGGCAAAGAGCATTTGGTGTGAAGAAATGAGTAAATGGACATGTTGCTATACTAGCTTTCTTTTGTCTCCTAGATTTTGGGAGCCAACAGGACTTTGACATACATCAAGGAGCGCTCCGTCGTGGATCCGATTGCAAGGACAATGGAGCTGTGTTCCACCAATGTAAGCAGAGGTCTAAGATGAGAAAAGTGCTTAAATGTTTCTTGGCGGTGTTGCTAATGCCTCCTTTAAATTCTATTTTCAGCTTGCCTTTTGCTCGAGGTATGCTTATTTTTAGTAAGAGATTTGGATTTATTTAGTGGCATTTTATCTTTAAAAGCAAAGCTTTTAGACGGGGGTCTCACTATACCCCAGGTGAGCCTGGAACTCTTTGGATATCACAGGTTGGTCTTAAATTTATGGTAATCCTCCTGCCTCACCTCTGGAGTGCTGAGGCTATGCCACACTTACCTTTTTCTAGTCTTTTTATTCAAGTATAACCAACATAGAATAGGTGGTGGTGTGTGTACCAGGCAGATCTCAATGAGTTTGAGGCCAGCCTGATCTACATAGTGAGTTCCAGGACGGACAGTTACATAGTGAGACCCTGCCTCAAAATAAGTAAATAAACAAATAAAATAGAAAGAAAGAAAAAGGCAATAACCAGCTAGATAAGAGAACTGAATCTGAGTGTATTATTGCACACCTGGATGACTGTGTATTTTATATATAAGAAGAAAAAGGAAAAGAAGAAGAGAGGGTCTCACTATGTAGCCCTAGCTGGCCTAGAGTATGCTACGAATACCAGGCTGGCCTTGAGTGCATCGATGTCCTTCAGATGTGTGTCACCATGCCCAGCTAACAATATATATTGTTAGAACTGGAAGAACTGGAAGAAAATATTTGGAATGTCTTCACCACGAAATTGTAAATATTTGAGGAAACAGATATGTTTACCCTGACTTTTAAATTTTACTTTTAATTGTGTATTTTGAGACAGGGTCTCAATATGTAGACCAGACTGGCCTGGAACTCTCAGAGATCCACCTGTCTCTGCCTTCCTAGTCCTGGGATTAGCCATTACCTACCCTGATTTGAATGCTGCACAATGTCACTCTACATAGGAACATTACAGTGCCCTTATCTGTGTATTATTTTCATATATTAATACAAATAGGACTAAGGCACACATGCACACAATTTTCACAAAGTGTGGGTAAGCCGACAGAAAAAGCAACAGACATGATCAAGCCCAATAGCCTCCAGAACGTGTCTTGAGTCACAGCAGGGTGTGGGTGTATCTGCAAACACCATGGCCAGCAGAGTGAGAGGCAAGTTCAGCACCGCTTGGTAGCTGTTCTTGATTCAGACTCCGAGAGCTGGACCCCAGGTAGTTTACTTTAGGCACATTTAAGCACAGCACAATTTGGTGAAAAGTTTTCTGGTGATGATTAACTCGGTCCCGTGTGCACAACAAAGCTTAAGACATGACTACGTGGAAGCCCTTTGTAAAGTATAAGTGGCATCTTCCATAAAGATGGGTTCTATAGATTAACTGAGAACACAGGCTCAAGCTAAGGAGGAGGATCCGGTGTGGTCTCAGCCATACAGATGGCACAAAAGTCGCCAGGCTATCAACCATGCCCACTCCTAGCCTTCTAGGTGGAAAGCAGGTCATGCATCTCTCTCTTTGAAGAGACAACCCTGTGTGTTTAACACGCCTGGTTCCCTAGTGCTTATCGTGAGTTCGAGGATCTCTGTGCCTCCCACAGTAGAGATACTGCCAGTGCTATTTGTCTGAAATAGAGTCTCACTGTGTTAACCTGGTTAGCCTCATATTCCTAAGCTCAAGTGACTCTCTGGCCTCAGCCTCCAGAGTCCCTGAACTTCACCTGGGGCTCCAGCTACATGCCATCATACCCTGATTGGTGGCCATTGTTTGCTTTGCTTGTCCCATGCTTGAGGTCCAACTCAGGGACTCATATGTAGTAGGTAAGCCCTCTACCACTGAACTACATCCCCTGCTCCTTACTGGTCATTTTTGAAGGTACTTTCCAGCTAGAGAGATGGTTAGTGCATAAAAGTACTTGGTGCCAACACTTAGGAGCTGAGTTCAACCCCTGAACACACATGGGAGAAGGAGAGAACCAGCTCCCAGACTCCCCTTTGATCTTCACTTGTGTGCTGTGGCATGCTCACCTACACACATGTGCATGCAATAAGGAAGAAGATAGAATGAAATGTAACAGCCACTTAGAATGAAATGTAACAGCCACTTCCCCTTTCCTCTTATTTCTTTTTTTTTTAACCACTATACTAACAAGGATATTTCTTTTAATTATAAATACATATATAGAGCTAACTGTGGTGGCGCATGCCTTTAGTCCCAGCACTTAGAAGGCAGAGGAAGTAGATCTCTGGGTTTCAGGCCAGCTTGGTCTATAGAGTGAGTTCCAAGACAGCCAGGATTACACAAAGAAACCTTTAAGTTCCCCACTACACCCCCCCCACACACAAGAAAAAGGCATATACAGGGGCTGGAGAGATGGTTCAGCAGTGACAAGTACTTATTGCTCTTGCAAAGGCCCTAGGTTCATTGCCCAGCACCCATATGGTGGCTTACAACCATCTGTAACTCCAGTTCCAGGGGATTCAATAAGTTCATCTGACCTCGGCAGGTACCAGGCACCATATATGATGCATATACATGCACGCAGGCAAAACATTCATACATGTAAAATAAAATAAATATTAAAAAATTTTTAATTTCTTTCCTTTTTTTTTCCCCAAGGCAAGCTTTCTTTGTGTAACATGCCTGACTGTCCTGGAACTCTCTTTATAGACTAGGCTGACCTTGAACTCACAGAGATCCACTTGCTTCTGCCTCCTGAGTGCTGGGATTAAAGGCATGCACTACCACCACCCCACTCCTCCTGAAACCTTGAAACCTTGACTATTGCTTCTAGACCATAAAACTCATCCTTGTGAGAGACATCACTTGTACTTTACAACAGCCTCAGTGATTTCTGTGTTGTCTTCGGGCCAGGCCAACCCTGACTCCATGGGCATTGTGTTTACCTCAGCCATTCTCTCCAGATCCTTATCTTCCCTTGAGCACTGTTTCTAAGTCTAGAATCCATCTTATGGACGAAGCCATATGTACTTTTTTTTTAAAAGATTTATTTATTTATTATGTATACAATATATGCCTGCACACCAGAAGAGGGCGCCTGATCTCATTACAAATGGTTGTGAGCCACCATGTGGTTGCTGGGAATTGAACTCAGGACCTCTGGAAGAGCAGGCAGTGCTCTTAACCTCTGAGCCATCTCTCCAGCCCCCCATATGTACTTTGTAAAGAGCTTCAGCGCAAACCCGTCTTCAGCTTTGTTATTCTCACAGGGCTGAGTTAATTGTTATCAGAAAACTTTTTCCAAAACTGTGTTGTGTTTAAATTTGGCAAAAATAAATGAGCTGGGGGGCTGGAGAGATGGCTCAGCAGTTAAGAGCATTGCCTGCTCTTCCAAAGGTCCTGAGTTCAATTCCCAGCAACCACATGGTGGCTCACAACCATCTGTAATGAGGTCTGGTGCCCTCTTCTGGCCTGCAGGCATACATGCAGACAGAATATTGTATACATAATAAATAAATAAATAAAAAATAAATAAATGTAAAACATTCTCACTAATTTAATAAAAAGCCAAATATAAAAAAAAAATAAATGAGCTGATGTCAGACTCAAAGTCTTGGCTCAGCACTGGTTACCTAAATGTGGCTAAACCGAGTTTCATTCCTATCTCCTCATGAACTGCTTCCTTGCTGTACAGAAAGCCTGCAGGGACCCTCCACATTCATTGACCAGTGTGGCAGCCTCATGTGGCCATTTAATTAGGATTAAATAAAATGTAAAAGAGCCATTGGTCTGCGTGCGGGGTTGTTCATTAGCCATGTGTGTTTGTAGCCGACATACAAATGCAACATTGTAGCACCATGGGGAGTTCTGCTCACTGTGCTGTTCTAGACGCAGTTTTTAGGTGTTTTGTTTTGTTTTTAACCTGTGTGTGTGGTGTGAGTCTGTGTGAGCATGCCATTGCATGCATGCAGAAGTCAGAGGACAGCTTTATGAAGTCAGTTCTGTCCTTTTCTCTTTACATGGGTTCCAGGGATCAAACTCAGGGTGCTAGGCTTGTGTGACAAGCACCTTTATCTGCTGAGCTGGTCTAGGTAGGTTTTAGTAGCAAATAGAACAGTATGTCAGCTTGCTGACAGGAAGGAGGATTGGAGATAAGGCTGCTGAAGCCTCTGTGTGGATCCCGAGCTCTAGCACATCCAGTCCAGAGCCAGGCCCCCCAATCCAGCATGGCACGCGGGCTGGAGAGTTCACTACTCTCCATGGACAGTACTAGTGGGTTGTCTGTCCCATGGCTGCCGACGGGCTTGGCTGTGTGTGAGTGACTTAAAGGCAGATCCCTCCTCAGGCGTCGGGAGGGAGGGATCAATAATCACCAGAAAGAGCTGCCCAGTGCTGTTCCTAGCATACAGTGTAGAGGAGAGGGGCCACAGGATATTTCCTTTCTCTGGCTTTCATAAGTGCTAATTTGGGGCTGGAAGTGTAGATGGTTTGGAAAGAAATACAAGAAAATTAAAACCTAAAGCCAGTTATTAATTGATATATGTATGTATGCATGTATGTATACATATGTTTTTCAAGGCAGGGTTTCTCTCTGTAGCCCTTGGTTGTCCTGGAACTCGCTCTGTAGACCAGGCTGGCCTCAAACTCACAGAGATCCCCCTGCCTCTGCCTCCTGAATGCTGGAATTAAAAGTGTAGGCCACCACTGCCCTGCTGGCCTATTTTTTAATTTTTTTATGTGTGTTTGTTTTGTTTTTTAAAGATCACGCTCACAAATCTGGTGTCTGTGAATGAGAGGTTGGTGTACACACCTCATCCAGAGAACCCTGAAAAGTGAGTCATCTCATCCTGGGATAGGGACATTGAACAGCAGGGGTGGATAGAGCTTCCTTCCCAGGGTGAGTCAGCCCCTCACTTCAATTCTTCTGCAGGACTGTGCTCACCCAAGAAGCCATCATCACCGTGAAGGGGATTAGCCTTGGGAGCTACCTGGAAAGTCTAATGGCCAGCACGATATCCTCCAATGCAAAGAAGGTGGATACCTCAGGACGGGGCGCTGGTGCCCTGGGGGGCAATGTGACAGATGAAGTGGTGACATGTCTGGTTCTCCTGAGAACTGGGGACCTTAAGTTGAACTCCTAAGGTCACAGCATTCCTCACTGTGTTTTTCTAGTGGGAGCAGAAAGGCTGACCAGGATCTGAGGGGAAAGGCACCTGTCCCAGTCGGTTACTATTGCCGTGAAGTCCGTCCCAGTCTCTCTGTGTCGCAGGCTGGTGACTGGCTGCACGTAGCAAGAACTGAAGTCCTTCTGTGTTGTTGCAGGGCTGGGCTGCCATCGAGTGGATAATTGAACATTCCGAGAGTGCCATAAGCTAACAGGTCTGCACCCATGCCTGGTAACACAAGGGGCAACCACCGTAACTTCTAAACCTGGTACAGTCTAGCTTTTCATTACCTGTGTGCATGCAGTACACGAGAGAATGCTTGTTTGTCCACTTCCTGCTGTCTGTCGCCACGGACAGGTCCATCCTCTTTCGTTTCCTGGGTTTGTGCCTAGACTTCTTTCCGGGGTATCCCTAAGCAATTGCCAGCTAGAGTGTGAGGAAGGCAGTGTTGCATTTGCTGCCCTGAGGTCTCAGTACCTGGCTTCCTGAACATTCCTCAGGATTGTCACCACTCATGAAGAGCCTCCATGAATTGGTCCACAGTGTTATGGGCAGATTTAATCTTGAGGTTTTTTGTTGTTGTTGTTTTGTCTTGGGAAAAATTATACTTTGTGAAAATGTTCTCATTTTTGTTAGCTGGGGAATAATGGGACCTGGGACCTCACCCCTGCTGGCTTGAGTAAGTGCTCTTATCTCTGAGCTCCACTCCTGGTCTGGGTCTGTACATGTTCCTATGAAGAATACTTTGTTACTTTGAGCCTATTTAGTCGACTACTGGGCTGTCCCTGTAGTGGCAAAGGAATTTCTCTTAATGAGCTGCACAGCTTTCCTTGGTTTCCTCAGCTCCCAGGAAGGTGCCAATTGATTGGTTGGCATTCATCTTGGCGTCACAGTGAGAGTCCCACTTCCCTTTAGGAGGGGCCCTCCTTACTTCCTGTCTGCTGCTGACAGCTACAGCCTGCTTCCCTCCCTTGCCCCCAGTGCATGCTTGCTCCCACGATTCCCTCAGCCAACAATCTGTGGGGTCTGAGGTGTCTTTAAGACAGTTTCGCTTATTCCTAAGTCAGCAAAGTTTGCCAGAGAACTTTACCTTGAGTCCCAGGCCAAGACCTGCCACGGGACTTCTTAGCCTTGACCAGAGCTGAGCTTGTGGGGGCTATGTGTGGGTCTGTGTGTGGAGGGAGGGAAGCCTGAGGCGAGTCCTCAGGTTTCGTTTCTTTGTAAACTAGAGCTAACCTGTCCCCATCTTCAGTCAGACATTGCACCAAAAAGAGTCAAGGAGAAAGGAAAGAAGGAAGCAAGCATGGCTGGACAAGGAAGAGGAAAGGCAAGTGTGAACGAATGTGGTTCCTGTCAAGACTGCAAGAGGTGGGACCTGCTGGACTCTTCCCTGTCCTTGGTATCCCGGTCCAGCATTGGGCCCAGGCACCAGCAGTGCAAGGCTGTGGTTCCTGGGCGTGTTCTGAGCCCTACTCTGCCAGCTTCTGCTGTAGGTACTGTGCCACCACAGCACTGGGCTGGGACAGGACTGGGCTGCACTACTCCTGTGCTGGTTTTAAGCTTTTACCTGCTTCCCCTGGCAAGAGCGCCATCTCTGCCTGCTGACTCCAGTCACTTCACCAAAGGAGAGCTCCCCTCTCCTCATGCCCTGCCAGCTAAGCCAGGGTAGGTTCCCTCAAACCTTCCCCAGGGATCTGGCTGCTATCCTCTGTTCCTGGTGGCCACATGACCTTATAGTGGTTCACTTGCCTCTGTGAAGAAGGTGGATAAGAAGTTGCTTTCTGATCCTCAGGGTCCCCATCATGTACCATATCCAAAAACAAAACAAAACAAAACAAACAAAAAAAAAAACGGTGTGGAGCGCTCTCCAGAGGCCAATATGGGTTCTGGTGGTGACTGGGATTTTCAAGATCAGACTGGTCTTGAACTCACTGTAGAACTGAAGATGACCTTGAACTCCTGATCTTCTTGCTTCCATCTTCCAAAGTGCTGGGATTATAGATTTGGGCTGCTATACTTGGCTCTTTTTGGTTGTTGTTGAGACAGATCTTGGAGCCCGGGTTTTCCTGAACCTCCTGCCTCAGCATCTCAAGTGCTGGAATCCCAGGTGTGCACCACCATGCTCCAGCTGGGATCCTTGTCAAGTCCCTACCATCTTTTCAGCTTCTACCAACTAAAAAGAGAGGTTGGGGACCTGTTGCTGTGTAAGGAGGAGCCTTCCAGCTAATTCCCTCTTCTACCTCCTGTGTTCCTGGGGTCCTGCTGGCTCTGAGTGGTGGCTTTGTGCTCTTGGCCTAGGTTGAAACCCCTCCCCCAAGCCCACTTTTCCTTCCTGCCTTAGAGTTTCTTGTAGTTTTCTTTTTCTCTGATAGCCCATGCTGTAGACCAGGAACTCACTCTGTAGACCAGGCTGGCCTCGAACTCACAGAGATCCGCCAGGCCTCTCCTTGTAGTATTATAAGTAACTCAATCTGGCCTTCAATTCACCGTGTATGTGAGGCTGACTTCGAATCCCTTCCACCTTTCAAGGACCAGAATTACAGGTGAGCACCATCATGCGTGGCTTCCTACCATCATCACATGAAGGTTTAAAACACTAAAGATGTGTATGGAGACATGTGTATATATGTATAGGCAATTCGTGCTTGCAGTTTAAAAAAGAGGTATTGAATCTACTGACTAGTATAGACCTTTGCTCTCCCTGCCAGTCAAATCACTGTTTTTTACAAACCTAGAATTTTTCTATGCCTATGAAAATTTGTCTTTTTCTTTCATTAAACTTGGGTTCATACTGTAACTGTCTTTGTGACTGTCTCCTTTCTACTTTTAAACAAGAGTCTTTTTTTTTTTTAAGTGTTCATTTGTGTTTCACCTGTCTGTGTGTCTGAGGGTGTCTGATCCCCTGGAACTGGAGTTAGACACTTAGGGGCCACCATGTGGGTGCTAGGAATTGAACCTCAGTCTTCTGGGAGAGCGGCCAGTGCTCTTAACCACTGATCCATCTCTCCAGCCCTAAACAGCAGTGTCTTGAAAAGTCCCTGCGGAAAGCCTGGCCTGTAGTTCCTGAGGCCACTGAAGGCCTCTTGCCACAGTCACTGGGTCTGTCACCGTTGTAAAGTGTCAGGCCCCAGTGAGACACTGAGGTTTCTTTCTGTGGGAATGGCTCTTTAACACTGTCCCACTTTGAAATGGTTATAGACTGATTTGACAGCTTGACTGGAGTAGGAAACACCTAGGGCAATAAGGAGAAACACTCTAGAGTGTCTCTGTGAGGGGACCTCCCCTCTCTGTGGGCAGCACCATTCGACCCATGGGCCGTAGACATGAGAAGGGGGACAGAATGTCAGTAGAGCGCTGGTACTGCTGTCTTCTTCCAGATTAGTGCCACAAACCACATCACTTCTGCAGCCAGGTGGATTGCATTCCTCTGGACTATGTTAGAGCCTTCTCTCCGTAAATTGCTTCTCCGATGGGTCTTCGGTCACACCAGTCCGAGAGGTGTGTAACGCTTGTTTAGAGCGTGTAGTGGTGTAGTTGTTGCTTTTTTTTTTTTAGTTTTCCATGGTTTCTCTGTAGCTTTGGAGCCTGTCCTTGAACTCGCTCTGTGGACCAGGCTGACCTCAAACTCACAGATTTCCACCTGCCTGTCTCCCGAGTGCTGGGATTAAAGTCATGCACCACCACCAACACCCGGCCAGTCATTGTTTTTAATATAAATTCTGTGTAAAGTTGTTGGGTTTTGTAGCTTTTGCTTTGGTTGGAAGTGGATTCTACAACTCTTTCTTTAGGGACCTCGTCAGCATAAAAGTAAATGTTTTATGATTTAGTGTTCTGACTTAATTTTTAAGTTGAGAAAATAGGCAAAAGTCAGCTCTAAAAATATGTCAGCCTCACACATCCCACTCCAAGGCTAGTCAGTACCTCTGGTACTTGGAAGAGACATCTCAAATGATAGCCTCGTATCCCAGGATGCTCCACAGAAGAGTTCCATAGATCCCCAAAGTAACAAACCCTATTGAAAATCACAAACTAGAAGCCAAATGGGGGCACAAAACAGAATATAGTGTGTGTGGGAAGCCAAGGGGGCCTCTAGGATGTGCCACAGTGCTGGCATAATCTTGGCAGGGTTGGGAGGCCTGGGAGTTCGGCCACTGACCCTTGAATGGAAACTCAGAGAACATGTAGGCTACAGCCATGAGTGTGAGACCATGCTTGGATGGAGGCTAGGGCTGGGCCCACTGCCATGGTGTTGTTCCCACTTCTCCCTGGTTTGCAGTCAGCTCACACTAGGAAAGGAGCGCCAGGGAGGCGGCGGGCTCACTTTCTTGGCTCTGCTTCTGGCCTCTTTCTTGGTAGGAAGATGGCTTTGTTGGTTTTAGAAAGCTGATTAAGCTTGCCCAGAGTCCATCCTTTTCCCAGGTCAGGATACCGAGGGAAAGGGCTCCCAGTGCACGCGTACCCTCCAGCAGGCGTTTGTGGTGCCATTTGACCAGCATGGCTGGGATAAATGGTGGCTAGGACACTTTGTTTTCTCAAAAAGCATGCTGTCCCCAGAGAGCTGGATATATGGTTTAAACAGGAGAGTCCATAGTTCCCCTGTGAGCTTGTTAACTCTGGGTGGTCTGTACAGAACCCATTAAGCAGTGGCTTGCTGTTGGTTCTTTTTTTTTTTTTTTTTTTCCGAGACAGGGTTTTTCTGTGGCTTTGAGGCCTGTCCTGGAACTAGCTCTTGTAGACCAGGCTGGCCTCAAACTCCCAGAGATCCGCCTGCCTCTGCCTCCCGAGTGCTGGTATTAAAGGCGTGCGCCACCACTGCCCAGCCTTGCTGTTGATTCTGATGCAGCTACTGGGCATATGGCTGAGAAACAATGGACCTGTGTGTGGCCTCCTGAGTTGTAGGATCACTTTTCCTGCTTGCTTGTGTCCTCCTAATGTTAAGCCTGTGTCATCAGTGCCATGTCATTGTCTTCCCATGACAACGGGCCTTAGTTTGAGTGTAGGATGTGGACTGTTAAGTTCAGGTGTGTCTAATAATGGAAAATACCTGTTTCGTTACCAGTCAGAAATGAATTGGAATTTTCTTCTTTATTGTTTAAACTTGTAAGCTTAGCCAGTTTAACTTGCAGAAGAGAAACAGAGAAAGACAGGGGCATGGTGCGGGAGAACAATTCTATATCTGTCAATTATGTTTTAAATAAACGCTGATTGGTTGGTAGCCAGGCAGGAAGTACAGGCGGGAAAACCAGACAGGAAGTAGAGGTGGCGCAATAAGAATAGGAGAATTCTGGGAAGCAGGAAGCTCCCCTGCACTCCTGCCCAGACCACTGACGAAGCAGGGTGTGACCTGCCCCGCTTGAAAAAGGTAACGAGTTATGTGGCTAACATAGATAAGAATAATGGGTTAATATAAGTTATAAGGGCTAATACAAAGCCTGAGCTAATGGGCCAATCAGTTTATAATTAATATAGACCTCTCTGTGTGATTTCCTTTGGGACCTAATGACTGTGGGACCTGGTGGGAGGACAGAAAAAAACCAGGCCCTTCATGTTACAGGGGCAGTTAGAAAGAGTTGTTAATATTTTCATTATGGGCCAGCTCATTATGGGCCAGTGAGCTGGCTCTGTGAGAAAAGAGACCCGCTGCCAAGCCTGAGGGCCAGGAACCCATATGGTGGAAGGAATAACAGGCTATTTAAGTTGTTCTCTCACTTCCAGGTGTACACACACAGACATTAACGTGCACACATGCACACCACATACACAGGTAAAAAAATAACATTTTTAAAACTACATTTACTTTTATGTGTACGTGTATTTGTGTGTGGGCCACTTCCAGTGGCTCAATAACCAAACTTTTAACAACTCTAACTGCCCTTATCTTTCTTAAGCTAAACTGGTTTAGCTTAGGAATTTAAACAATAAAGAAGAAAATTCTATTTCATATTACAACTGAGAACGTTAGGTGTCTTCCTTATCTCTCTCTACCTTATTTTGGATTTTTGAGACAAAGTTTCTATGTAGTCTTGGCTGGCCTGGAACTCCCCATAGAGACCAGGCTAGCCCCAACTCAGATCCACATGAGTGTTGGGATGAAAAGCCATGCCCAGCTACCTTCTGAGATAGGGTCTCTCACTGAAACTCGGAGCTCAGACTTGACAAAACCGACTAACTTGAAGGTCGGGGGGTTCCCATCTCTGCATCCTTTGTACTAGAATTACAGGTTCAAGCCACTATGCATGACTCTTTTTCATGGGTGCTGGGGATTGGAACTCAGGCCCTCCCTTGAGCTTGTGTGGAAAGCACTTTACTGTCCAAACCATCTTCCCAGCCACTAAACTGCTGTTATTTTAAGACAGATTTGTTTCTATGCATGGATGTGTCACAGGAGTGCAGATGCCTGTGGAAGCAGACGGACTGGACCAGATTCCCCCGGAGCTGGGTTACAGGCAGCTATGAACCACTGGTGTGGGTGCTGGGAACTGAACTCTGGTCCTCTGGAAGGTCAGCGAGTGCTCTTGACCATTGAGTATTTTTTTCTTCACCCCGGGAGAGAAGTCTTCATGGGACTGGATGTTACGACCATTGGTTAATAAAGAAGCTGCTTTGGCCTATGGCAGGGCAGAATATAGCTAGGCAGGAAATCCAAACAGATACAGGGAGAAAGAAGGCGGAGTAGGAAAGATGCCAGCAGCTGCGAAGGAACAAGATGTGAGGTAACGATCCACAAGCATCATGGTAAAATATAAAAGAAACGGGTTAGTTTAAGTTGTGAGAGCTAGTTAATAATAAGCCTGAGCTAACAGGCCAAACAGTTTGTAATTAATACTAAGCCTCAGAGTAGTTGCTCGGGAACTGGCAATTGGTAGAGAAACCTCCAGCTACAGGTTTTGGCTTCTGAAGGTGTTTGCCTTTGTGTTTGTTCTCAACCCACATTCAGGCAGCCTGAGTGCTCTGATATGGGAGTTTGCTGTATCCTCTCTCTACTACTTTCTCTCCAACCGATGGGCTCCTTTAAGGCTGAGCCTACGTAAACAAGTTTTCTTTGCTGTGATCTCAGTGAGCCACACCCCCAGGCTCCAAACAATTCCATACAGAACCTTGATGTTCCCTGGCTCTGAAACTGATTGTGCTGGGAACTTGAGTTAGGGAAGAGGTATCCTGCAAGAGCCAGATATATGGTCTTTACAGGGATCTGAGAAAACTCAGGTGGGGCATGTGCCTGCTGAACATGCAAGAACCGTGGACACAATACCCACTCCAAAGGGCTGTGAGGGTATCAGAGCAGAGAGCAGGTCCCTGGGCGTGGCTTAGGACTGGTCCACGATGCTGCTGGTGTTGAGCAGGCTTGAGAATCTAAGGCTGCAGCCATGGAGCTCACTTATTCAGGGAGGGTATTTTTAATTTTTGTTAACTTTTAAGTCATTAGGAAGAGCAGTCAACTGTGAAACTATCAAGTAGTAATTAGCACTTAGTAGAAGCCATTTGGTTCTCTGGGGTACTTTTTCAAGTTCTGTGCTAGCTGCTGGTTATAGCACACGCTACCAGGGCAGGGGCTGGCAAGTCAAGCTTGCTGCCAGGAATAGTTCTGCTATTTCCAGAGAGTCATGACAAAAAAAAAAAAAAACAAACAAACAAAAAAACAACAACAAACTCTCAACTTTGGGCTCTCTGACAGAGATGCCAAGGCCGCAAAAACCTGAAACACTTCCCATCTGGCCCTTTGCTATCAAGGATCCCACTGTGTTCAATCACTTAAGTTAAACCAAATTTGTTTCTCCAGACAGCTTTCCTCTCCTCATTAATATGTAGTTCTTCCATCTACCAACACAAAACTCCCACTAAGAGTCTTTCCCAAAGCTTCTGCGCAGTCATCAGACAGGCAAACCTTCCCTTGGAAGGAAGGCAGCAGGTCCACTTTTGTTTCATATTCTCGCTGTCCCAGTCTATACTGAACAGCCCCTTCCACGATGGCCCCGGAGGCCACACCCCATGACCTCTAAGCTCTGCCATCTGCATGCACATGGGCCACCGCACTCAGTCCCACAGAAGCATGGACTGATGGTGCCTGCGACTCATCTGCCACATGGTAAGGTCACCAAGGAGCCCAACAAGTCCTTCGGGCACTCAGCTGTGCGAGGAGCCACACTGGAAGCAGAGTTGTAGCCCTGTCTAGCCTTCAAGTAATGAATCTCTAATGTCACTCTGCATGGAAGTGTGGTCCTGGGCTGCTGCTGAACTCCTGACCCACAAACTTTTGCTATAATAAAGGCTTATAATTGAGATGGCTTTTAGATAAATTGTTACGCAGCCATGCATGGCTCCCGTCACCTTACAACTGGCCCCCTGCACACTGTTCCATTCACTCCGAGCTCTCCTGTCTGGACTCCCCTGACTAGAAAGCCTTTTAGGGATGTTTCATTCCATGTATTTATTCAGTCATTCACCTGTTTTAATTTCTGTTTTAGAGAAGCTTCCTTACTCTTTTCTGAGGACAGTAAAAGCGAAGACTGAGGTCCTGGCACCAGCGGTAATGTGGCTGGCAGATGGCATTTGCTCTCCCTCTGAGCTGCCTTCACTCAACACAGAGCTGGCTTTGTTCTATGCCACTCAGGGCACCATAAACTACCATCATCAGTTCCTTGAGAATTACAAGCTGCTCGCCTGTGGATGTGAGTCTTTCCAGAGTCATGATCAGATGAACTACTTTGCACACAAAGAGCTGGGCCTGGTGGTATCCACTGTGATCCGAGAACTTGGGGAGGTAAAAGAAGGAGAATCGGGAATTCAAGACCAGCCTGGGCTTCATGATGTCCTGTCTCAACAAACAGCACTCATTCTGGCCTCTCTGGATTTACCTTTCATCCTGATGTAGCCTGTGTCAGGAGCACCTCTTCCCACGCTATCTCCATGCCCTGGTCCCCTAGCTCTTTCCCTATGTCCCTTCTAGCCCATCCCATTCCTTTGTATCACCTGCAGACCTACAGAAGTACTTTCTACCAAGACCCCAGAGCCACCCCACTTGCTTAGGATCCAATGGGGCACAGCAATCAAAGAACAGAATACCCCCCAACAAAGTCAAGGCAAAATATCCACACCAAGAAGCACCTCACATTGCATATCTCCACATGCCTCGGGTCCTAGTGTAAACTACAAACACGGATAATCAAGACAATATGCCTCCTCTAGAAGCCAGTAATCCCACCACACCAGGCTCTGAGACAAGATTTAGCTGAAGTATAAGACAAGAGCTTCAAAACAGCTATGAGAATTTCAAGAACCTCAAGAGAATATGAATAATGTCTCAATGAAGGTCACAAAAACAAATAATTGAATCAGATAATGAAAACATTTCAAGATATGAAAATAGAAATAGAATCACTAAAGAAAACCCAAACTGCAATAAAACTGGAAATGAAAAGCTTAGAGTATCAAACAAAAACCTCAAGTTAACCTCACCAACAGATAGCAAGACATGGAAGAGGAAAATCTCAGGTGTTGAAGATGAAGGTAGAAGAAATGGAAAGCTCAGTCAAAGAAAACCGTTAAACAAACAAACAAAACCCCCCAAACCCAGGTACAAAACAACAAGGAAATCTGGGACACTATGAAAAGACCAAAACTGGGGCTGGAGAGATGGCTCAGTGGTTAAGAGCACTGCCTGCTCTTCCAAAGGTCCTGAGTTCAATTCCCAGCAACCACATGGTGGTTTACAACCATTTGTAATGAGATCTGGCACCCTCTTCTGGCCTGCAAGCATGCATGCAGACAGACTACTGTATACTTAATAAATAAATCTTAAAAAAAAAAAAAAAGACCAAAACTGTGAATAATACGGATAGAGGAAGAAGATAAACCCAGGTCAAAGGCACAGAAAATATTCTTAAGAAAATCACAGAAGACAATGTCTCCATTAATTCTTATTCTCTAAATAATGTACAGAACAAGAAATAATATTAAAAGGTACAAGGGGAAAAGACCAAGTAACATAAATAAAGGCAGGTCCCTTAAAATAATACCTGATTTTCCTTTCCTTTCCTTCCCCCTTCCCTTTCTCCTCTCTCCCCCCCCCTTTCTTTCTTTCTTTTTTTTTTTTAAAATATTTATTTATTTATTTATTTATTATGTATACAATATTCTGTCTGTGTGTATGCCTACAGGCCAGAAGAGGGCACCAGACCCCATTAAAGATGGTTGTGAGCCACCATGTGGTTGCTGGGAATTGAACTCAGGACCTTTGGAAGAGCAGGCAATGCTCTTAACCTCTGAGCCATCTCTCCAGCCCTCTTTCTTCTTTTTTTTTTTTCCCCCAATACAGAGCTTCTTTTGTGTTGCCCTGGCTGTCCTGCAACACATTCTGTAGACCAGGCTGGTCTCAAACTCACAGAGATCCGCCTGCCTCTGTCTCCTGAGTGCTGGGATTAAAGGTGTGCACCACCACTGCCCAGCAATACCTGAAAGCCAGACAGGCCTAGATGCATGTTCTACAAACTCTGAGAGACCACAGATGCCAGCCCAGACTACTATACTGAGGAAAACTGTCACTCACAATTGATAGAGAAAACCATTACCTGATGTAGCTTTACAGAAGGTACTAGAAGGAAAAACTTCAGTCTGAAGAGGTTAACTACACCCAAGAAGACAAAAGGAACATAATCAAAAGGGGGGGGGGAACCTAAAACCATAACAAAATAACACGAATCAATAAACACTACCCGTAACTGTTAAGCCTCAATTTCACAATAAAAAGACACAGACTAACAGACTGCTGCATCCAAGAAACAAACACACCTCACCATCAAGGACAGATTTCATCTCAGGGTAAAAGGATGGAAAAAAAGCAGTGGACCCAAGAAGCAAGCTGGCATAGCCATTTTACTAGGGCACAAAACAGACTTCAAACCAAAACTAATCGAAGAGATAGGGAAGGACACTATAGACTCACCAAAAAAATAAATCTACTAAGGAGATATTGTAATTCTAAACGTTTATGCACTAAGCACAAGGGCACCCAAGTTCATAAAAGAAACACTCCTATAGCTCAAATCGCATATTCACCCGCACATACTGATAAGCGTGTCACTTCAATACCGTGGCCAACAGTCAGGTCATCAAGACAAAAACTAAGCAAAGAAATGATGGTGTTCACATCATAAATCAAATGGACCTAACAGATATCTACAGAACATTCCACCCAAACAGTAAAGAATCTACTTTCTTCTCAGCAGCTCATGGAACTTTCTCCAAAACAGATCACATAATAGGATACAAACCAAATCTCAAAAATATAAGGAAATTTAAATAACATCATTTATCTACGTTAAGATTAAAGCTGGGTATCAACAGTAACAGAAACAGCAGAAAGCATACAAACTCACGGAAAATGAGCCTAGTCTAACTGATTAATTCAGAGCAACAACCCTTTCTCAAAAGACATGGAAACATTCTTGGGGATAATGGCTGAGACTTCCTCATGCACACACACTCTTCTTCCCGCCTTTCTCCAGGGTGGATGGGTGAGAAGCCATGTCTGAGCAAGTGGATGCTTACAGTCAAGGGAAGCAGCAGGACCGAGGCTGCTGCACTGCAGGGCCAAGCTGCCCAGGCAAACTTCAGACTCATGGTCCTCCTGTCTCCACTTCCCAAATGTTCCACCACACCTGACAACCACCTCTTTCTTCCGTTAGTCACATGCTTCCTAACAGAAGCTACTGACAGGAGAACTGTTTTTATTTTTCTACTTGGTCCTTGGAGACTTATTTTTAAAATATTTTTAAACTGCTGTTGTAAGTTTTACAGACTTCTAACACCTAGCTAGTTCCTGGAAGACATCACCATTTTACAATAGGAACTCAACACAGAAATGACAAAACCCATTTTATTTTTCCCTATGTAAGTTTTAAAATAAAATGCCTTAAAAAAAAAAAGATAGGAAGAAGAAGACAAGGTCTCACTGTGTAGACCCCAAGCTGGACCTTAAATCACAGAGATTTTCTGCCTCTGCCTCTGGAATGCTGGGATTAAAGGTACGTAGCATCACACCTTGCTAAAATAAAATACTCTTATGGAACACGTTTAGCAGTATCATTTACCTTGGAATGTCAGCAATATTTTGCTTACACATATGGGAAGCCAGGTCACAGACCAGTCAGTACACAGACCAGTACACTTTCTTCATGATCCTTCAATGTGTAAATTTTTTGTTTTATTTTAACAAATAGCAATGTAATTCAAAACTTTTATGTTTCCTATATTCTCCTAAACTTCAGTCCTCTATTAGCAGTTAGAAAAATAAAACCCTTACAAACTTCGTAGTGTTGAGTTCATGGTACTAAATAGTACCACACATCTCTTCAACACAGATTGTTTTTAGAACAACTGCAGAAACAACTTTCTGGTTTAATTTGAAAGGACTGAGACTTGAAATCTAGTAATTAAGTCAATGTACAAATCAATTATTTAATTTTTACTTTTCTTGGGAGAACTAATTCCCATTGCCAATAACAAATGCCTTTCAAATATTAATGGATATGTTACAATATTTACAAACATTCTTACATATTCTGACCTCATGGTCTGTGGGACCAATGGAACTGGTGCTCACACCTAGAGGGGTCAAGAAGGACAACATCCAGGTGTGTTCAGGAGCTGCACTGGACTCTGGGGCCGGCCAGAAACAACTGCTGAACTAAAGCAGCAGCGCAGCAGGAAAGCAGGGCGAATGGCCTGCTTATGTGGTTACCAAAGGGCAGGAAGCTGATTACCGGCAGCTAGGACTGACAAGCAAGCTGTGCACAAGCTGAGCCAGCTCTGGAGTGCTTAGCCTACGGAATCCTAGCTTAACGAGTGCTGGGGGAGGGAAGTCTGTCTTGTAGACAAGGTAGAGTTAAACACACACATCTATTTTGGTGTTCCTCAAACAATGATAATTGTATTCTGCCAGCTCAACCTTGTCATATGCCATTTTTTCCACCACTTCTTCGTAGGTTGTTTCACTGAGCATGGCATACACTTGAACCTTTTCACGCACTTGGTAAATCCCATTAATGTGCTGATAGACTTACATCCTGATGCTCTAGGAAAAGTGCTCACGATGCCCAAATTACTATGCACAGCACCATATGCCTGAAGAAATGAGGTCATAGCCATGAGATTTACTAGGTCATTGATTTGGGAATGTGAATGAAATTTTCACTTGGGGGATGGGGCTCAGTGTCTCATGTGAGAAGTCACACAGTAATTAGTCACTTTCTTACAGAAGCAGATCACCCTGCATGCATGCTTATAAACCTACACAGGTACCTCCATTCCTTCTTCCTTGCTCCCTTCCAGGAGATCATTCTTTTTTTTTTTTTTTTTTTGTTTAAAGAATTTATGCCTGGGGCCAGAGTGTGTAAAGTTCAAGTGGTCTCAGGGAAAACTATATAACTGGGATTCACACAATGCAATTTTTATAGATCTTAAACAACAGTCTTAAAAACAGCTGGAATGCAGTTGGTTAAGGGTCTTCTGGTGGCCCACTTCTACATGCAGTACAGAGGAACTACTAACATGCATGACTTTAGACAACTGGCAAAGTTTATTTCGTCAGTTATAAGTAATTTAAAGCCATTTACTAAACTATAAATTTCAATGCATTAGAAATGACTACGGGAGCATTTCTGAGGTGTCGCTGTCAATTTAATGTGGAAATGTTATTTTACCTTGATGTTGGTATGAAATGCAACTGTCATGCCCTTTATTAAATGGAACTGTCACCGGTGGTGACTATGAGAGCGTTTTTAATAGCTTTCAGGAATTACTGTGCATGTGCCTTAACTGATTTCCCAAACATTAGTGGCAATCTGATTGCCTGGTTATTTCTAAGCATATGGGAACGAGGGACAGACAAGGGCATGTGTCACAGGAACTGAGGAATTTCAGGTGCCCCACACTACCTGCCAACTGCCCTTGCTCAGAAGCTCAGGAGCATTTACAAGACAACTAGTGCAAGAAGCATCCACAAATTATGCATGGCAGCAGGTTAATTTTCTTGAAGTTTTAAAGAGTCAGAATTTTTCTTTTAAAATTCATTTATAAAAATAATCTTCAGTTTGAGTCTCAGGTACCAAACTGTGGTTAATTTACTCATGATGGCCACGCTATAAAATTATGGAAAATGTTGCTAAAACCGTCTGAGCTGCGGCTCCTTTCTGCAGCATCCTCTGTAGCCACACCTGTCACAGTTCACCAACACACTAAGCTGCTTGACAAAATTTTATCTTCCTTTTTCCTCAAACGTCCACAAAATTTTAATTCTTAAATGTGTATTATAAAACTATTCAGAACCATAATACATTCACAACAGGGAATGGAGGCCTGTTAGCAGCTTGGGAGACACTGAGGCATGGTGCCTGGGCAGACCCAGCAACTCACAGAAGTGGCTACCTGTACAACTTACTTGGATGTTCTGCGCTGGATATAGCCAGAGCCAGAAAAGAGGAGAGTATCAGCAAGGCCTTCTAGGTTTGTGCTGTGAGATAACAGCCACTTTGGCCCACCCCAGGGAGCTGGAGTGTGGCAGGGCTTTAGACAATTATGTACATGGATAGGAACACTGTCGAGTGGAATGCCAATATGACTTACTGCTTAGAACTGTGCTAACATCAACACTCTGTCAGACTGACTTCACACACAAGAAGCTTTTTGCCTTAGTCAGGAAATTATCTGAAGAACATTGAGGAACCGAACTAAGGAAGTGTCTGGCTTCCCTATTCACACACACAAAATCAAGTTTTAGGCTTTCTGAGTGCAAATGAACAACTGGCTGACCTGCCTCGTACCATCAACCGATATGAACACAGCCTTGCGTCGGTGCCACAAGGTGCAGCACAAGCCTGGCCTGCTAAGGAAAGCCCTGGGAAGAGTCCTGCAGCACGGCTGCACCGAGGCCGCCCCGGGCACAAACGCAAAGAGAAGGCACAGGGCTCAGATCTCATTGATAGTCCTTTCTGAGGGGCAGTACTCCGAAGGGCCCGCTGAGGACATGTAGAAAGACTGTGTCTTCCTTTTCAACCGGGCTCTTTTGTTGGCCAACAGCAGGCTGCGCCGGCTTGAGCTGATGATTTCGGAGATGAACTTTTTGCAGTCTACACACACCTCCATTGTACTCCAGTCCTCCATCAATTCTTTGGGAAACTGGAGTTCTTCATCTGATTTGTCCACCGACTTCGATTTTGAGGAAAACCTGTGGGAGAAAACTAAAAGTATTTACTATTCTTAATAGTTCAATTGCAATATTAAGAATAGGTAAGAGAGCCAGGCAGTGGTGGCGCACACCTTTAATCCCAGCACTAGGAAGGCAGAGGCAGGCATCTCTGAGTTCAAGGTCAGCCTGGTCTGCAGAGTGAGTTCCTGAACAGCCAGGACTATATACTGAGTCCCTGTCTCAAGAAAAAGAAGAAAGAAGAAAAAGAAGGAAGGAGGAGGAAGAAAAGGAGGGAAGAGGAGGAGGAAAAAGGAAGACAAAGAAAGAAGAAATAATGATAATAACAACAACAATAATAATAATACTGTGGGGTGGGTGGAGCTGGAGTGATGGCTCAGGGGTTAAGAGCACTGGTTGTTCTACCGGAGGACCTCAACCTAATTCCTAGAACCCATATGAAACTTTAGATGGATGGGATCTGAAGCCCTCTTCTGGGCTCCACAGGTACCAGGCACACAAATGGCTGACAGACGTACATGCAAGAAAAACACCCATATGCATAAAATAATAAAGTAATTAAAAAACAATTAGAAGCAATACTGGAGCTGGAAGACGGGTGGTTCAGCAAGTAAAACCTCGTGCCCTGCAAAGGTGAAGATAGGAGTGTTGATACCCAGCACCCATGTAAAAGCCACATGGGGATGGGGATTTGCCTGCAACCCTAGTACTCAGGAGGCAGAGTCAGAAGACCCTGCAGCAAGTGGTCAGTTAGAGGAAGTTCCAAGTTCAGACCCAGTCTCAACATATGAGATGGAAAGGGATGTCAGCCCACACATGCAAGCACATATATAAACACTCAAATCCAAAACAAAGCCAACAGCAAAATCCAATACTATGGCTTAGCTGCTCAATAGTTGAATACTTGCCCAGCATGTGAAGGCCCTGGGTTCAACCCCAGTAACACAACAAACAAACAAGAAACAAAAAGAATGAGATCACTGGAAATTCTCTTCTCCTGTAGAATTTTAGGAAAATAGCGTGTCCAGGTATTTTCTTGATTACCACACATCATGGACTATGGTTTTTTTTCCTATAGCAGATGTTATAAACACAAGTGTCAATGGATTTTATTTTAAACTAGACAAGGAGGAAAGGAAGACTAGACAAGACTGAAAGGACAATGTGTTCTGTAGTTGTTTTTGTAGATAGCATCTCAGGAAACACAGACTGCCCTCACTATGCAGCTGCAGATGAAATGGAATTTATTTTCTTAGATTTATTTTTATTTTATGTGTATGAGTGTTTTGCCTACATGTATGCGTGTAGTGCCTGTACAGTCTAGAACAGAGCACCAGAACCCAAGACCCGGAGTTGCAGTTGTGGGTGTTGGGCACTGAACTCACGTTCTCTGCAAGAGTGGTAAGTGCTCTTAGTTACTGAATCACCTCTCCAACCCCGACGACTTTCTAATCTTCTTGTCTCCCTCTCCCAACTGTTGGGATCAAAGGCATGGCCCACACAGCCTAAAAATCAATTTTAAAGATGACTTTTTAAAGGCATAAAAGTTATTTTTGAAATATAATTAAAACTATGCTAAAATATTTCCCCCCTCCCAAGACAGGGTTTCTGTGTGTAACAGTTCTGGCTATCCTGGAACTTACTCTGTAGACCAGGCTGACCTCAAACTCACAGAGATCCACCTGCCTCTGTCTCCCAAGTGCTGGAATTAAAGGTGTGTGCTACCACTGCCCAGCGTTACAATATCTTTTAAGTAACTAGATATTATCAACTGAAAAGAACCCTTGGAGGAACTCTGGAGATTTGTACAAGACTGAAACTGTATTAAAACCAAAGAACCGGGGCTGGAGAGATGGCTCAGAGGTTAAGAGCATTGCTTGCTCTTCCAGAGGTCCTGAGTTCAATTCCCAGCAACCACATGGTGGCTCACAACCATCTGTAATGGGGTCTGGTGCCCTCTTCTGGCCTGCAGGCATACACACAGACAGAATATTGTATACATAATAAACAAATAAATATTAAAAAAAACCAACGAACCAAGCTGGGTGGTGGTGGCACATGCCTTTAATCCCAGCACTCGGGAGGCAGAGGCAGGCAGAGGCAGGAGGATCTCTGTGAGTTTGAAGCCAGACTGGTCTACAAGAGCTAGTTCAAGGACAGGCTCCAAAAACTACAGAGAAACCTTGTCTTGAAAAACCAAAACCCAAAACCCAACCTCTCCCAAAACACCCCAAAAACCAAAGAACAGCAACATACCCTGACCCAAACCCTAGCCCTGTCATAACCACCCTATGTGCTGTTTATTCAGGGGATGCTCTTGAAGTTCCTGATCCCTGCTCACCTGGCGATACTCCGAAGTGGCCTATGGTGACCAGTGGAGGGTTTTTCTGACCTCGTACAACTTTCCCCCCTTTGCAAGGTAGAAGGTCCCAACGAGAAGATAGGTAGAGTAGAATATGGCTTGGAGGGCAGCCGCATCTGTTATCCCAAACAAAAGTGAGAATGAGCTCCAGGATGGGCACGAGTAGCAAACAGATGCACTGGTAATTCCACTGAGTTAAGCTTACCTTTTTGCAACACTGTGAGCACACCGGCCTGTGTACAAAACAAGAAGTGTTACTTGGGAGACACAATGGATGTAGGCAAAGCCAGAGTTTTTTCCATGTTCAACAATAGTTCAACCCACTCTTGAAGAAACTGCAGTGCCAAGTGGTAAGGCAGGCACAGAGTAAAGCCACAGAATGGGTTCTTTCTGATGCCACTCTTGAGCGGGAAAATGATGGAACAAAAGAATAACTGGCATTTCTGTGTGGCTGTTGGAACTCTACAGTGATAAAAGCCTTACCTCTTACAGAACTGACAGGTGTAAGACCATGTGAAGAAGGAAAACCTCCGGGTTCGGCAACAGAAGCAGAGCTAAAAAATACAAAGTTAAAAGGAGAAGAGAATGGGGCCAACGCTTCCCGGCTCCTGTGGTGGATCTACTTCCTGCTCATCTAGGGGATATCTCAGGTATGTTTGCAGACAGAAGAGGACAAGAACCAAGAAACCTAGCTTTTATGCTTGTATGTGACACATAAGCCGGGTTTATGTTTAATGACAGTTCTCTGAAAGTAACAAAAACTCAGTGCTCAAGCATCTCACAGTCATGGGATCAATTCTGAAGGAAGGCACTCCTGTCTCTCAGACATGCTTTCTTTACGGATCCTTTAAAAGTACAATCCAAGTGCACATGGCTTTAGGAAGCCATATATTATCTCTTAGGGTCATTTTTAAACCCTCTATTACTTTTGCAAAGGGAGAAACAAAAAAAATCTTTGAATGAGAAAGAACAGGGAACAGCCTAGAATATAAATACCTGACCTCCTAAGACCCCTGAAGTCCTGTACCACCTGGCTAGCACTCTGGCCTCGTAAGAGACCATACCTTGTACAGTTCAATCAGCTTTAGACTGGTCTACCTTTCCTTTTTTCAGGGCAGTGTAGACATCCTTATACTGTTGGTACTTTTCCAGCTCCGCTTTCACCAGGACTTGACGGATGTGCATCACTTCTTCCACGGTGAGAGCGAGGCACTCCACTGGGTAGCAGAATTCCTCCTGAAATTCAAAGGCCTTGTGAGTGAGGAGCACCCGCCCTGCTCTAGAACTGCAGTGCTCCCCTGAGATCAGACACCGGGTTAGTAGCTTCAGAGGACAGGAGTCCCATGATCACTGGGACAGAGCTGGCTCCCTCTGAGGACCACATCACTCCTAAGCGCACCATGGAAAACAGGACCATGACCGAGTGAAATGTTGCAACCTAATGCAATTTCCAATAAACTGAAGTTCCTCACAATTGGTCAGGTATCTATGGTTGAAAGCTTGAGAAAACATTGTTAATCGAATCAAGTTTTGTGTCACAGATGATTCTGCAAATGTGTTGTAAATTATACACTACTGGAAATGAAACAAATCTACAAGTTTGGTCCTGTTTTCTAAACTGGCTTGTGGTACCCAGAACAGCCAAGTGAAGGTGGTTAGTACTTAATACAGATAAGCATTGCTGAGTGATCAGTTACATCAGCACACTCTCAAAACGCCCTAAAGCTTTGAGTAGCACCACAGCAGGAAGTTGGGAGCATGGGCAGCTCATTGCCGAGGCCCATCTCTCCAGCTGCCCCAGGTCTTTTCACTGGCTGCTGAATGCACAGTCAGCACAGATGGAGACAGAGCCTTTCATGATAAATATTTATGCTGGCTTCTTATGTTAATGGCCTCCTTACAAATAGCTGTGAAAAATGTTGATGTAACTGATCCACTGAATAAGAGCCTCGAACCATCCGTCCTCCATCCGGTGCTGTTGATTGGTGGATCTAAGAGAAAGACAGAACAGCCCTGTGCACTCAGGCCCTGCCAGGCTTCAAGGGGCCATTGTGGTGCATTGACACTGAAACTCAATGTTCTTAGCACACACATTACAATTCACTCCCACACACCGCAGCACTGCTCCCAGGCATTCTGGAACCAAATGAGCCAAATGAGAAAGCACATGACCATGAGGGCATCAGTTTATGGAGTTTTAACATTCAGTTCTGTCTTTCAATCAGAAAGAAACAAAAATAAATCTAGGTTGCAAATTTGACAAACATTAGCATTTACTAAAAAAAAAAAACAAACAAGTCTGTCTCACTTTGCTTCAATTCAACACAGGATCTGCTTAAGCTAACTTAAGGGGCTGGGTTGTTTTAGATGCTTTGGAAAGAATCTGCAGTTGAGTTGTTAAGATGAGGAGCTTCTCAGTTGCTGGGGGGCCAGGGTTTGCTCAAGTAGATTGTGTCATTTGCTCTAAGACACCCACAAGGGCGTTCAAAAAGAGCCACTATCACACACAATTTCCCCTTTAGTGGAAACACTTTCAGAGATTACAGGATTAAGCAGTGTGTTCAATATGGCCTGATTTTGTTTTACCCGGAGAACAGAGCAGGGTCATAATGTGAAGGGTAGGCCACGTGAGTGGGCTATTAAATTAGTGGTGCTAGCTGAGCATAGTTTTGTGATGATTTTTCTTTTTCAATTTTTTTGTCAGAGAAGTTTTTCTACCAGTATTTAATAAAAGGTAGCAGTTAGTTAACTATGACAAAACTGCTAAGCTGTAGCAAAATACTCTGCTAATCTAATTAACGAAGCAAGCATTCGGATCCCTGTGTCCTGCAGCTCCCCGGCTGGGAAATGTTGTTACTTGAGGACAGACTGCCACACAAAACAAACTCCCAGCTGTGTGTCCCTCTCTGCAGTCTAAGTCACAAAACAGCCTACTTTGTCAAGATACCTTCAACTTTCTGCTTTGAATCACTTGCAAATCCAGTGCTTCACAGAACACTGTAAGAAATCATGGAGCTTGCTTATTTTTATTCTTTTTAAAAATTTCATGCAGACTACCCTTAGTAAAAATAATTTCCATCATGTCAAATGCTAATGTTTTAACTCTGGAGCTTGCCCAAGGACAACAAGACTTTAATGCAACATTGTGACTACAATAGTTTTAACTGTTTTTCCATTTGACAATATTAATTCAAAATATCTGAAGCCAAATCAAACTGTAACAGATCTTATGCTCCCAGCTGAAGAGTATCCCAGGTGCTGAGACAAGAGAGTGCCTTCCCCATATGACCCTGTATACTGTCCCCTGCTGTGGGGTCAGTAGATTGGGTTAGGCCATCCTGACTCTACCACCCCTGTTGTTCTATGTCCCAAAGTAACTCATAATGGGTGGGTGGGTCGGGGGGAGAGCAGCAAAGATTCTGACAATAGTTTAACCAGACAAAAGAGGTCTGAATGAGGAGGCATGGAAATTAGAGAGCAGAATGTGAAACTCTGGTTATTAGTTACTAGCCACAGAGAAATGAGAAGATTGACCTGTCTGTCTTTCTGTCTACCTATTTTAACGTGGAGCATGGGGTACATGTGCACACAGTGAGGTTGTGGACATAAGAGGACCACTTGTGGTTCTCTCCCTCCATAATGTGGGCTCTGAGGATTGAACTCAGGCTATCAGGCCTGGTGGGCAACAAGTACCTTAACCTGCTGAGCCATCTTGCAGGCTCTGAGAGATCTTTTATATCTTTTATATAATTGCTTCAGTTAGAAAGAAGCTTAAGCCATACCAGTAGCAGATATTTATAAACTATCCAACTTAAATAAAAATATGACTTACATTTAATCACTCATCTCTTTAAATTCAATTTTAAAACTGAAAGTGAATTTGTTTTTTGCTTCAAACAGTCTATGGACCTCATGTAGGTATATCTGTTTGAGGATGTTCATAATACAATGTCAACATGTGGCAGTAAGAGAATTAAAGAGCCACCTATTTTGTCTAAGGGGCTAGTCTAAAGTTAGGTGGGGAGTGGTGAATACAGATGGGACACAGAGATTCCGTAACAAATGACAGAGTTAGGAACATGCTCGCTGTGCCCTATGTCCTTTACATTGAGATGAGTAACAGAAAACCTAGCTACTGGGTCTCTGTCTGTCAAGGGCTTGCTTCATAATAGATCCTTGAAGAGCCAGGCCCTTGCTGCTCTCTACCACTGGGGAAGGGGTGTGGGGGGGTTAATGTGGCCTTTCAAAAACATTCAAATGACAGTAACATATATTATTCTGTGAGGGGAAAAATCCCCCAAAAAGTGATAAAAATGAGAAATAGTTTTTAAAAAATGCTTTGAATAACTATCAGTAAAAAGAAAACTCACTTCTCTTTCTGGAGAAGTAGCACTCTGGGAGGTGGGGGTATTTGATCACAGAGCTGGTGATGGAGTGTGGGAGAAACACCAGGGATGCACCTGCACTTCTACAGGTGTGGCGGGGTGTCCATCGTGACCGCCACAGCTATTTGGCCAGCAGGGCACTGGTTTGCCAGCTGGGTGAGTGAATAAGCCCTTCCCAAGGCTCAAAGGTGGGAGGTCACTGAGGCCCTCCCTCACAGGGATGCCTGCCTGCACAGGAGTCAGGAGGAAGCAATGCCCTGCTGACAGTGAGTCACTCCCAGAGACAAACACCCATGGGCTTTCTAGCTGATGCTGCATTTTGAGTTTGTTGTCCTTTCAGCTATTTTCTTCTCCAATGAGATCACAGCATGATCTATACGTCCTACACAAGATTGGAATCAGCGATCAAAAGCGAAGTGCCCATCTGAGCTGTTAATTCTTGCAGAGTGCAGTAGCTGAGGTGTCACTGTCATAGACACAGAGAGAAAAGGATTCCCAGAACCAGCGGAAAGAGGCCAACCTTTGAGGGTTTCCACCTGCTGGTAAAAGCTCTCTCAAACAGATAATACATAGCCCCTGCTACCCCAAACATGGCTGCTTCAAAAGGATGAGAGCTCAGCAGAGAAGCTGTTTGTATGGTAGAGAAAAGCGGTCGGAAAGGCGTCCTTGGCCATACACTGGTTATCCTAGGGACCTGAGCATGGAAGGGAAAAAGAAAACAGCAGGGGGAAGAAAAGGAGAAAATGCTGAACAAGTGACCTACAAATGACAATTACAGACTGTGAAAGAAAAACAAAACAAAACAAAACAAAAAACATGTGGATGGCAATGGTCCATGCTGACATCCCATTCATTTTTATAAGTCAGGAATCAACCAGTAAAACACGCCCCAAGAGTCACTCAGCAGAGACACTTAGAGCTGCTCCATTTGGTGGTCTGTGAGGACTCTGATTCTCCCAAATGAGGCTGGTTGAGATGCAGGGTAGAGGTGCCAGCTCCTGTGCCCACAGCCCATCTGCCCCTGCCCTGGGAAGGTCCTTAATAACAACTGCTTTTCACTTGAATGAGCAATCAACATCAGTAATCTGACCAAATAATGAAATAGTATTTAAACATAACAAAATAAAATTTATTTACAGCGAAAACATTCCTATTTTCAGTTGAAGAGATAAACAAAACGCTTCCTCCTTTTCTACAGTGCAGGCAAAGTTCTCTGTGACTATGCTTTAAGAACATCATGTCCTGAACTAAAGGACTTCACTCACTGTCAGTGATTTCTACAAACTCACCAAGCTACTAGTGAGAAAAGCCACTGTGTGGAGGAGGCCTCCTTCCTCTCAGCTGGTGCCCACATACTCGAAGGAGCTGTCCCAAGCATGAGCTCCTTCCCTACCCTTTAACTATCTGTGGGCCAGGACCCTTCCCCACTGCCTGTTCCTAAGACCCTCCCTCCTCAGTAAGTGCAAATATTTTTCTTTCCTCCTTCTCCACAGGAGCCTACAGTCTGACCAAGCACACACCACAGTTCTCCTTCTCCAGCAGTCTTTGTGTGCCCGGCATGTGGCTGCATGTTTGCCATCATTTATGTTATTAGAGCAAACTACTTTGTAGTAATCTAAAGTTCCTTGTAATGGCATTTCATTTGTATTTTAATAAATAAAGCTTGCCTGAAGATCAGGGAGTAAACAGCCCCACTGGTCAGCCTTACAGACTGTGGTGACACACACTTTTAATTCCAGTAGCCACATTTGTTGCCAAAGAAACTGAGTGGTGCATGCCTTTAAACCCAGCCCTAGAGAGGATTCTAAAATGGGAGGAAACAGCTCTCAGACATAGTCTAATTCTAAGATTCCTGGAGGCAGGATCACCATTTTCAGACTGAGGTTGAGGTAAGAGTCAGTGGCTGGCTGTTTTGCTTTTCTGACCTTCAGGTCGAACCTCAATATCTGACTCTGAGTTTTTATTAATCATGTTTCATTTCTAGGCAAGTTTTATTTCTTAAAATACAAGTGAAATGCCACTTCAGCTCCCTTATGCTCATAACTTTCTGTCTTTTTTTTTTTTTCTTTTTTGAGACAGGGTCTCATGGAACCCAGGAGGCTGACCTTAAGAAGTTGACCTTCAACTTCTGATCTTTGCCTCAACTTCCAAAGCACTGCATAAATTACAGGTGTGCACCACCACATCCAGCTGTGTATTTTGGTAAAGTAAAACTCCGTCCACACTGGCTAACAGGTTTTGGATTTTAAATCCGAGCTTATTTTTCCTGAGTTGCTTTACTGCTGGTAGGACATTAACACATCTCCATTTCACCAAAGAGTTTCTATCTTTAGAACAAGTTCTTATTCTGTAGAACTCACTATGTATCTCAGACTGGCCTTGAACTTGTGGTGACCTCTAAATGTTAGCATTACCAAGCATACCACTATGTCAAATGAGAGCAGTGGCTCAAATGAGAGAGTTAGAAAAATCTCATAAAAAAAATGGCCATCACCCCATAAATTTTTTAAATTGTATTATTTTGCAATAGATGTGACATCAAATGCCAGATTTGAAATACTGCTTACACTTCCCATCTATACTGACCACTGTGTCCTCTCCTTGAAGGAAGGACATCTGTCTGCTGCCTCATTTGAAACATGTATGACCCATCACAGGTAAAGGTGGAGATACAAGCATGTTCATGTGACTTTTATTCCTGAGTATCTGAAAGAAAACATTAGCTTATAAAACAGTGGTTCTCAACCTTCCTAATGCCGTGACCCTTTAATTCAGTTCCTTGTGTTGTGGTGACCTCCAGCCATAAAATTATTTTGTTGCTACTTCCTAACTTTATTGTCGTTATGAATTGTAATGTAAGCATCTGATATGCGACCCCAAAGGAGTTGTGACTACAGGCTGAGAACCACTGTATTTGACTGTGGCTGGAATGTTGGTGGACCTCTTGCATCGTGTTGTATTTTGGAAGCTCATGAGGGAAACCAAAAGGATCTCTGCAGACTTTTCTGTGTGCACTACCTCAGTGTAAGGAGCAACAGCTCAGACAGTGGTTCTGCCTGCATTACAGACACTGACAAGCCAGGTACAGTTCTTCCTGTTCCGCTCAGATAAAATGATCAACTAAGTCAGATTGTGCTGAGAAGGTTTTGACAATTTTACCCTCTAAGAGAAAGAGAGCATTTCTGTAATAATAACTCACTGACAAAGCTTTTGGAAATGAGCACTCAAAATCAACCAAAGGCTGGTCTGTAACCAGAGCCTATTTTCTTTAGATAGTAAGCACAAAGATATTAAGGCTCAGGCTAACCTGTGCGGGCTTTTCTCCTTTTCACTTTGACATTTTTATTCCTCCCTAGACATCTCTGCTCATCCTCTGGTACTTACAAGAGAGCGCGAGCTCTGCCTGGATGGCGGCAGAAACTGCCTCACGTTGGTAGGTGTTTCCTTTTCAATGGAATGGCGTCTCTGGGGTGGTTGCCGTCTCTCTGGCTGGGGTGTTGACGAGATGGGCAAGAATTTCGGAGGCTCTAAAGATTTAACCAAATAAATAAACTCTCTTAAAAAATACAATCTTTGCCGGGCGGTGGTGGCGCACGCCTTTAATCCCAGCACTCAGGAGGCAGAGGCAGGTGGATCTCTGTGAGTTTGAGGCCAGCCTGGTCTACAAGAGCTAGTTCCAGGACAGACTCTAAAGCTACAGAGAAACCCTGTCTCGAAAAACCAAAAAAAAAAAAAAAAAAAAAAAAACAATCTTAGATTCTGAATTTTCCAACAGATAACTTTTCGCACTGTATGATGACACTGTATTCAAAGACCAAGGACTTATTTCAGGGGAGAGCTGTTTTAAGATGGCAGCTCTGGGTATGGAGACAGAATTGTTTCAAAAATTGCTTACTAGATGAACTTGCTACAGAAACAGCAAGGAAAATGGGGGAAAGTTCTATGTTTTAAATATTTATTCAAGTTCACATTAAAACACATTACGATTATCCTTAAGGTTTGTATGTGCAAATGCCCTCATTTTATACCTGACCTCTCCATTCCTATTTTTTTAAAAAGACTTATTTATTATGTATATGTATACAATATTCTGCCTCCATGTATGCCCGCATACAAGAAGAGGGCGCCAGATCTCATTACAGATGGTTGTGAGCCACCATGTGGTTGCTGGGAATTGAACTCAGGACCTCTGGAAGAGCAGTAAGTGCTCTTAACCACTGAGCCATCTCTCCAGCCCCCTCTCTATTCCTATCTTAAAAACAAAGAAATAGCTGGCTGCAGTGGTACATGCCTTTAATCCCAGAACTAGGGAAGCAAAGGCAGGCAGACCTCTGAGTTTGAGGCCAGTATGGTCTACAGAGTGAGTTCCAGGACAGCCAGGGATACATAGAGAAACCCTGTCTTGAAAAACCAACCAACCAACCAAAAAAAAAAAAATCCCCACAGAAATACATATATTCTGTATGGCCCAAAAGAAACCCAAACTATATCAAAATTCAAGTGAACCCTACTTTTACAATCTTGAACCTGCCAAGCAAGCATTCAGCCTCTGAGCTATATTCCCAATACTAACTAGCAATTTTCAGGATAATCTTTAGGATGAACGGTTCTGGATGCATTATGTGAAGGAATAAGGATATTAGAAATAAGTTACGCTGTTACAGTTTTATTTAGCACTTCCTCCTACTCTACCTGTAAAGCAGGGCTGCTCATACTGTAGGGAGGAAGGTAAGAGTCAGCATAGTTAAGTGGGATCCATGTCTTTGGATTATCCCACGAAGGCAACCTACTAAGACAACGAAAAATGTAATTTCCAGTCAAGAAATGAACTGAAATTGATTGCACAGTTTGATGGGTATGCTATAATATTAATTTATTCACTTATTTATTTTGAGACAGATCTAATATAGTCCAGGATGACCTCAAATCTGCTGATCTGATCCTATTACCTCTACCTCCTGAGTGTTGGAATTACAAGCTTGCACCACCAAACCTGGTTTTACTCATAACTGGAGTTCAAATCTAGGGCTTTGTGTATGCTAGGCAGTCATCACTCCACAACTGAGTTAAAGCTCCAGCTCAAGAGCCTGTGAGGTTTAATGGGCCTAGCCAACAACCAAGACAACTCTTATTGACTTAATTTTGTGTATGGGTGTGTGTGTGTGTGTGTGTGTGTGTGTGTGTGTGTGGGTGTGGGTGTGTGTGTGTGTGTGGTGCCTAAGGGGGCAGGCAGAGGGAGTTACAAATGACTGTAAGCTGTTATGTGGGTGCTGGGAACCTAACTAAGGGCCACTGTGAGAGCAGCAAGTGCTCTTAACTACTAAGCTATCTCTCCACCCCTTAATATTTAATGAATTAATTTCTAACCCTTCTTAATGATTTCACATTATTAAAAGTCTTTAGAAATCTCTTAATTTTAGACACTGTATTCAGAATCCACTGCCCAATAGCTATAAAAATGTTTTTACCACCTATACATGTATTGGGCATGGCTGTATGTATGTTACACCAGGCAGGTAGGTTACCAAGTGCTTCTGAGCTTAAATTCAGACTAGGAGGTCATTAATCTGAAAAGTGTGTGCACACGCATACGCTCTGCTGATTTATCTATATGCATGCTATGTATGTACAAAAATAAACTTGCCTGACCTAGTTAAGGTAGCTGTCCATGCAGCCTGTCTGCTCCTGACACTGAAGCACAAGCGTTAGTACTATATATCCCACATGACCACAGTGCACTATGCCCTTGTTCTAGGTGGAGGGTTCTGTAAGGTATGCACTCACTCTTCCTTGCGCACATGGCCTCCAGTACTGGGTCCTCATAGAGGGAGGGAGATGCACTGCTGCTGCTGGTTGACTTGTGCAGAGTTTCCTCCTGAAAAAGGCAAATTTGTAAACTTCAGATCCTCTGCTACTGAATGACATCCTAGTAAACAAATGCTTTAACACGAGACATCAAATTATGATGCCAGAGGCTCCAGAGAAACTAGAAGGGATCTAAAATTAGGGATGGGCTCATGTCCGCACTTTGCCTAATTAAAAGTGATTAACTTTTAATTAGGGAGACAGGCGGGAAAGATGGAGCCAGGAAGCAGCATTCCTCCATGGTCTCTGCTTTGCTTCCTGCCTTCAGGTTCCTGCCTTGAGTGCCTGTCCTGGGTTCCCCTAATGGCAGACTGTAACCTATGGGCTGAAATAAAACCATTCTAATCCACGTTAATTTGGGGCATGGTGCCTACCATAGCAACTGGAAAGCGAACTAGAGTAAGAGCTTTATCCGCTGGGTCCAGGCCCAGCACTTGCTCTTATAATGGAAAATGAACTTCTCAGTGTTCCACAAGATCCTGCAAGACAGGGTGCTTGTGCTGGATGGACTTAGCTGTAGTTCCCATTCCATTTCTGCCTGCTAAACATTAAACTTCTGTGTGCGTCTGAGGTAAAAATATGTTTTGGTGTTTAAAGCAGGGGACCTGGATGTTCAAGATAGGAGGAAATATTCAGGTAAACTGGGAAAGTACGTGAGTGGGAAGAAAGAAGAGAGAGGGGAGGAAGGGAGGGAGGGAGGGAGGGAGGGAGGGAGGAGAGAGGTGGGCCTCTCCCTGATCCTGAGACTCCTCTCTATTTAAGTTTGTTCACTGTACAGCCACAGCTAGTCAGCAGAGGAAGATGTGTGCATGATGAGTCTGCCCAGTGAGAACTACATGAGCATGCCATGGCACAGCAAGACCAACATCTCACAAAACATGGCAAGTACCCTGCCTGTCTGCTATATGCACGTAATCAGCACTGAGGCTTCCCTAGTCCTTCCAGAGTCTTCAGTCTCTCAACAGGCAGTGCCTAGCAAACATGTGTCTCATCAGGCATGTTTTAAATTCCTGTATAAATTAGAAGCAATTGGAGTGTTAATGCCACCACACTTTTGTTTCTGCATTTGATACTTACTGAAGACACTCAATAAATGGAAAATTTGAATGGAAAAAAACTGAGGAAAAAGAATTTGGTAAAAAGAAGAGTGGAAAAATACACCAGCAAAAGTAAATAGTCTACTGTGTGATATGGGAAACAGCTGACAGCTTTGTATTTATGGCCATTATGAGAAAGCAAATATGATCAAGCAAGCAAATCAATATTGGTTTAGGGATTTCCTGACATCAGAAATTAACAGAGGAGTACGGAGATACCCATCTGCCAAATTAGGAAACTGTGCTCCTCATTTCCTTTTGGGGAAGACCATAAGATCTGGATCCAGAAGACTGAAGATCAACAAAATCAACTGTCCCCATCAGGTGGCACTGATACGAGCTGACAACGGAGGATGCAGGCACAGACACCCCTCAGCACGTCAGGCTACACTGACAGTTAACAAGATGAAATGCTGGTCCCAGTGTTCTCTCCACACACTCAGAGCGAGGACCCAGGGCAGGTACCACGTGGAGAACTGTCTTCACTGTTTCACATTATTAAGGCCAGGTGTATCATTCACCTGGGTAAACATCTGGCTTTTACAAGAGACATATTTCATGGCTTTAATCAGGTAAAAGATAGTCTGGAAGTAGCTGATGTTGAGAGAGATGTTTAGGATGAATACAATTTATCTACCAATATTAAATAAAGCTATGTTTTAAAGCCACAAAACAATCCCACACCAGTTTGGATAAAAAGGGGTTATTTATTGGAGGGGAAAAACTTACAGAACACCGTCCTACACCACAGTCCTCTCGTAACAAACAGGAAACAGAGAGTCTAGAGTTTGAACGGGAGCCGGAAGCAAGAGAGAAAGCCAGAGGGCTGCTGCCACTTTTTAAAATGAAATAGACCATGCCCCAGCGGGCTGGTATCTTAAAGGCTATTGGCTGAAGGAGCAGAAAGAGCTCCCGCAGCAGTGTTTCATCAACAGAAGCTTTTACAAAAAAATATTTATGTGTGTATAAGAAGATGCAGGACATCTTCCCCTATCACAATCCCTTGGCTTATCCCCCACTCAATCAAAGTTTCTAATAAGCCCAGAAATCCTCCTGTCTCTGTTCTTTGCCCCATTTGGAGCTAGAATGTGGGAACCTGGCTTGTCACGTGGGTACTGGGACCTGAACTCCTGTACTTGTGTGTATGCAGCAAGCACTACTAATTGCTGTTCCATCCCTCCAGCCCCATCAGTAGAAACTTTGATAACATAATGCAAAACCCCAATGTGAACAGCCGATTTAAAATAAGTCACCTGCATATCTGTGCTTTCTAAACATTAAAGATCTAAGGTAATGAGAAGTTGTAAAATTTTTGTCTAAGAATAAGAACACTCTTGGATATACCTTTGATTAATCTTTCCTTATACTTAAAAACATCAATTTAAAAATAAACACAAACAGAGGACTGTGCTTAATTCTAGGTCCTTGTTGAAGATCATTTATTTTGTTCCATAATCTTGTGATGTAGACACAAGTTTCTGTCTTGCCTGGTCCCACTGCTGTTCAGTCCCAAAGAAACATACAGAGGCTTATATTATTTATAAACTGTTTGGCCTATTAGCTCAGGCTTATTATCAACTAGCTCTTACAACTTAAATTAACCCATAATTCTTATCTATGTTTAGCCAGTGACTTGGTACCTTTATCAGTAAGGCATTCTCATCTTGCTTCCTCTGTTTCTGTCTGGCGACTGCATCTCTGTCTCTCCTCTTCCCAGAATTCTCCTAGTCTGGTCACCCCACCTATACTTCCTGCCTGGCTACTGACTTATCTGTGTTTTATGAAACAATAGGAGTGACAAATCTTTACACTGTATAAGAACACCACCCAACAGCACTGTGATTTCTCCTATTACTGACCAAAGTTACTTTACCCAACATTCACTTCCCTTCTTAGCCCTAACTTCTTGCTTTGGGCACTATTAATGGGCACAGGCATCTCACAGCAGGGATGGGATGGCTCTCTGACATCTCTATCTGTATGAAACATGAACTGTCTGCTGTATGGGATGGAGCCTTCCAAAGCGTTCAAGGAGTGATAAAAGATATGTACAGGGTATAATCTGGGAAGCTTAAAAAGAAAATCAAACAGGTAAGACAGGGAGACACTGATATCTACTGATATATACAAGGATATTTGTGTGTGTGCGCATGCGTGTGCGTTTATATGTACTTGATTACACAAGCATACATGTCTTCAAAGAAGCCAGAGGAGGATGTCTGTTATCTGTTGATATCACTCTCTGTCTTATTCCACAAGGTCTCTCTCTGAACCTGGAGCTAAGTTGACAACCAGCAAGCCCCAGTGATTCTTTTGTCTCTATAACCCAAAAATGCTGGGGTTACAGGCATGGGTGTATCCATACTCTGCATTTTGCTTAGGTGCTAGGGATTTGAACTCAGTTCCTCATGCTTGCATTGCAAACACTTTTACCCCACTGGACCATCTCCCTAGCCCTGTTGAGAAACACCTCTAGTAGAGAAATCATATTATTGATAGTGTTTTGGATAGTGGTGGTGACTGAAAATAAAAGAATTAAGTAGTAATTTCTAACTCAGATGGACATGGGGAAGATGGAGCCAGCAATGACAATGATATATATGTGACCATGCACCATGGAGAAGAGTAGAAGAATGTCATTTTTGTCTAAGTTAGGGCCAGGCAGTGAAAACCTAGCAAGCAGCAACACGCCATTCCAACACTCGTAACTCAAGCAGTTGGAGGAGGTGCAGCATGGGTGCAGGTATGGAAACTGAGCAGATGGGTATTCTTCCCTGAAGGGCACAGGGTAAAGCAAAGACTGCAGGGAAAACAAATCTCTTCTTGAAGGTTTGTTTGCTGGCATGACAATTACAGAAAGAGTAGACGTACATGTGTCTGGGTGTACTGCAGAGGGAGAAGAAACTGCAGAAATATGTCTCAACTTGATTTTCTCCTTCTCAAAGCAAAGATGAAGGCCATAGGAGTTTTAAGACTATTGACTTATCTTATTCCTACTTATAATCTAAGACTACAGATCTCAACTTCAGTAGCTATTTCCTAAGCATATCCACCACACTGGTCTGTAGTAGTAACATTAACTATCTTTCCTGCTGGGCATATTAACTTCAATCTTACCTTTGCCGACTGAAACATGAATAGATGAGCAAACAGCTCAAGGCACTGGGTGGGGGACAGGGTCAAAGGGCATCTCCATGCCTGGCATCCTTACCTCAGAGTCAGAGCTGTCCAGCTCAGCCAGGGTCGGGGCTTTGAGGAGTTTCTTCCGCTGTGCAGGCCCAGGCTGGGCAGCGCTCAGCCCATTTTCCTTTGTTTGAGATATTAAGCTTCCATTCGCCAATGATGATTCCCCAACATTCTTTGGAGATTCTGGGGTAGTGACGTCTAGTAAGAGAAAGGCAAAAGCTTACCTTTTCTCGAGCCAGGAAAGGTAATCTGTGTTGGAAGTACAACCAGGTGACAGCATTTCCATGTCACACAAATAAAACACAAAGGCTCAGTACAGTGATGCCATGCCTGCGCATATGGAACGTTTGTTAAAGCCACTGTCAGATTATTGCCAGGAAAACTTAAGATGGCTAATTATATATTCACATTTGTAGTTTAGAACTCAGAGTTGGGAGAAACCCTAGATAAGTGACCTTGACTTCTTGTTTCCCAGATAAATAAATAAACGGAGGCTCAGAGAAGCTAGCTGTACTCTTGCTAAGATACCTGGGTACCCGGGTAGAGGAAACATACAGCACACACTGTCTCCCTAAGATCTAAAAATGTCTTGTCCTAAAAATCAAAGAAGTTAAGAATCTATACTAATATAAGCACATTTATGTAAGCACAAAGAATCTGGGACGCATCTCAATACATCAGATTTAAATTATTAAGGGCTTACATCTCAATGAGAAAGCCCTTCAACATGTGGGAGAAAATGTAGCAGTATACAGTTGGCATAATGCAGACAGGGTTCAAGGTCTTCCTCTACTGCTAGCTGTCTGGGTAAGCTCCCTAATCTCCAGTTCCTCTCCTGAGAAGCAGAGTAGTACAGATACAGCTTGTTGAGAGGATTAAGCAGGTCAGTACGGTCAATGTTAGCCAATGGTAACACTAGTTTCCAGTTCTCCTTCTAAGTAACCCAAGCCCTTGACTAACAGTGGTGTGGGCCAGAGCTGATTCCCAAGGTCTGCCTTTTAGTATTCTAGCCTGGAATCCTCCAATGAAAACAGAATTGATTTTCTTGAGCATTTCAAATAAAGACTTAACATGGATTACCTCAAATAGCTAACTATAAAATCAGAGAAGTGAAAACGTGGCAATCAGTGCAATTTAATGTGCAGTCCAGAGCAATCAGCAGCTCTTTGCAAACAGAACCATCTATGAAGCTTCTGTTGGGTAGAGGGCCTTCTAGACACCAAACTGAGAAAGACTGTGGGAGGGGAAAACATTGTAAATGAAGGTTATTTTTCTTTCAACAAGTGTTATCTATATCCCCGAAGTAGAAAACACTCAGTATTTAAGTATGTTCTTATTTTGTTATTTTTTTTTTTTTTTGGAATAGGGTCTAGTGTATACCAGGCTGGCCTTGAACTCACTATGCAGCTGAGAAGGATCACCTTCTGATCCTCATGGTCCATTTCTCCTGTGCTGGGATTACAAATGTGCACCACCATGCTCAGTCTGTATGATGATGGGGATCTCACCCTGGGCTCTGTATATGCTAGGCTAGTATTCTACCAGCTGAGCTACATCTTTATCCCTTTTATATCTGTGTTCTTACATTTTCCTTGACATTATTTATTACAATGATATAGTTCTTATTTAATATTTACAATTTCTAGCCAGGCACACGTCTGTGACACCAACATTTACAAGGCTAAGGTAAGAAGGTTAATTATGAGCTTGATAGCCTGGAATACACTGCAAGTAGCAAGCCATCTACTGGACATAAAATAATTTTATGACTAGGCAGTGATAGCATACGCCTTTAATCCCAGCACTCAAGAGGCAGAGGTCTCTGTGAGTTCAAGGCCAGGTTGGTCTACAGAGTGAGATCCAGGAAAGTCAGGGCTACATAGTAAGATTCTATTTCAAAACAAAACAAAAAACACAAACAAAAAACCAAAATAAATAAATATATGGAAGAAAAGACAAACTGTGCACATTCATGTTCCTTCTCAGTCTCTCATGTCCCAGCAGAAGCCAGTGAGACAACTCACCTCCCACAAAGAGATTTAGCAACAAGAACGAACCCAGTTCCCAAGACTGGGCTCATGCTGTCAAAGAAAGAGATTTTATTGGCTATATATTCATTTACTATCTTGTAAAAAAAAAACACTATTATATCATACCTACATTTCTGTGGATGTTATTGCTTAAGAAAATTTAGAAGTCGTTTAAGGTAGATTAATTTTTTAAAAAAGATTTAGTTTTATTTTTTGTATATGAGTATTTTGCCTTCATGTATGTATGTGCTCAGGTATTCACTGTACAAATCAGAAGTAGTTGTCAAATCCCCCGGAACTGAAATTACAGATGGTTGTGAGCTGCTATTGAGGTGCTGGAAATTGAACCCAGGTCCTCTGGAAAAGTGACCCATTAGTCAGTCCCCTCAACCACTGAGCCATCTCTCCAGACCCAGGATAAATTAAAAATTTTAAATTATGTTGATAGTATTTAATATTGCTTAGGTTAAAGATATTTAAGTAGTGTTGTGTGGTGGCTATTCTTGGTAGTCAACTTGACTACATCTGGAATTAGCTAAAATCCAAGCAGCTGGGCATATACCTGTGAGGGTTTTCTTAATTAAATCATTTGAAGCGGGAAGACCCACTCTAAATCCTGATCTTTCTGGGTGGGAAGATCCACCTTAATTGTGCCACACCTTCTGGTGACAGTCTATATGAAGGGCACAGAAGAAGGACGTGTTTACTCTTTGTCTGTTTGCCCTCACCCTCACTGGCAAGTTCACTTCCTCACTAGGATACTGAAGACCATCTGAGACATCCAGCCTCTTGGACCAAACAATGTTAGATTCTTGGACTTTCCAACAGAAGAAAGTCATTGTTGGGATAGTCAGACCACAACTTGTAAGTTAAGACACTCTATCAATTCATATGTATGTATATTGTCTACATATAATATATATTGTGTGTATAATTCATCCTTTCAGTTGTTTCTCTATAGAACCTTGACTAATACAACTGGCAAAAATAAAAGCCTGGTATTGGTGATGCATGCCTGCAATCTCAGCACTTGGGAGGCTGAGGCAAGAGAATGGCCAAGTTCAGTGATCAAAGTCTACTTGGGATATAAGGTTAACTCAAAGCAAACCTGAGTAACCCTGCCTCAAAACAAAACGGACTCCATTGGAAAAGTGCTTGTTTAGTGTGCACAGGCTCTGAGTTCAAGCCCCAGCACACATAATTTCAGGCACAGTAGTGTTTCCTGTAATCTCAGGGTTTAGAAGTGAAGGCAGGACGGTCAGAAGTCATCCCTGGCTACATAGCAAGTGTGAACCACATGAGACCTAAAACACACTCAAGAAAGTCAAGACCTAGGGAGATGGCTTAGCCTTGCCCTCCATGTGCAGTTGGCAAAATGACATATGAACTGAAGTTTAGGGAAAGCCACTAAATGACAAAGGCTGCCCTGGGTTCATTTCATTGTCAGAGTAGGGGACAGGAGAAGCTTTCCAACAGCTTGATGGCTGCCTGAAAAAGATGCTATGAGACCAACAGCTGTCATGTGGCTCACTGCCAGAGATGATCGAAATAAACATCCATAGTAAGCTCAAAGTTTTGAGGGGAATGCACTGGTAAAAGGTTCTGCCAGGAGGCTTCAGTGACCTCCAAGATGAGATACTGTGCAAGTCTCATTTCCTATAAGACTCGGCACAACATTTTAGGGAGTTTGATTATTATATTTACTGTTGAAATAATAAGTACTATTATTTCAGTATATTAAGTGAAAAGAATCAAGTTCTTTTTGTTTCTTCATTTGTTTTTTGAGACAGGGTTCTCTGTGTAGCGCTGGCTGTCTTGGAACTTGCACTGTAAACCAGGCTGGTCTGGGAATAAAGGTGTGAGCCACCACGCATGGCGATAGTCAAACTCTTGAAGACAAAATTTCTTGAGAAAAAAATCTGTATGTAGAGCGAATATTAAATTATAAAATAGAGATGATTTTAGTAATTGCCACATCTTAAATTCAGTCTAAAAGGCATACCCTTGATAATAAATACTTGAGTAATTTTGAGTCTGCTGCTTTACTTAGTTGGAAGAAATGTGATTAGAACATGGACTAAATAGTTAATATTTGCACAGGAAAAATAAATCAGACTTACCTCAATTGATGCTGAATGGCTTATTAGGATTTCACTAAGAAATATTTCTAGGACACCCTTGAACAGCAGAATATGCATCACTTCATCTCAGTCTGCACTCAAGGTCAAAGTCATTATTATCTATGCTACATGTTTAGACTGTTTACTCGTTAGCTTGCTAATTTTTCTACTAAGAAGATGTACTTTAGTCTTTAAAGTTGGAAGAATGGATTAATCTTTCCCACTTATAATCTGGAACATTTTGGTTAACAGTCAAATGCGACAGTGAAAACCATGTAAGCAGCATAAGCGGTCGACAGTGAAGCTGGGGACATCACACAGGACAGACTACAGCAGACAACAGACACCGACAACAAAACTATCCTGCCCTGGCTTTTTCCCGACACAGGGCCACCATGAGCCTGTAAGAACACCAGAGATCATGTGCAGAAGCATGTTCGAGAGCATGCATACTGTCCTGACCAGCCAATACCAGCCTGCAATCCCTATGTTTAGGTAGCCTTCTACTCCTTATCCAGCCAATGGACACATGACCAGCAGATGTCCAGAGTGACAGTGGCTAGCTTTTAGAGATTCGGCACAGCACACATGGTCCAAAATTTTTATTTTATTTTCCAGTCTAAAATTTTTACAGGTTCACTGCACATATAGTTCATAAAATAAATAAGATTAGCTAAATGGATAAAGAAAAGAGAAAAGGCTCTTTGGTGGTCAGTCAAAAATAGTTAATGAAGATCAAAATGTTAAAGTCATGCTTGAGAGCTACCAAAACAAACAGAAAATTAAAAAAACATGTGGAAACTAACTTGTAGTTAGAAGATAGTAAATATTCAATCATGACACTAGAAAAAGATACTGGAACTCACTGGCTTGTTACTCATGAATTTGTGTGCCAACAATTCTTTTTAACTTAAGAAATATTCTATAACATTTCCAGAAACATTCTGGGAAAATACATCTTGCCTCATTTTAGCTGGAAATGGTGACTTGTGAAATTAAAAAATTGAATTTGAAAATATAAGAATTAAGAACATGAAAATTTGCTCATAAATGTATTTAAATTTTTATTTTAAAAAGGAGCTAGTTTTATAATAAAATATAGTCATTTTCAATTTTTCATTTATCCATTATCCCGGATTACTAAACAGGAATTGTAAAGCACACTGTAGAGTTAGGGCACACATCAGAGAGCCCTGACAGTGATCTTCTGGGACCAGCACAGAGCCATGAATAACAGGCAGAAGGGCACAGAAGGCAGTTCTGCCCACTGAAGCTCACTTCAAATGGTTTCTTTACAGTTTTTTTCTGTTTCCTTACAGGAAAGGTCTGACCCAGTGAGAGCCGTCACACACTGGGCAGCAGCCATGTCCAGTCTGCCAATGGCAGGACAGCTCTTCTGGGAACTGCAGATTCACTGTGGCTTTAATTATGTGGACTGCTCTGAAATAGGTAGGCTATTTTGTTTTACTGACCACAGCTTAGAAGAAAGCTTTTCAATTTTCTTTTCTGACATGTCTAAACAAGCAGACAAATGAATGTGATTCACAGAAACCACACAGCCCATGTCAGGTGTGAAAGTGCTTTTTTTTTTTTTTTTTTTTTACCTGACAAGTCAAAACTGTGAGACATGCTAAGTGGCCGCATTGCTGAAAAAAGAAAACAAACAATAAAGAGAAAGTAATTCATCCATTAGGGATCCACAGGGAGACAGGACAGGGAGAAGGGACAGAGTTATCACTGGCAGTCCTTGGAGGCTAGCTAGAAGCTAGTGGATACAATTCTGAAATATAATAAAACCACACAAGAGTCTTAATTCCAGTTCTAGACAACAACAATTTGAAGAAAAAAATAACATTTTAAAGAATACACTGAGAATGAAAACAAGATAATGAGAAAAAATATAAACCTCATCTCTCAAGAAGTGATAGCATTCCTTTTGTATGCAGTGGTCAGTTTTATTCAAAAGTTATGTTCATCAAATAATATGTATGCTGTAAATGATAATATTTGATTGCCAGGAACTAAGAATTTAAGCATTTCCATCCAATGTGCAAGAGTTTTAGATGTCTCAGGAAAGTGAACAGGGATTTTGTGTTGATGAGAATAATTTTCTACCCACCATTCAAAAATATAAAATACTCAGTTCTATACTCAACTATATCCCAGATTTCCCTTGCTAAGTATAGCAAATAAAATAATACATATTCTCAAACCACTCTTTAACCAAGTCTACTAATATCTTTTATTGAGCTCTTTTCTGGTACATGAACATAACTTCTGAGTAAGCTGACCACGGCATACAAAAAGAAAGCTATCAGTTCTTGGGTAATGGAGTTTACCCCCCAAGCTAACTGAGCCCAGGCCTTTATGCAGGTAGACAAGTGCTCTATCAACTCAGGCCTTTATGCAGGTAGACAAGTGCTCTATCAACTTAGGCCTTTATGCAGGTAGACAAGTGCTCTATCAACCCAGGTCTTCATGCAGGTAGACAAGTCCTCTATCAACTCAGCTACATTCTTGGCTTCCCCTTTCTGTTGTTGTTTTGGGTCTGAGTGAAATCCCTAACTGAGGCTTTCATTTTTCAGCTCCATATACCACCAAAAGGACAAGACTGAAGGATTATAGTAAGATGTTTAGAAAAAAGTACCAGTGACATAAATAGAGGCTGAGGTACAATAAATAACAGTAACTACAGACTTACTAGGAAATAAAGGAAATGGCCCATACAACAGTAGGGAGTAGGTAAAAAATCATTTAGACATCAGTTGGGAAATCATGTCTTAATAAATCTCTGTGAGTTTGAGGCTAGCCTGGTCTACAAAAGCTAGTTCCAGGACAGCAGGACAGGCTCCAAAGCTACAGAGAAACCCTCTCTCAGAAAACCAATGAATGAATGAATGAATGAATAAAATTAAAAGCTGATGATGATGGCTATGCTGGGGAGAAAAAGGGCAGAGTCAGAGGAGACACCATGAGACATAGAGTGAGCAAGATGGAAATTATGTACATGAGGTAAACAAGCCTTGGGGCAGCACACAGATCCACAGAAATGGGTTAATTTAAGTTATAAGAGCAAGCTAAAAAAGAAGCTCAAGCTATGGGCCAAGCATTTATACTTAACATTAAGTCTCTGTGTAGTTGTTTAGGGAGAAGCCTAAAGGAAAAGGAAAGTCTGCTTACACCTGGAATTTACCAATGAGGCTAGACTGGTTGGCAGTGAACCTCAGGAACCCTCCTTCTCCATCTCCCTCAGTGCATCAGTTCCAAGCATGCACCACCACGCTGGACATATGTATATGGCTTCTAGGACCAACCACAAACCCTCCTGCTTGAAGGCAGGTGCTCTACTGACTGAGTCATTCCTTACCCCTCACTGTTATTTGTAATGCCCAAGCTCACAGAGGATGCCAGTGGATTTTGAAACCATGACTAATACTCTCTTAGGCATTAAGAAATTTCTCCCACTATCTGCATTGTTTCTACCTGTAATTACAAGGAGAAAATATAAAAATATCTAGAGAAATTTGTTTTTTCAAGTTAATCCTGCCAATTCTATCCTAACCAAACACCCCAAAATACAAGTCTGTAGTAAAACCCAACACAATCTCTTACTTTCCATTTGAGGTTTAAGACTAGTTTAAACTCAGAATTCTAGGAGCAAGAATCTCAGAATAATCATTTTCTTTCTTTTAAAAAATTATTTATTTAACATGTATATGTGCATATGCCATGTGAGCATGTGTGTGTGTGTGTGTGTGTGTGTGTGTGTGTGTGTGTGTGTGTGTGTGTGTAAGACAATCTGAGGCAGTCCTCCTTTGTCAAGTGGGTCTTACTGGGAACTACTGGGGAATCAAACTTGGATCACCAGGCTTGGTGGCAAGCGCCTTAAGCAGCTGAACCATATCATCAGTCTGAATAATCATGTACTAAGACTGCTCAATTCTAAACATTGTGAAACATCAAAGCTCATGGTGAAAATGTGGCAAACTCAACATAAATCTGTTGTTTAGTTTTACTAAAGCAGGGTCCCCTTCCTCACAGTTAAATAAAATCTTAAGAAGTGAAATGAAGAAATACAAATGAGAGACTGGGTCAGAAGTCCAAAAGCTCCCAACCTGTGATCTCAGCATGCAGGAGGCCCTAGCCTGATCTATACAGTTAGAGCTACATAATGAGACCCTGTCTCAGGAAAACAAACAAAACAGTCTGGAGCGATGGCATACAACTATAACATCTGCACCTAAATCAAGACCATCCTTAGCTACAGAGTAAGTCTGAGGAGTACCTCAACTATATGAGATGCTGTCTCATAAAGCAAAACAAACAAAAAGTTCCCAGTAAGAAAAGTCCTGGACAAGAGTGCTTCATCCATGATTCAACCAAACCTTGAGAGATGAAATAATTCCAATCTTTTTTTTCCATGGTATTTATTGAGCTCTACATTTTTCTCTGCTCCCCTTCCCCCTCCAAACCTCCCCCAAGGAATAATTCTAATCTTTTCCAAACTGTTCTAAGACACAGAAGAGGGAGGAACACTAAAGCTAAAACACAAAGAAAATGAAACCTCAACAAATACTATCAAGCCAGTCCAACAGCACATTAAAAGGCCATACACCATGACTAAGTGGGATTTATTTCTGGAACACAAGGATGGTGTCCTGGTTATTATTTACTACCTTGACACAACCTAGATTCACTTGAAGAATTGCCTCGATCAGACTGATCTGATAGAGACTGTCTCGAATGATGACTGACTTGGGAGGGCCCACCTCCATGCAGTGAGCAGCCGCAGCAAGCAGTACTCCTCCATGGTCTTTGCTTCAGTGCCTGATAGAGTTCCAGTCCTGACATCCCTCAACGGAGGACTGTGACCTAGAAGTGTAAGCTGGAATAAATCCTTTCCTCTCCTAAATTGCTTTTGGTTAAAGTGTTTATCAAAGCAAGAGAAAAAGCAAACTAGAAGCAATTAATGTGATACATAATTAATAATGTATAGAGGATAAAAAACATGATTATCTCAAAAACTGTAGAAAAAGCATTTGACAAAATATTAACACTTTCAGTTTGAAAACTCAAAAAGCTGGGAATACAAAGAAATTACTTTCCCATAATAAAGTCTACATATGAAAAGCCTACATTACGTTCTCCTAACAGTGCTGACATCAGAAACAAAGCAAATATGGCCTTTCTTGTGTTCATCATAGTACCAGGAATCCTAATTAAAGCAATCAGGCAAGAAAAACAATACAGACAGACTGAACAGACATCCCAGTTGGAAAGGAAGAATAAAACTGTCCCAGTTTATAGACAAAATCTTATATAAAGAAAACCCTACAGATGACATTAAAAACAAAACAAAATGGCTAAAGCTAATAGATTCAGGGGCTAGTGAGATGGCTCAGCAGTTAAGAGCACTGGCTACTCTTCCATAGGACCTGGGTTTGATTCCCAGCACCCACACGGTGACTCACAACCATCTGTACCTCCGCCTCCCTTTTCTGATGTCTCTTCTAGACTCCACAGGCATCAGGCACACATGGTTCAAACTTACATATAGACAAAACATCAAAACACATAAAGAAAATAGTAATAAAAATAATTTTTAAAGTGCTATTAAATTCAGTCAAATTTCTTGATAGAAAGTCAATGTAAGACAAATGTATTGTGTGTTGACCATGAAGGAGTACATGCAAAAAGGAACACAAGAAAACAATTTGTTACATCACTGAAAAATAATAAACTATTTAGGAACATTAATAACAAGGAAAATTATAAGACACAAAGATGGTCTATGCTCACAGATTGGAAGAATTAATATTGTTAAAATATTCATATACCAGCCAGGTAGAGATAGTATACATCCTAGCACTCAGGAGGCAGAAGATCTCTGTGAGTTCAAGGCCAGACTGGTCTACAGAGTGAGTTTGGGAACAGCTAGGGCTTCATGGTGACCCTGTCTCAAAAATCAAAACAAAGAAAATCCATATACACAAAGTCACCTACAGATTCAACTCACCCCCGCCCCCAATAGAGCTTCTTTTTCTTCTCCTCTCCCTGTGCTCCCTTCTCCCTCCACTTTCTTTTTTAAGGTTAGACACTATATAGCCCAGACTGGCCTCAAATTCATGATCCTTCTACCTTCTGCCTTCTGAGAGCTGAGATTATAGGTGTATATTCCCATGAAAAATCTTTTTCTCCTTGCTTTTTTTTTTTATTTCTGAGGAAGGGTCTCACCATGTAGACCAGGTTGACCTCAAACTCATAAACACCTGTCCACCTCCTCTGCCTCTCCAGTGTTAGCATTAAAGGCACATGGAAAACACTCAATTATAGAGTTATATCTCCAGGCCCCCAGAGAATCTTCATTTTAAAAAAATTATTTTAAAGATTTAATTTTGTATGTATGACTGCATGTAAGTACATACATCACATACATATATATATATATATGTGCCCTCAAGGGTCAGAAGCATGGGGGGGGGGCTGCACCACATTCCCTAGTTCTGGAGTTACAGAGAGTTGGAAGTTGTCATGTGAATATTGGGATTCAAACCCATGCCCTCTCAAGAGCAAACAGTGCTCTTACCTGCTGATTCATCTCTCCAGCCTTCTGCCCCCTCCATGGGAATCTTAATAATCATTTTCCCAGAAATAGAAAAAAAAAACACTCCTGAAATTCTTATGGTGCTATGGTTTGAATGTGGCTGTCCCCTCTGGACTCATGTTTTTTTTTTGGGGGGGGGAGTGAGGGAGCTGTGGAGCCTGCAGAGCACAGGGACTGACTGACAGACGCTAAGTCATCAGAGGAAGAGCACAGGACCGACTGACAGACGCTAAGTCATCAGAGGAAGAGCACAGGACCGACTGACAGACGCTAAGTCATCAGAGGACATCTGGAAAGCACTTCTAGCCCTCGTCTGCTTCCCACTCCCGACACTCGTGCTGTTCCAGGGCTCTTACAGGTGAGAGGCAGCTTACTTTAAGGGGGAAAGGAACTTGCTGACTACACAATGCATAGGGTTGATGCTCAAAAAACTAACAAATGCTAATACTCAATAATAAAACAATTATCTGATGACCTTGACTTAAAAATAAAGAACCTAAACAGACAATCCAAAGGTGACACAAATAGTTCACAACTACATGAAAGAATACACAAACATCAATCATCGATCACTAGGGAAATGAAAATCAAAACTACACTGAGAAATCACCTTCCGTGTCAGGATGACTACTGTCAGATAAACAAGCTCCTCAAAGACCCAGTGGTAGTAAATGGAGCAAGGATGCAGAACGAGGGCATTTGCTGCTGCTGAAGAGGGCACAGAATAGTACGGCCCCTATGGAAAGTCTTCAGAACAGAGCTGAGGAAGGCTCAGGGGGCAGAAGGCTTGCTGCACAAGCATGAGGCCCTGACTTTGGAAAAGCTGGGACCCCACTGGTGGGAGGGGGTGGAGATAATAGATGGTTCCAGGGCATTGCTGGGCCAGCTAGCTTAGCTTCAACAGTATGCTTCAAGTGCAGAGAAAAACTGTCTTAAAACATATGGTAGAAGACAGCAGCAGACCCCTTCATGCTGACCTCTGGTCTCCGCATGGCACACACAGGAGCACCCACACCCACCCACACACATGATCAGAAGGATTCTGAAAGAAATGAAGTAATAGTATGTGTCTGTCATCTACAGTTGTACACATGTCAGTTTATCAGGGTTTTCTTTCCTCTTTTTAGCACAATCTTATTTAGCTCTTATAGAAAAAATATCCTAGAGGCTAGATCTTTTTTTTTTTTTAAAGATTTATTTATTTACTATGTATACAACATTCCTTCAATGTGTGCCTGCAGGCCAGAAGAGAGCACCAGATCTCATTATAGATGGCTGTGAGCCACCATGTGGTTGCTGGGAATTGAACTCAGGACCTCTGGAAGAGCAGCCAGTGCTCTTAACCACTGAGCCATCTCTCCAGCCCAAGGCTAGATCTTTTATCCCCCCTTTCTGCTGTGGCAGGCACAGTGTTCTCATGTTGTTCAACATCAGAGAAGGGAAGAACTGTCATAGCAAACGTGAGGGTACATGTTAGCGAGCAACAGCTAGGAGAGGAGGGGAGGGAAGGATGGGAAGACACAGGAGAAAGAGGAGGAATCCAGAGACAAGATTACAGAGAACTGTGGGTTACTTTTACATGTTTGAGTAGAAACACAATTTTCCTAGCAGTGACTCGTGAGCACAGGAAGTGGGGCTCACCTAGTCTGCTCCGCCTCACTTCTTCTGGTGACACAGGCCGCAGCTTTCTTTCTGCTTTAATCTCTTCTAATATTCTTTCATGGAGGCTTCGTGGTCGGGGCGGGGTTGGTTTCAATTTTCTGGCTGATGCCTTGGAAAGGAAGAACAATGGTTAGAGACTTGATTAGCTGTTGTGAATTAATATAGTCATTCACACAATCTAGAATTATGAACTGTATTTCACTGACTGTCATGTTACACAATAAAAGGCTATTCAAGTCATTCAATATCAAGATTTCAAATTTTTAAGTTATATATATATATATATATGTTAATATATATAAGTCAGACAACAATTCAAGGGAGTGAGTTTACACCTTCTACTTTGTGAGGTCCTGGGCAAAGACGTCAGACCATCAGTCTTGGTAGCAGACACCTTTACCTACTGAGCTATCTCACAACCCCCAATGTCAAGACTTAATGCAACAGGAGATTACTGGGTCTCGCAGTGATTTGATCACATGTACTCAGATAAACTGAAGTAGTCAGTTCTGCTAAAGTTATAGTCATGTCCCCTTTATGCTACTGTTTTGAAAACTAACTATACTGTTGTCATTTTGAGACTCAGTCTTATTCTACTGTCCAGACTGGTCTCACGCTTGTGGCAACCCCTCAGCCTCAGCCTCTTGAGTGCCGAGATTATGGGATGAACCACAACCCCTGTCCACAGAACCATTAGTAACTTACCACCTTGAAGTACTACTGTCTGCAGCCTATTAATGAGGACACTGAGGCTGAGAGGCAGGTTAACTTGTTTAGAGGTCCATCAAGCTAGACTGTGTTACTAGCGTGAACTATCCAGTTCTTAGGACTCCCCTCCACTGCACCAACACTTCCCCTTCCTTCAGAAAGGTCTAAAAGGCTGAGTACACACACAACAGTCTACAAACCGGACAACACTGCTTTACCCTCGCTGTTACTTTATACGCAAAGGCTTGACATGGTTTGACGGGAGCCAGCTACTCAGCCAGGAGGAAAAGAAGTAAGGAGAAACACAAACAGCAATTTGAACAGCATTCTGATTCTATGGTTTAGGAAAAGCCGGCCAACAGACTGTTAACAGAAAAGGGAGGGCACATTCACTGTAAAATAGCATCAGCACGACAGTGTGGTCTGAGCAGCGTAGCAGCATGAAGTGAGCTGGAAAGCCAACCATGCCAGAAACTGTGTGGTCTGAGTTTTCAGCTGTTGCAGCAGGTATTCAGCCAGACCGTGCACTGTGACTCGGATTTCTGTAACTGTATTGAATAACTGAAGGTATGTCACTGTGCTGTAGACTGTGATTTACGGGTGGGCTTCACACTCTCAAGGGAGAGCTTGGCAGAGAGCTCCTGTCCCTGGGGAGTATGCTAAGTTACATACTGGATTTAAAGGAGGTCTTGATCTGATGAAGTCAAGGATGATCTCATGAGCACTCTTTCTTAACCGAGGGGGAATGTCACCATTGACCTAAAACAAGACAAAAAATAAAAACATGTCATGTGAATCGAGGAACTATCACTGTATGTTCAGTAACTGAGATTCTGACTTCCCAGATAGCACAGGTTTGACTCTGTCTTTCTTAAGGGGTGCATTTTTGAGATAAGGTCTTGTGTACCCCAGGCTGGTTTTGAATTCATAGGCAGTGTGGAAGGTGACCCTGAACTTCCAAACTTCTCATTTCTACATCCAAAGTGCTGGGGTCACAGGTATGTGTCATCAAACATGGCTTTGTTTCCCAGTCTAACTTAAATAAAATAGGCTGAACTACCACCTCAGGCCTGGTTCTTCCCCTGTGACAACTGCACTGGGATCTACCCAACACCACCCCCTTCCTCCATGTGCACTATACCCAGGTCCCATAGCAGCCATCAGCAGCAATCGCTACAGAGCACAGCCCAGCATGTGTCAGTGCCTAGCTTAAGAAGCGTAGCTGTAGGACCTACCACAGGCCTGATGTAGCATGACACTTACTCATGGATTTCCTAGTGTTGAGATTTTTAAAATCCACTGATATTATACAACTTAATCTGACATTCTAAGTATAGAATCCTATACTTAGAATTCTAATTCTAAACAGACTAATATGTCATTCTAATAATTTTCACATGCTTTTAATAGTTTCTCCACCACAACAAGATGAAAAAATGGACAAAGTCGGCTTTCAAGCTCCAATATCCACACAAACACATCACATGAGCTGCTTTTCTGGTACTTTTGTTTTTGAGACTGTCTTATGTATCCTAGACTGGCCTCCAATTAATATGTAGCTAAGAATGACATCATACTACTAATCCTTCTTCTCCAGCTTCCAAGTGCTGAGATTATATGCATGTGCTACCACTCCTGGCTTTATCTTCAGTGCCTTAGAGCTACAACCTGGCACTCAACCCACTGTGTAACAGCAGCCATTCTGAGGATGGGAGGTGAGTGGATAGAAAGTAAGCTAGAGTATGTTAAAACAAAACAAAACAAAACAAAAAAAAACACTGCTATAAGGGCCAGCAGATCATTCTTAGTTCACAGAACAATTGCCAAAACAAGTAGTCCCAACTGAAATAAAAAATGGTTATAGATGAACAAATTATAGATTTCAAGAAAATACAGAAACTTGATCATTATTTTAGGGGCACATGGCTTACAAACAGAAATCTTCTAATATACGAAAAGTGATTTTTTTGAAGTGTTTTAAAACTACCCTGAACTGGGGCTGGAGAGATGGCTCAGAGGTTAAGAGCACCGGTTGCTCTTCCAGAGAACCCAGGCTCAATTCCAAGCACACTTGTGGCAGCTTACAACTGTCTGCAACTCCTGTTCCAAGACTTTTGATACTCTAACACAGATATACATTCAGGCAAAATACCAATGAACATAAAATAAGAATAAATTATTTAGAATACCATTAATCCCAGCAGCCACAATAGTTAGCCATGGGGGCCAGGCGGTGGTGGTGCACACCTTTAATCCCAGAACTAGAGAGGAATATAAGACTGGAGGAGTTAGGTTCCAGCTCAGTCTCATTCTGAGGATTAGCGGAGGCAGGATAGCCATTTTGATCTGAGGTAGACGTAAGAGCCAGTGGCTGGCTGCTTTCCTTTTCTGATCTTCAGACTGAACCCCAATATCTGTTTCTGGGTTTTTACTATTCGTGCTATATCCTGCAACATACTTAACAAAATCAACACTAAAGATGTAAAGTGGCATACAAAATAGCTCTCAGTAATATGCCATGTGTTATATGCTTTTGAAATCCCCCTAACTAAAGCAAATACAAGTAAAAAGTGGAATATAAGACAAAGACAACAAAATGCAAGTCAACAGGAAATCAATTCACAGCCGTAACAAAGCTGAATCCTAAAACAGCTGTGGAAAAAGATGGAAACCAAAGCGTGTTCCAGATGCTACCCAGAAGCTGATAACATCAGTAGACTCATAGAAATGGGCAAAAAGGGAGAAAGAAAAGAAATATAGAAAGTGGGAGGGAGAGTATATAATTTAATTATATGAGATATAATAATATATAATATAAAATCTCAAGAAGTAAATAAATTACAAAATGGTAGAACTGAATTTTAATTTTACTCATATTTAAATTTTGTTTTTACAGTGAATGAATTACATTTAAAATAAAACAAAAAATTAAAAAGAGGGGCTGGAGAGATGGCTCAGAGAGAGCATTGGTTGCAGAGGACCTGAGCTCTATTCCCAACACTCACATAGGTGTAACTCCAACTCCAAGGATCTGGTACTTTCTTCTGGCCTCTTGGTCACTAGGCACACACACAGTGCACTTACATACATGCAGCTAAAGTACTCAAATGAATAAAATAAATAAATAAATCTTGAAAAATAGAAAAAGAAATGTGTAACATGAATTAGCTCAAGAACAAAGGATGTCAATGCAAGCAGTAAGCAAGGGAAGAAAGGGCTAGGGCAGCAATAGTAACAGCAGATGAAACAGATGACTAGGAAACAGCTAACAAAAAAGACAAAAACAGACACTAGATACTGAAAATGTAATAATTATAAGTATATATGCACTTGTAGCCAGGTGGTGGTAGCACACACCTTTAATCCCAGCACTTGGGGGGCAGAGACAGAGGCAGACAGTTCTCTGTGAGTTCCAGATCAGCCTGTCCTACAGAGCTAGTTCTAAGGGCAGCCAGAGATGCATAGAGAAACCCTGTCTCAAAAAATAAAAAACAAAACAAACAAAAACCCAAAAGTATGTATTACCAAAAAGTATGTATTACCAAAGTAAAGAATCAAACACTGAAAGTGAGACGAATGTTTCTAGAATAGCTGGAGACTTTAATACTCCATTTACAACAGTGTACAAAACAGAAGATCAACAACAACAAAAAGGAGTTTGAACAACTTTGTAAATTAACTAGAAGAACTCTTCACTAGTAAAAGAATACCCCCTCTTTCCCCCCACTTCCTCTGCCTCTCTCTCTCTCCTACTCTTTTCTGAGACAGACTTTCTGCCTGTACCTCCTGAGTACAGGGAATCATGTTACCATACCTGGCAGCTTTAGAATACATATTTTTCTTATGGGCTCATCATGATTTCTCTAGCACAGCAAAACTAGGCTAAAAATTTAAAAGATGCGGTATTCCACACTTGTAACCCCAGCAAACAGGAGGACAGTGAGGTTACTGCAAGAGTCTCAACGAGAGATGGAGGTGACAGGGGAGAAGAGGCTCACAAAGGAGAGATTTTAAGGGCAGAGCTTACAGGATTTGCTGAGGAGCTGGATGTTCCTTTCCTCAGAACTCGGCTTGAGGACCTCACTGTATAGCTATTAATAAAGATGTATAGAACAGGATACATAAAACAGCCAGCTTATACCTGATATTGAGGTGATGAGTTTAATGAACTCTGGATACATCCATAAGCTAGAAAATATGAACTCACTTAGAAGCACTAATGATACAGAAGAACACTCACAACATGAAACAAGAATATCAGGTTATAAACTGAAATCAGCCCATTTTGTCTAATAAAATGTAGAAAGAAGCGAGGAGGAATGGCACATGCTTGAATCCCAGGCACTCAGGAGGCAGAGGAGAGGCATGAGGACCACTTTTGGATCAGTTTGGTCTAACACAGTAGGTTCTAGGCCAGCCAGTACAAGATAGCAAGACCCTGTATCAAAATAACAAGAATAACAACGCCCACCAGAAAACCCAGGGCAGGGGGACGAGTATGAATGCAAATGAAGAAGCAACGTAACTGTCTTTGGGTTTTTATTACTGGGACAAGTAGCAAGTAGGGGAGGGAAGGGAAGGATTTATTCAGCTTACATCACTGAAGGAAGTCAGGAAAGGAACGCAAACAGGACAGGATCCTGGAGGTAGAAGCTGATGGCAGGGGCCATGGAGGGGTGCTGCACACTGGCTTGCTCTCTATGGCTTGCTCAGCTTGCTTTCTTATAGAACCCAGAACCACCAGCCCAGGGATGGCACCACCCACAATGTGCTGGGCCCTCCCCCACTGATCACTAATTGAGAAAATGCCTTACAGCTGGATCTCATGGAGGCCTCTTCTTTATTGAGGCTCCTTCCTCTCCGATGCCTCTAGCTTGTATCAAGATGACACACAAAATCAGCCAGTATAATAATAAAATTTCTCTTTGGTTATAAAGTTACACGTTTATAGGTTTCCCTTTTTTGAACTTAATGTATTTTCCAGGTTTTCTACAGTGATCAAATATTCTTTTTTGTTTTTTTCTTTTCTTTCTTTCATTTTTTTTTTTTTTTTTAAAGACAGGGTTTCTCTGTGTAACAGTCCTGGCTGTCCTGGAACTCACTCTGTAGACCAGGCTGGCCTTGAACACAGAGATCCACCTGTGTTTGCCTCCTGAGTGCTGGGATTAAAGGTATGTGCCACCACTGCCCGGCAGTGACCAAGTATCCTATGAGAAGAAAGAATACTGATTAGCCCATTTCCACCCAATAACCCAGAGGCAACCATCTGAGTGCTTACCATTACTTTCCTCAAGGTGTATCTTTTGCACCGAATGTCATCCATGAGCATCTCATAAGGGGTGAGCTGGTATTCAATGGGCAACGGGTTGTACTGCCGCTGTTGGACCTTCTTAAGTTTTACCCCATTTCGCAAATCCCGCATCACCTGTACCCAGAATCGTGCCTGAAAGAACCAAGTATGGATCATTATCAATAAATAAATCCACCAGTTTTCTCTGAATGGTTACAGTCATAGAGAATAAAGGAAAAGCATGGATAAAAAACAACAAGTAAAGGAAACAATTTAGATTTTAGGATACCATTAGATGTGTAGGAAGTCAATAGGCTGCATTAGAAAACACACATCCCTGTGGTAGTTCGAATGTAACTGGCCCTCATAACCTCGTAGGCAGTGGTATTATTAGGAGGTGTGGCTTTGTTGGAGTGGGTATGACCTTGCTGGAGGAAGTGTGTCACTGTGGGGGTGGGTTTTGAGGTCTTTTGCTTAAGCTTCGCTCAGTATAACTTTAACTTCCTATTGCAGGACTCTCAGTTATTCCTCCAGCACCACCTCTGCCTGCATGCTCCCCGCCATGATGATGATGGACTGAATCTCTGAAACTATAAGTGAGCCACCCCAATTAAATGTTTTCCTTCATAAGAGTTGCCATGGTCATGGAGTCTCTTCACAGCAATAAAACTCTAAGGCAGTCTCCATTACTACTCTGCTTCCTGAAAGCATGTATTCCCCACACCCTGACTTGGGGTCTGGCCATACGACGGTGTGGTCAGTGGATAGTGAGAGTGCAAGGACACTAGAGACTTCAAAAACACAAGTACTGCGAGCTGTTCTTGTGCTTCTTCAAGCCTGCTTGGCTCTGCTCCCACAGCTGCCCTGGTGAGTGAGTAAGTTCACGTGACGCTGCTGCACACACAGCTGTGGGACACATGTACTTCCTCTTCAGCTTCCGTACCAGTAGCTGCTTTGCCTTCCTAAGTGTGTCTCTTCAACAAGAAATAATAGTGAAGAATTGACATCTTGTGTTTTATAAATATGAAATGGTCAGAATTACAATTTTTATTATCTAGTATACATCCTATAATCAGTTTTCCTACCTACAAACTCTGTCCACCTTCAAGAGTTCTAATAGATGAAATTTACACCAAATACTTAGCATAACAAATACTAAAATGTGTATTATTCCTTAACCACTTTGTTTTCCTGTCTTATCAGCAAAAAGTTAACCAATACAGTATTTAAAATGTAACATATCAAAATTGATGTGTCTTCAATAGCAACCTAAAAATTTTTATTATAAGATAAGTCATAAGAATTTTCCACATTCAGGTGTACAGCTCACTGATAGAGGAAGTGGTCTGTATGTATGAGTTTCTAGGTTCTAACTGCAATATCAAACCATTTTCTCTATATAAAATAAATTATTACATTTCTCAAAATGATTTTTCATTTATAATATATTAATATACTTTTTCACTCTTCTGAGGCTGGAACTCAGATCATCAGGCTGGGCACCAAGTACCTTTGCCCACAAGCCTCTGCTGGCCTGCCTCTAAAGATATTCAATTCTCCACCCCTTCTTCCTTCTCTCACTCGCGTCTTTCTAGATAGTTCACCTGAGCGATAATGGAAGGTGAGGCGTAATCTAGCAAAAGGAACTCCCCCTGAAGTTTGAGAAGTTCTGGTCAGTGAATGCTTCAGTTTGGATTATTATTTTAATTATTATTTTTCAAAATTTAAGTGACTTACTACTGTTATTATTAGGTGTGATGTATATACGTGAGCATGCAACCCCACAGAGCATATGGAAGTCAGAAGACAACTCTGTACAGTCAGCTCTCTCCTTCCACCTTTTCTTCTCTAATTAAAGAATTTACATTTATTTATGTATTTTGTATGCACATGTGTGTATGTATGTGAGCATCTCTGTGCTGTGACATGTCTGTGGAGGTCAGATGAAAACTTCCAGGAGTCAGTTCTCTCGTTCCACTGTGTGGGTTCTGTGGATCAAATAGGCTTGAAGGCAAGTCTTTTATCCACTCAGCCATGACACCTGCCCCACATTAGTTTTTGTTTACTTTTGAGTCAGGCTCTCACTATGCAGACGTGGTTGGCCTGAAACGTGCTATGTAGCCCAAGAGCTAGTCTTGAACTCATAGCAATCGACCTGCTTCTGCCCCGAGTGCTGGGATTAAAGGCATGTGCCACCACACCCAGCTGTTGCTAATCTGCGCGCGCGCGCACACACACACACACACACACACACACACACACACACACACACACATCCCCTCTCTACTCCACCATAAACCACATCACAAGTAGTCAAGTTGGTCTAGAATTTGCTAAGTAGTCAAAGATGACTTTGAATTCCCTGGAGGTCTGTCTCTATTTCTCAAGCACTGGGATTACAGGTGTGTACTACCATGCCTGGTTTTGTTTGCTAGCTTTAGAATATTTGAAGTTACTTGTCTGACTTCAATGAATGGGGAAAACTACAGAAATATTATGTTAAAAATACTTTTTATACCATGTGGTGCACACCTTTAATCCCAGCACTCAGGAGACAGAGGCAGGCGGATCTCCGTGAGTTAAAGGCCAGCCTGGTCTACAGAGTACTAGGATAGCTAGAGCTACATAGAGAAACCCTATCTTGAAAAAACAAACAAAAAATCCCTCGTTAATAGCAAACGTATAGTATATCTCTAACACACTGCCACAGTATTCTATACAAAGGAAAACAGACAATCAATATTACTCTAAAATGATAGACTAGCTTTTTTTAAAAATGGGGTTTCCCTGTGTATCCCAGGCTGTCTTGGACTCACAGAGATTCACCAGCATTTGCTCCTCAGTGCTGGGAACACCACCATGTCTGGTAAAACTAGCTTTTAAGACGATATATGGGGTAGAGAAATGGCACAGCAGTTAGGAGTGCATACTGTTCTGAGTTTGGGTCCTAGCACCTGTATCAGCTGGCTCACACTGTCTGTAACTCTGGGGGTTCCAGGGAGGTGTCACCTGCCCCCTCTACAGACAGTCGCAGTTCCAGGTACATATCCTCACACATACACACATACCTATCTGCATAAGAAAAGTATTCTAAAGGTTAACAAAAGAACATTTTTTAAAAAACAATACATGCAACACTCATTTTTAATGTTACTATAAAATGTTCCAGATTGATACCATTCTTAATATCTCAGAAGAGACATCCATTAAAAACTAAGAGTATTATCAACAAAATGACCCAAGTCGGGGATGAGTGCTCACACCTTTAATCCCAGCACTCGGGAGGCAGAGGCAGGTGGATCTCTGTGAGTTCGAGACCAGCCTGGTCTACACAGCTAGTTTCAGGACAACTAGGACTACACAGAGAAACCCTGCCTCAAAAGGAAAAAAAAAGTCATTGCATACAACATCAAAACCAACAAACAACCCAAGTGGTCACTACAGATGAATAATAACTATTGCTATGAAATGCCAAAGCGCACTTAGTAATAAGTGGAAGTGGAATAGTGATACAGGTGGCGGCAGCACAAAGTATTAAAACAACTATTGTGTTGAGTGAAAGAAGCCCAGTGTAAACCAGCACACACTGACCATCATCGTACAGAAATGATGTCATCTTACAATGCAAATCAGGAGAGCAGGGAGACAGGAAGTAAAGTAACAAAGGGGCATGAGGAAATTTTGAGAGAAAACGATAGGCTCATTATTTTCAATATGGTGATAATCTCAAGGATATACTAATCAATGTGTCAAAACTTACCACACGGCACATTTTAAATACATATACCTTATTATAAGTATGTCTATTGTGCCTCAATAAAGATATTAAGAAGGAATATGGCAGCCGGGCAGTGGTGGCTCACACCTTTAATCCCAGCACTTGGGAGGTAGAGGCAGGTGGATCTCTGTGAGTGTGAGGCCAGCCTGGTCTACAATAGCTAGTTCCAGGACAGGCTCCAAAGTTATACAGAAACTCTGTCTCGAAAAATCAAAATAAAACAAACAAACATAAAAAGGACTATGGCAAACAAAAACTAATATGGTCAAGGGAACTTATTCATAGTTCTCAAATCTGCATCTATTTTAAAAGCTCTTTCACTTAATAATACCATTTCTATCCCTTTAAAAAAGATTTCAATTTTATTTATGTGTGTTGAACCTGAGTAAGTTTAAGTGTAGCCGGGCGGTGGTGGCGCACGCCTTTAATCCCAGCACTCGGGAGGCAGAGGCAGGTGGATCTCTGTGAGTTCGAGGCCAGCCTGGTCTACAACAGCTAGTTCCAGGACAGGCTCCAAAGCCACAGAGAAACCCTGTCTTGAAAAACCAAACAAACAAACAAACAAACAAAAAAACAAGTTTAAGTGTGTATAGGAGTCCTCAAGCCATACAACATCTGATCTGGAACTGGAGTTAGCTGTGAGCTGCCCTGCTATGCTGGGAACTGAACTGTCCTCTGAAAAGCAGTAACTGATTTCAACTGCTGACCCATCTCTCCAGTCCAATTCACTACCTTTAATCTCAAAAGTCAGAATCCTAACATGTGCCTCCCTTGATATCTGTAAATGCTTTACTTAGCACTTCCTGACATCTGCTGTCCTATGCCCAAGACATGAACACAGGGACTCAGTACCGACAGGACTTAGTAGGGTGCCTGAAAAGGAGTGGATACTCAAGTGTGTCATCTGGAAACACCATAATCACCTGTTCTAGAAAGTATCTCCTAAGTCCAGACTGTGTTATGAAAGGCAGAGATTCCACATCCCTCATTCTGCATTCATAGGTCTCTCACCCAACAAACGATCACTGAATAAAAACTGCATCGCACTGCTAGTCTCACACCCTGACACAGAGCTTCTATTTTGAGTACAGAAGTGTTATTTAAGGTATTTGTAATTATAAATGTTAATAACAATATTTCCAGACACAATGGGGCAGCTCTTTCAAAATTTAATGAAAATATTTATTCACTTTTAAAATCAAGCATTCAAATTTATGTACTAATTCATAATTCAGTCCTTAATAACCAGCATTTTTAAAAAACCCAGTATTTTTAAAAGCTAAACTGAGCAGAAAGCATACCCAATTTCCTTACCCAGTCTGCATTTTTCAGGTCCTCCAGATCTGTGCTAGATTCATCAGTCTTTTCCATTTCTTGAATCTTCTTAAGATTCTAGCAGTTAAAATAAAATTTAAAAGCCAATCACAAAAATTGTATTTTCTTATAAGCAAATTATAACTCTAAAAAGTTATCTTCAGAGAAAATGTAGACAGACGTATCAATGAAGAAGACAGTTCATTAAATCTCATGGATAATTATTTCCTTCTTTTCTTTAATTTAATTTTATTTTTTTGACTTACACTCTCTTCTTGACTACTGAAATCTCTTCCTAAAAACAGCTGTGCATTTTACCAGATAGGGAAGCAGTCTCCAGCCTGGCCATTCCACACTGCTTCTTTTCCACTGTCCATTCCTTTTCTGCAGACATCAGTTCAACTGAAACTACTAGTTCTTCAAACAGAACTTTCTTTCTTCCCTTTTATTACAAAATCTCTTTTCATCTATGGGCTCTTAGCTTCACGTTAGGTTCACACTTGTCTGTGGCTCCCCCTAGGCTTCCTGAGGCAGAGCTAAGAAGAGCTTTGGAACTTTGGGATGCTTGGCATGCATTTGTGATGGTTAATCTTGATTGTCAACTTGACAGGATTTAGAATCACCGTGGAAACAAATCTCTGGGTGTGTCTTAGAGTTATTTTCAAAAATTGGGTTAATTGAGGTGGAAAGACCCAATTTAAATGTGGATGCTACCATTCTACACGCTGGTGATGAAAACCGAATAAAGGGAGAGAAGCAGCATCCCCACCTCTGCTTCCTGGGAATGCCATGCCAGCAGCTCTGCCTCGTGCTCCTGTTGCCTCCCTCCCTGCCTGCCGGCCACACAAAGTACACACCTTAAAGGCTGAGTAGAAACAAAGTTTTCTTCTTTGTTTTTTTTTTTTTATTGTTGTTGTTGTTTTTTGGTCAGCAACAAGAAAAGCAAGTAATACAATATTTATCAAGTAATTTATTTATAAACTTCAATTGATAAAATGCCCTTTAAATAGCATCAACTCAACACTGGCAACTTGTAAGAAAATACTGGTTAATAAAACATATAGGACAGTGAGACGACTCCATAGATAAAGGCACCTGCCACCAAGCCCAATGACCTGAGTTAGATTTCTAGGAACCACAGGGTGGAAAAAGAGAACTTACTTTTGCAAGTTGTCCTCAGACCTCCACACAAATGAAATGCACATATATGTGTGCATGCATGCACAGGCACATGCACACACACATACAAATAAATGCAATAAAAATTTTGAAAAGCATTATTTACAAATTAATTATAAACACACGTATTCCATACCTACTAATAGCAAAATTCAACTTTAATATATGTTACCTTTGACTGAATTATTTGCCTGTTTGCCAACAGACTGGATTTAAATGTACTATATGAAACCTAGCTTGTTCTACATGACATTATAAACAAAACATTTTTAGCTTCCTAACATTTCATACTATCCATGTGCAAAACAAAGATAACACCACCAGCTTTTTTTAAATACTCAATAAAGAAACATTAATGCAGGAAAAAAGATTACTCCGAACACTGAAAATATGATACAAGTAATGCATTCTTCCTTCTATCTTAGGGGAAAACAGAAGAAAAAACCCCAACTTGTTTCTAGTTATTACAATCTTCTTTAAAAGTCAGGATTACTTCTGAGATGCTGAAATTTGTGGCTTTGTCAAAGTTACCCAACGTGGGTCTTCTGTTCACCTATAAAATGGAAGTATCACTACCCACTCCTCTACTGTAAGTAAGTATTAAAGGAAGTGACACATTAAATTACTGACATACTACTGGGCACAGAAAAGAGACCTAGCATAATTCCCTATACTTCCTAAATATAAAAAATCATTTCATTATACCATACAATATATAAAAACTTAAAACATACTCAATTTCTGCTTTTGTAGCCTCTTCAGAGAAGCAATTTCACAAGCCTGTAGATGACTTTTTCCATGCTATCTCAGCTCTAGATCTTTATACTTGTCTGAAACCTGGCTCTTTCCTAAAGTGTCTGTCTAATGGTACCGCCCAGAGTAGGGTCCTGGAGCAATAATCTCAACAGCTAGTGAGAAGCATTCAGTGATAAGACAACCAAAATCTACCCTAATCCACTTTATAGAGGAACTGGGGCTGATAAGGGCTAAGGGACACTGCCCCAGGCTCTCAGGTATGTGGGATGATGTTTGAAGTGTGACAAGAGGGCCAGCTGTTGCCAGCAAATCTGCCCCACCCCACGCTGGCTGAGATAATCCTCATAAAACAACTGGGTAAAGTTCTACTTATTTTGTTAAAAGGAACATTCATGAATACTTAAGAATTCTAATAACACACAAAGAAAGAGAATAAAATGTATGATTACTAACTGGTCTTTGCAAAAAAATGTCATGACCTTACATCAAAATCTGAACAGGGATCATTATTACAAAGTCAGGATTCCTCATTGTCTATCATTTAAGATGTACTAACCTGGTAAACAGTATTTCTAATATTCCAAATCCCTGGGTGTTTTTTTTTTGCTAGAAATTAGATATTAAAAAAAAAAACTCTGATGATTCAAAACTATAGTCTGAAGTACACACTCTCCATGAAGTATCAGAATCACAGCTGAGTGGGGAGGAACCACACACAGGCAGAAACCCTTATTGGGTTTCCAAGATGTTATTGAAGGTCTATGCAAAAATGATTTAATGCCTGAGAGTATATACTATTCTACTGATTGAAAGAGTCTTCTGGGTTCTTAAATTACAATGGTAGAAGAAAATGGATTGAGGAGAACTGCTTCTGGGCAGCCTGGGACCACACCTACCAGACTAAGAGTCTAGGTAAACAGCACTGTCCAGCCCACTGAGCTGGAAGGTGCCTATTTCCTGCTGTTTCAGGCCATTCCAGATTTGCGGCACCTCTCTGAGGGCTCTCTCTGTGTCCAATGCTCACCTCTGATAGATCTTTCTCAATGGGCCACCCTGACCACATTCTAGCCCCGCCCCTCACCTCTAGCACTTAACCTAGTCTATACTGTTTCCAAAAAACACCCTGACCTTAAAAGTCTGTATGATAGACTGGGGTTTGTATTTTCTGTTCACCTCCTATAATAAGAGCAGCATTTTAAAAAGTTTATTTTATTCAGTGATAGGATTCTCAAATATGTAGAACAGTGCTTTGTACAAGGTTGGCACTTAGTAATTGTTCTATAAATAAATTAAGACACTTTATATCATATATTTGTGCTTAAATTTCTTCAACAGCTCTTAAATAAGTCAACTTTAACTAGATAGAGCAAATTCAATCTGAGAAAAAAATTATTCAGAGGAAATCTCCGGCCTTGAAATTCAAAATCCTAAGGGAGAGTTAGGGGTAGAGATACATGTGCCTGTTCAGGAAAATATTTAACTTGAGTTCATACTATGTACAAGTGTTACATTCATCCAAATAGATAACAAATAAATAATTAAAAAGAAATTTATTTCTAAAACCTGTAGAAGAATGAAGTAATTATGTCAGCAGCACATGAGGCCAGCTGGCTCAAAGGCAAACTTGTATGTGACTGCACCTTCACAGTGTCTTTTCCTTTGTTTCAGCTAACGACTTACTGAAAAAAGTTAAGTGTGCCCATAAGAGTTCCTGTCTGACGTCTTTGTAATATAAGCTAAGCACCTAGAAGTGTTATGGTCACCACTTACTTTAACATATGTATGTGCCTCATGACTCTGAACTGCACAGGCCCAGGGATGCATCCACCATGTTCCCTTCTTAAACTGAACATGCTCAACAGTGTGTACTTCTTAAATGTAGTAGGCCTGCAACTGTGTTCACCCCAGGTGATTTTGCATGTAAGTATATACAGGCTTCCTTTGTTTGAGAGGCACTCGCTGCTTCTGGACAACTACAGTACTCTCCTGGCCAGTTGCAGGTAATAAACCTCCCTCTATTCTTTGACCTTCTACTTGTGCTTATTGACTTTGCAGTCTCCAAGGAAAGAACCCACAGTTTGGTTATAATTACAATACTTATTATGTCAGCCAGATTCAATCAGCATCAAAATGGACTGGCTTGACATCTCAGTGCTTTGGAAAAATCACCAGGTATTGGTGGTCTGATGTTCTAACCAATATTCCTTTGTTCATATATAACTGAGAGTTTAGTATGGGGCTGCTCTCAGGTCCAATAGGAACCAAGTTTTTTCTATCATGTTCTTCTTGTCATTTAAAGGCTCATCTCACAGCAAGCACTACAGTTTGTTCAATAATTGTAAACCAAAACGTAACAAAATTCAGGAGGTGGAGCAGAGCAAAATGTTGGATTATGTAGATGCAGTGGAGGCCTAGCAACTGAAAGTCATGATTTAATATGCTCACATAATTTCAGAAATATCAACTTCTATGACTTTTAGTCATATGGTGGAATGACATGAGAAGCAATAATTAGATATATTCACTCCACACTCTATTGCTGGAAAGTCTCCCATGGCTCAATCTCCACTCTCTCTCTGACTAAATATAAGTCTTTACGCTCCTTGTCTTTACTTCATTGGGATCAAATTCGTACCTCCCTACTACTAAGAAAAACAATCTGTTTTCTATAATATTAAAGGTAATTTAAATGAATGGCCAAAGAACATCCTTTGTCTTAACTTTCCTGAAAAGCAGCAAACATGGTTGTCAGATACTAGCTATGTGACTTCTCATGCCTTAGCTAACTGCTCTGATCCTCAATTGATTTTGTTATTTGTAAAAAGGGCACAATAAGAACTCTTGGATTTTAGCAAGGCGGTAATGGTGCATGCTTTTAATTAATCACAGCACTCTTGAGACAGAAGAGGCAGATCTCTTTAAGTTCAAGAACAGCCTGGTCTACAGAGCAAGTTCCAGGGCAGCCAGAGCTAGAGAGAAATCCATCTCCAAAAAACAAATAGACAAAAAAAAAAAAAAAGAACTCTTAGATTTTGATAAAGGATGCAGCCGGCTCATATGCAGTATGGATGTGTGAGCCGATGAGTGCAAGCAGGGGGCTACTTATGAATTCACATTTCACCTCCAGAACGCTTTACTCTTAGCAGATTTGTTTCAGATGACACCTCTTTCTAATCTCTTCATGAAGCTAAAATCCTGACTCAGAACAAATCAATAAAATTGTTGAAAGTCTGTAAATACTACAATTGTACATACAGGCCTGATCAAATGTGTGGCTCAAAATGTCTAGTTTTCCAGTTAACAAAAAAGAAATTGAATTATTTGAAAGTAAACTACAAATTTGTCCTACTTCAGAGATGAGCTTCTGTCCTCTTGTTGATTCTATTTTAGCTTCTGAATGAATTTTTCTTGCATAAATGTAATGACAGATGCTGGCCTATGCTTGGAATGCAGTGAGAAAGCTCTAATTGGGAGCACACACACTTGCCAATTAACTCTTCCCTTTCTAGTGAAACCATTCTCAGCTAGCAATTAAAATATCTCCATGCCAACATATCGGTTATTGGCATCTTCAAAACAAATAAATATGCTCAGAGTATAATTCATTTCAATAGCCTCAATGCCAGCTCTTACACAAATGCCTTTTGATTTTAAAGACCACCATTTTTCTCAACTTGGTAACCATTTCAACCCAGGTGTCATTTTCTCTGTGCATGAGGACTTGGAAGAAATCTTTCATCTTCTTTTGTGCAAAAGCTTCTTGTGAAACACTATTAAAGAGGGACAGTAGTGATAAGAACAAGGATACCCTGGATAGAGATTATTTAAATGTTGCCGGCACAGTGAACATTCTCGTGTAAACTGACATTTACAACAAAAGAAAAAGCACAAGCAGCAACAAGGACCTTGAAGGTTACAAATGATGAATGAGCTAATTAAAATGAACAAATGTCTACCATTCACATAGACATCTGGTTGTGATTCTGTCTGTCAAAAAGTGATATGTTCACCATTTGGAGGGATAAAAACCCACTTTAGGAATGGGAATACATTTCCAGCTAACTTAAATGCCACAGTTGTATCGCTAGAGGTGTAGAGAACAGGCCTGAGGGAGGGTCAGGCAAGGAGAGAGAGAAAGCTGATAAAATGTTCCTCAGTATGAGACAGGGGTCTGTGGCTTTGTTTCTCTGATTCTCACAAGCAAGCATCTCGGTGGGAGCTGACAGGGAGTCTGCACTATGACACAGGAGGAGGTGCCTGCTGCTTGGCAAGAGAATGGGACTGGAAACATTTACACAGGTCTTCTGAAAAACCAACTTTCACATTTTAAAATGTAGTTATAGTATCAAAAATGATTTCATAACAACTGAGTCAATTCCAAAAATGCTCTCCCAGAGCATTTAATATATGCATATATAAATTCTATTTTAAGAAAGATATTTTAGTCAAAGTCATATTCAAGATAAACTGAGATCAAAGATTTCTTCATGAAGTCATGATTTCTTACACAGGACTAAGTAAGTATATATAAGTCACTGAGTAAAGCTTCTCAGTAATAACAGATCACAGAGTGTAAGATGCGGGTAGAACGCTCGGAAAAATCTATAAGGAGCCATTCTTATTTTCAATTTAGTTTCTCATCCCGGAACTTCACTGCCTGGTGAACTATTAGTAACTAAACACTAACTGACACTTGGCAGTCATCTTTCCATCTTACTGCGTTTTGTTAAGCATAGGACAACATTAAGCCATTTGGAAGAACTCGATGACAAGTTTTTGCAATGTCATATGTGAGAACTGTTTCAACATCTGAAGTCATTAGAATAATGCCATTATTTGTGGAAGGTGTGCATGCTAGGTATGTGCACTCATGCATGTGGGTGCACATGGACATGTGTGCACGTGTGTGTACGTGGGGGGGGGGACCATGGGTCAACAGCTGGTGTCTTCTTTCATCACTCTCCTCACGTTTTGAGACAACATCTCTTACTGAACCTGGAGCTTAGCAATTTGGCAAGAGTAGCTGGCCGGCAAGCCCAAGGGATCCTCCTGTCTCTCTACCTAGTTCTACTATTATAGGCACATACCACGTGGCTGAATGTTGGGGTTCTGAACTAAGGTCCTTCTCAACCCTGAATAATCCCATTTTAAAACAATAGTAAATGCATTTGCTGCAGAGCATGAAGTTCTGAGTTCAAAGCCCTAGAGCTCACACAGAACGCTGGGTACAGTAGTGAATATGCAGTAGCACACGTGTAACCTCAGCACTGTGGGAGGGAGGCCAGAGGAGGAGGACTGCTGGGGAGAGACCCCATCTCAAGGGCATATGGTGGGGAGTGATAGAGGATACCCGACATCCTCCAATCAAGAAGAGAGAAGGCTGAAAAAGTTAAAAAGCAAAGGAGGGGGAGGGAAGATGTAGTCTCAGGCTCCTTTCATGAGTTCTATGAGAGTAAAAATTATGGGCTGGGCCTAGAGAGATGGCTCAGCACTTGCTGCTCCTGCACAGACCTATATTTGGTTCCCAACATCCAGAGTGTAGCTCAAAACTGTCTGTACCTCCAGTTCCAGGGAATCTGGTGCCCCCTTCTGTGTTTTATAGGCACTGCACACACGGTGCACTTACAAACATGCAGGCACAATAAAAATATACCTTTAAAATACAAAAAAAAGGATTATGAGTCAAAAACTGACAAACATAAATCTAAATTCTAGGTTTTTAAATCTAATTTGAGTAGACTCTTTATCCTTTTTTTAAAAAACTACCTTATTTTTAACTATAGGTAGCATGTGTGGATGTGTGCACTGAGTGCATCTGTCCACAGAGGCCAGCCGTGCTAGAGTTACAGGTGTTGTGAGCCACCAGACACGGCCAGCCGTGCTAGAGTTACAGGTGTTGTGAGACACTAGACGCCAGTGCTGGAAACCAGACTCAGGCCGTCTATTCTCTTAACTGCTCAGCCCCAATGTAGATCTTCAGAAGAGAATATGGAGGAATAATGGAAGCATTAACTCTCTCCTCCCCCTCCAGCCTACAGAGGGCAAGCTTGGTTTCCTGTTCTCTCAAGTCTGGCCTCTCTGGATGTCAGGCCTTAGCCCTGGTCCAGAAACATCAAACACCAAAAGCGGCAGCTTGCTTCCTCACCCTACTTTCTGGCCGAAGTTCCCTGATGAGCACAGATTTATCAAGATCTCTATTTAAAAGAAAGCCATCTTTAAAACAAAGCAGCTTCATTTCTAGAAAACCGAGTCACTAAAGACTAACTGTATTTTGTTTCTTTCCCTGTGTTTTCCTGCAGGCTCACATGTGTGCATGTGTGTGCAGGCCAGCAATCAACCCCAGGTGTAGGCCCCTTGGGAGTCACCCACCTTGTTTTAATGAGACAGGGTCCCACACTGCCCCAAAGCTTACTGAGGAGGTTGCAGGGATCTACCTGTGTTTGCAAACTCATGAGCCAAAGCCTCCAGCTTTTGAGCCTGGGCTGCAGGGATTAAGCTCAGGTCCTCAGCCGTTACTGACTGGCCTACCTCCCCAGTCCTCTAACTATGTTCTGTAAGTGCTAGGCATAAATAGCACCAGAGATAGCAGGCGGTGGTGGCACATGCCTTTAATCTGAGCACTTGGGAAGCAGAGGCAGGCGGATCTCTGTGATTTTGAGGCCAGCCTGGTCTACAGAGTGAGTTCCAGGACAGCCAGGGCTGTTACACAGAGAAACCCTGTCTCAAAAAAACCCAAAATAAATAATCAAATAAATAAATAGCACCAGAAAGAAGACTGTCACTAATATATAAGTTCATCTTCTGTGTCATGTATTTTGTTCAGGAGGAGTGTTCCATGGCATTTCCATGGAGACAAAGTGATCTGCATATAGGTTTACTACCTGACTAAACACAGAGGTATTCAGCCACATACACTAAACAAATGCAGTCAAAGGTCAGAGTCCCAAACATACAGAGGTTTGCTTAGTGCTAAAGTGCATTCAGAGACTAAGCAGTCACAAAAATAGAGACTCTATGACCCATCCCATTTCAGACACCTGATTTCCCCTATGGAGTCCCCTTATAAGGTGGCCTTTCTGGCAGTGGTCCCTGGGTCTGAAGAGCTGCCCCCCTTTCTCTTCCTGTCTTTCTGCCCTCATCTCCTAGCCCTCACTTGGACTACTCCATTCACCTCTTTGCTCAGCAGCATTCTAGCTTCAGGCCAAAAATCAGTTCTGGAATGCGGTTCAAGCCCTCTTTCTTGAATTAGCTCCCTTCATGCACCCATCACAGCTTTCTTACACTGTGCTGAGCTGACTCCTGGACTGACACTCCTGCTTAACGTGCTGTGAGGATGGACCAAATTCATCTTGTTCACCACTGGACCTCCAAGGCAAAAGGAAATAGCAAGAGCACTTAACATACGACTTCTGTGACGACTGAATGAATTAATGTGCATAGACACCTTAGGATGCTATCTAGAACAGAATAAGTAAGAAATAAGTGACTAAATGTAGCCCGATACATAGTATGCACATTAAAGAACTGCTTTGGGAATGAAATCGCTGTGCCCACATTCCTGGTTTTCTGAAGTACAGTACCTCCTTCCGTCACAAGCATGCCTAACTAGCAACAGTTACTGCATCCTGCCAAACTTTCACCATCATTCCCAACTCCTTCATTGCTTCTCACACTGGGACTGACAGAAACCTCCATCATGCCCTGATCTCTCATCTCAAGCTCCATTTTCATTATTATTATTATGTGTGCGTGTGTGTGCATGTATGTATTAGATATCTTCCTCTATCAATGACTAACTTTTTTTTTAAAGCAGGGTTTCTTACAGAACCCAGAACTACTTTACATGACTTACAAAGTTTTCTGTTATTTCTGTGGTGCTGAGGAACAAACACCAGACCACTCATGCTCCCACCAAGTTATATCCCCTTTATTTTTAGATGAGTTTGCTTCTTTTTGTTCTAAAGTTTTCAAATGTTCTGTTAATTCACTAGTGTGGGATATTTTTAATTTCTATTTTTAAGATAAGGTCTGAGGGTGGGAGAGATGGCTCAGTGGTTAAGAACACTGGCTCCTCATCCAGAGGTCCTGAGTCAATTCCCAGAATCTACATGGTGGCCCACAACCATCTGTAATGAGATCTGGAGCCTTCTTCTGATCTATAGGCACACACACAAACAGAACAATGCATACATAATAAATAAATAAATTCGTAATTAAAAAAAGATAAAGTCTTGATAAGATGACCTTAACTCACTCTATAGTACAGAAAGGCCTTGAATTGGCAATTCTCTTGCCTCAGTCTCCCAACCTCATAAATTAAAAAAATTAAAAGTACATAATAATTCACAACACTCAATTATTGGCCCTGTCTATCTATTTAACTATTATTGAGGGGTTTCTCCACACTCTGGGAAATAAATGTTACTGGGCATGCACTTGAGAGTCAAAGACTTAAACAATCTGAAGAAAATGTGTAAGAGTTTGGTTACAAACTTAATGTCTGTATGTGCACATACAGCTATGACTGATACTAAGGAATGCTGGTTTACTGAGGACAGTATGATAAAGTCATGCTACTCCCTCTTTTTGCACAGGCTTCATGACTTCATGAACCTTTGCAAATCTAACTGTTCCTTCTCTGATGTCAGACATGAATGAGCAGGAGAAACTCTCTGCTTGACTGGGGTAGAGGAGGCAACCAAGGTAAAAGTGAGTTGGAGAAATGACCAAAAGAGGAACCACTAGCCTGGGAGCGGAGGTACTATGACTTCATGTCTTCCCACCTCTGTATCAGCTTTTCAGGGTAAGGAAGGGGGTAGGTAAGAGTATCCCTATTAGGTATAAGTCCCCTTTACTCAGTCTGCTGAGGGCAGTTTTAGGGACACAGCTGAATCTAGGCAACCAAGAGGCCTACATAGAAGTCTGCAGATAAAAGGAGCTTAGGGAAGGGGTGCTAAAGAGGTCATGGCAGCTAGCCTGTCATGAGAGGCGAGGATCTGTTAGTTCATGAAGACTTCTCTGCTATACTCGGATAACCTGAGAACCAGAGACAGGAATGGGGCAGTCTGGTCAGAACCAGCCTGTTTTCTCCAAATGTACCTGGAGGGTTCTCTCTTCTGAAATCACCTCTGCACACCCACTCTTTCCCCTCCCACAGGCCTTTGTCCTGGAAACTGGAGAAACCTCAAACTGTCTTAAAGACCATGGCTCTACTCCAACCTTCTGAGAGCTGTGAAGGGTTGAGCTAGAAGGGCTGCGATCTGGTTTATACTCCACTAGGATCATTCCAGTTTCCAACTGGAATCTGAGGAAGCAAAGACACGACTGGGGAGGATACTATGGATATAATCCAGGTAAGAAATGTTGGTGGTCTGAAATAGTAGGCCATAGCAAGAAGAAGCCTCCTTCAGACAGCAAAACAGAAACAGACAATAATGGACAAAATAGGCAGAGACAAAGAACCACAGATAGAGGGAGAAATAAAGACATTAGGAAAGAAAGAGAAGAAACCCATAAACACAGAGTTGACATCAGGAAGTGAGAAAGAAACAGTGAGGGAGAGACAGAGGGAAGAAGAGAGAAAGGGAAAGTGTGTGGAGGTGTATCTAACACTGGTTAACTTGTTTAAGAAGTCGTATGACTAATAAATGGTAGAAAATTAACAACAGTAAAGGAACGTTTTAAAAATTAATAATTGCCAGGCAAGGTAGGGAAGCATAGGCAGGGGGTTCTCAGTGAATTCAAGCTTAGCCTAGCCTACACGAGCAAGTTCCAGGCTAGCTAGGGCTATACAGTGAGATACTGTCTCAAAACAACAACAACAAAACTAGCAATTAATTATTATAAAGCAATGGGGTTCATTATGATATTTTTATACAAGCCCCCAGGGTCTTGCTTTGTAGTTTCTGGCTGGCCTAATACTAGCAATGTAGGCCAGGCAGGCTGTGAACCTACAACAATGCCTGGCTTCCTTTTACTTTCATGTCCTCTCTCTTTCCACTCTAAATTCTATACATGAGAGGACATATGTGATACTTCTCTCTGTGAAACGGAATTATTTTACCATACTAATAAGCTCCTGATTACATGTTTTCCTGAAAATGACATAATTTCTTTCTTCTTCTTAAATGTGTCTACAAGCCCACATGTGGAAGCCAGAGGACAACCTCAGCTTTCACCTCCAGGAATGATGTCTACCTCACGAGACAGGGTCTTTGATTGACCTGTTGCTCACCAGTTAGACTAGGCTGGCTGGCCAGTAAGTTCCAGGAATCTTCCTATCTCTGCCTCCCCATCACTGAAATTACAAGCTATGCCACCATGCCAGTTCTTTTTTTTCTCTTTTTAAGATTTTATTTATTTATTATATATACTGTGTTCTGCCTGCATGTACTCCTGCACACCAGAATAGGGCACCAGATCTCATTATAGATTGTTGTGAGTCACCGCGTGGTTTCTAGGAATTAAATTCAGGACCTCTGGAAGAGCAGCAGTGCTCTTAACCACTGAGCCATCTCTCCAGCCCCCATGCGAGTTATTTTTATTTCAGTCCCCCAAGCTTACTTATGAAACAAGCATTTTACTGACAGAGCTATCTTACCAGACCAATTTCTTTCTGCTTTTTTATTTCTATTTAAATATTTATTTATTAGGTATACAATATTCTGTCTTCATGTATGCCTGAAGGCCAGAAGAGGGCACCAGACCTCACTATAGATGGTTGTGAGCCACCATGTGGTTGCTGGGAATTGAACTCAGGACCTTTGGAAGAGCAGGCAATGTTCTTAACCTCTGAGCCATCTCTCCAGCCCCCCTTTCTTCTTTTTAAAAGGACAAGCAAGCAAAGTTTACTGAGTAGTACAGAAACAGCTCCCTAAAACAGAATAGGTACTTAAAAAGAGTTGCCTAATGTCTCCTTCATGGTGGAAACAAGGACACGGCAGAAAGGAATCCTTATACATTGTTGATGGGGATGCAAATTAGTTCAGCCAATATGGAAATCAGTATGGAGGTTCCTCTAAAAAAAAAAAAAACAATAATAGAATAACCATATGATTTTACTGTAACACTCTTAGATATATAGCACAGGGAATTAAATGCAACACAATTTAGAGAAACTTGCACATCCACGTTTATTACAGCACTAATTCACAACAGCAAAGTTATGAATTAACCTGGATGCCCATCAACAGATGAAGGGATAAAGAAAGTGTAGTGTATACATACACAACAGAAATAGAATTTAACTCATCCACAGAGACCTTAAAAATGGATCAGTGTTAGTATCATATCTAAAATTATAAACTGAAAATGAGTTGTTTCTTTTAAAAAGACGTTCTTTTTCAAAACATAGTTCCTGTTTTATACAAGGACTTATGTGGTTCAAGCTGGCCTTTAATTTATTATGTAGCAGAGGATAGCCCTGAACTCCTGGTCCTTCTACCTCTACCAGAGTTCCTTCTGAAAACATCTATTTCTCTGGGACATTGAGCTTTTTCCTGTATGAATCCACTTCTGGTACATAGGAGAAGTCCATGCAAACCAGGGCAATCTGTCACCATGGAGACAAGGACTGTCCGTGCATGCTGAGAATGCAAAATAAACTGATTTTTCTAACCTTTAAATTTTATGTACCAAGGCTGGGCATGGGCATGATGGTTCCCATCTTTAATCTTAGCCCTCTGGAAGTAAATGGCTGTTCAACACCATGTGGGTTCTAGGAACTGAACCCAGGTGTTCTGTAAGAGCATGAAGAGCTCTTAACCACAGGATCATCTCTCCAGCCACCTAAAGCAAAATTTAATCAAGAGTAAAATGTTTTTCAAGCTAATAGAATGGAGAGCTAAAAATGCCTACCATTCTTTAAGTTTAAAAATGTTTTCTGAGAATGCTAGTGCTGGAAAAATTTTAACATTCCTTTAACTTGCTATACTAGTCTGAAAAAAAATGCTCTGGGAAGGCAAATTCTTAGCTCAGGACAACTCTAAAAAACTCTTGGCTGAGGGCAGGTTTGAGACGTTTCACTGAGTACTGCCTGTTTCTGTCTCTAAAGAGGTAAAAAGATCTTCAACAACTCAGTCCACTCTTCACTCTTTGACAGCTTTCCTCTTGGGTCCAGTTTATCAGGCACGTTTTTTAGAAGCACAGGTTTCCCTGGCCTGTCACTGGCCCTGCTATGAACAGTACTCAGAAAGAATTGGAGAAAACCTCGAACTGTCACCTGCATCCACAGCTGAGCTTAAGAAATACGGCTTAGTGGATGGATGTGTCACCTACTTTTTACTAGGGCTACTTAAGTCTCATTTGGCAACAGGCCAGCTTCTCCCTTCTTGCTTGCATACCCAACAGGTGTCTCTAAACGTTTTAGCCTAGTACCCCATATAAGTTCTGCACTCTAGTCATACTGGAAACAAGCTCTCTCGGGACAGATGCCAACAAGTCTTATGTACGATCTCAGTGAATTTTCACAACCATCTGTGCAACATAAAATAGGACTCTCCTTCCAAATAATCTGGAATGCTTCTCCTTGAACACAACATTTTAAACCTTAGACATGAACAAACAGTAACTAAACAAAAAAGCTAAATTATTCAGATTTTCGGAACAGGAATTCTGGTGTCCTCCTCTAAATCTTTAATAAAGTCTACTTCAACAGTTGAACGATGAAAAGAGAGTGTGGCCTTATGGATAAGAATGTCCCCACCTTATCCACAACTTCCTGAAGGAGGTGATAATAGGTCCCAAAATGAACAACAGAAGAATACAGAATGAGGTGAAAAGCCAGTACCACAGGAAACAGATGAAAACAATCTCAATTGGTTATTGTACTTAGAAAGAAGCTTTATGAAAGTTTTAGTTTTACAAAGTAGAGTCACAGTGTTAATATTCAAGAATATGTATTATAGAACATGTCTGTCATCCTAAAACCAGAGAGGCCCAGGTAAGAGGGTCCCAAGTCCACAGCTAGCCTGTTATACAGTAAGACCTTATCTTTAAAAAGGGGGAAAAAAAAGGCCCAAAACAAAAAGCACAGAATGGACAATATTGAAAATTGAGGCTACCTATTTCAATGTCTATAAATATTAGTGCTTGTACCCACCTCCTTCGCACTCTTAATTTTGGTCAGAAATGTATGCAGTTCCATGGTTTCTGCAAACAGTGCTCGACATACTGCCTGATAATGATTTGGTGCCTCCGACTCAGCTGGGAGATGAGCAGCACATATCTACAGGAGAAAAAAAAAAGGAAATAATGGAATTTGGTTATCACTGGCATTTTAGGTAGCATTAAAACAGACACACCCGTCTACCTAAATTTTTTCTTTTAGAAGAAGCTAAGTCCCATCACCCGAGGCTTACGTACCAAGGACCATGATAAAGGCCACACAATCATGTGGAAAAATGGTTTAACTAAAGGATACCTAGCAGCAAAGATAAGCTGACTAGAATTAGATCCTATTGGAAGATGATAGGGACATATGCCAAAGTTTAGCCTGAGAGAAAAAAAAGATTTGCTAAATATTGACGAGGTATTTTAACAGGGTCATAATTAGTTTCAGCTGTCAACTTGATGCAACACAAACCTGGGAAAAGGTAACCTCAACTGAAGAATTGCCTTGATCACACTGGCCTGTGGCCAAGTCCTTTTCTTTTTTGTTTTTGTTTTTCAAGACCGGTTTCTCTGTGTAACAGTCCTAGCCGTCCTGGAACTCGCTTCGTAGACCAGGCTGGCCTGGAACTCACAGAGCTCCATTTGCCTCTGCCTCCTTAAGTGTTGGGATTAAAGGCGTGTGCCATAACTACTCAGCTGTAGCAAAGTCTTCATTGTGACCACTTTCTTAACTGTGGATTGAGTAGTAGGGCATACGCCACAGTAGGTGGTGCCATCCCCAGGTAGGTGGGTCTGGGTTGTATAAGAAAGCTGGCTGAGCCAGCCAGAGGAAGCAAGCCAGTAAGCAACATTCCTTCATGGTTTCTACCTCTTGTTATTGCCCTGACTTCCCTCAGCAATGGACTGTACCCTGTAAAATGAAACAAACCCTTTCCTCCCCAAGTTGCATTTGGCCATGGTATTTATGGCAGCAACAGAAAGCAACTAGGACAACCAGCTACTGTTTTCTGAGCATTTCTCATGCCAGATATATGTCTGACATGGCGTATGTACAGCACAATACCATGTACTCTCCAATATAACCCTGAATCATTCCTGTTTTGTTTTTTTATCCACAAGGAGAACCTAAGCACGCTTCTACTAGGTTCTGAAGCCCACACTTGTTCTCTTGTGAAGCCTGAGAAAGTGGGAATGGAGGTTGGAAGAGGAGGGCAGGGAGCCAGTGAGCACTCAAGTGTCTATGTCTGGCCCTCATGTCTCAAGACATGTCTCAAGCTGTAAGAGAGGCAACTTAACATGATGCAAAGTGATTTGGAAACAAATGCACATCAGGTCCTTTATTACACTGCAAAGAAAGCCTCTTAGGAGTCCAAAGAATAATGCTATGTTTCTAAAAAATAAGTATTATGTATCCATGTTCAATAGTCACCTTTTAAAGCACTTCATTTGCAATAAAAAGCTGTAAACGTCTCTCAATAAGTTAGAAATTAATATAATTGTTGGAAAGAAATATGCTATATTTTAACAATTTCTAGAAAGAATAGAGAGAGCTGGGTAAGGTGAATCCAAGCCTATAAGCAATCCCACTGCTACGCAGTCAGAGACAGAGACCAGGAGTCCATGGCTCCTCCACGATGTAGTCAGAGACAGAGAGACCAGGATTAAGGCCTGCGTGGGCTCCATGAAATGCTATTTTACAAAAAGAGTCAAAAGAGGGTATGATGGTCCACAACAAAGGTCATAGCACTCCAGAGGCAGAGGTAGGAGGAACTCTATTAGTTTGAGGTCAGCCTGATCTATATAGCAAGTTCCAGGCCAGCCAAACCTACATGAAACCAAGTCTCAAGAAAACAAAACAAAACAACAACAATAACAAAGAAAAAAAGGCGTTCAATGATAGCTGTACTGTTTTCAAGTTTCTTAGTTTTCTGGGTTTTTTTTTTTTTGGTTTTTTTTTTTTTGGTACCACACAGAAGATTCTTGTGTTACTTTTTTTGTGTTGACAAAGTACTGAGAAAAACAAAGGAGCAAAGACTAATTCTGACCTGTGGCTTCCTAGGTTCATAGGTTCTAGTCCATGCTCACTTGGCTCTCTTGGTTCTGGGCCTTTGTGTGGTGAGAGGCTGAACACCACGAGGAAAAGATGAGGTAGAGTGATGTGGCTCTATCATGGTGGACGGGTGGCAAGGACAGGAAGGAGCAGAGGAGAACACCCTTCAAAAGCACCCCCACAAAAGCCAACTTCCTCCAAGGCCAATCCAACTATGATTTCACCAGAGGACTAATCCACTGATGAAGCTATCACAGCACCTTTATGATTCAATCACCTTGTAATAGCACTGTGAGGTGTGGATGAAGCCTTTAAAAGAGCCTTTGTGGGGTTATCCCATATCCAAACTGTAACAGCTCCCTACTCAAATTCAAAATTATTTCCTTAAGATTTTTTTTTTTCTTCTGAAGATGGGGATCAAACCCAATGCCTGTGCTTGCTAGGGAAGTGCTCTATGCCTGAGCTAAATCCCCAATCCTAGAATGTATTTTCGAAGACAGCAATTCAGTATCAAATTGCATAAGATGTTCATCACCAGCAAACCAACAAAAACCACATTTATAAAGACTATTATAAACCTGGAGGAGGAGCAAGGGTTCTTTACCATGGAGCGATCTCTCCAGATCAGAGAGTATATTCTTTATTCAAGGGGAGCACATGTCTAAATTTGTATGTGCAATTTATATGGTTTTAGAATCAGCAGCAAAGAGCACCAGAATGAGTCAGAAAAATAATTACATACGTGTGTTCATGCTTAATCCTATGTATATTCTCTTTCTTTCCACCATAATCAACAGGCAACAATAAAATATGAAGTTTATATTTGTTATACATTCAGAGATCTTGATCACTAAAATTAAACAAATTTTCAAGATCCTACAAGCCCTATCATTTGAATTATTCCAACTTAGCTTCATATTTTTACACTTAACAATAAAAAGGCAAACATAGTTTGGTGAGATGGCTCAGCAGGTAAAGGTACACTCTGCACATGCCTGATGACCTAAGTGTGGTCCTGGAACTCATGTAGAGAATTGACTCTACAAGTACTCCTCTGACAATTACACACACACACACACACACACACACACACACACACACACGCACAAGCGCACACGCACACACACGCATGCACGTACAAATACACACTAATAATTAAAATTTTTAAAAATATTTATTTATTTATTATGTATACAATAGTCTGCCTGTGTGTATGCTTGCAGGCCAGAAGAGGGCACCAGACCTCATTACAGATGGTTGTAATGTAAGCCACCATGTGGTTGCTGGGAATTGAACTCAGGACCTTTGAAAAAGCAGGCAATGCTCTTAACCACTGAGCCATCTCTCCAGCCCCATAATTAAAATTTTTAAAAAGAGAAAGGACAGTCATATTTCCTCAGTTAACTCTGTCTTCTCTTTCAACAAAGCCAATCAGTCATTAATGAGGTTTTCAACGCCCCTACTAAAACCATAGACTCCTTTCTCTATCTCTATTGTCATATACAACAGATTTTATGATACTTGTATTTCAAATTTTCAAAACCTGTCAAATGTCTTGGCAATTTCCCCCTTTCATTCAGTTGAAAAGAAGAGTCATAATATTTACAGAGACAGGAAAACTTATAGGAATGTTGATTAATATAGAAACCAAAAAGCAAATAGTGAGTTTATGATATTCTCAAACAAAAGTGCCAAGAATAGAATTGGTAAAGGTATAGATTTCCGCCAATCTATAAAATATGTCTTAAGTATACTTTTAATGACATATTTTTCATAGGCATAGTGGCTCAAATCTAAAACATAATAGATGAAATTAATTCATTCCAACTAATACATGCCCAAGAATCTTTTTTAAAAAGTTAATATACTTAATGCTGCTGAGCAAGAATTCTAAGACTTCCATCACCTTTTAGCCTATACTGTGGGAGCAGTCTGCTGCTCCTCTGCCACGGAGCCAGATGGCTGGATAGACCATGATTCTGTATGTCCTTCTTCCTCTATTCTTTGTGCAGCCCCTCCAAAGCACACACCTGTAACCACTGTCGGAATGTAAATTTTATTTCTTATGCAATACCTTATTCTATTCTTCACATCTGACATTACTATTTATCAGTGGTCTTCACAGAATTAGTAGGTCATTCTTGGTCTGCCAACTCCAATATGTTTAATTAATTAATTATTAATTAATGTTTGTTTTAGGACAGGGTTTTGATGTGGGATTCCCCTCTGTATGCTGAGAATACCACTGGTGAATAAAGAAACTGTTTTAAGCCTATAGCAGAGCCAGGCAGAACAGATAGGTAGGCGGGGAAAACTAAACTGAATGCTGGAAGAAAGGAGGCAGAGGCAGAGAGAAGCCATGGAGCCACCACCAGAGACAGACATGGTAAGCCACTGCCACTTGGTGATACATAGATTAATGGAGATGGGTTAAATTAATATGTAAGAATTAGCCAATAAGAAGCTAGAACTAATGGGCCAAGTAGTGATGTAATTAATACAGGTTCTGTGTGGTTATTTCGGGTGGCCGGGAACACACTAACAGCCTCCTACTACAGGGTTTCTCTGTGTAACAGCTCTGGCTGTCCTGGAACTAGCTCTTGTAGACCAGGTTGGCCTCGAACTCACAGAGATTCACCTGCCTCTGCCTCCCAAGTCCTGGGATTAAAGGTGTACACCACCACTGCCCGGCTAAATTTTTCCTGAAATTACTTTGTTTTTGACAATCCTGTATGGACTGATGGGGTTTGTTTGGCGTGGTATTTCCACACAGGCATAGGACCTATAGTGCCTAACTTCTACTAATCCCTAGTTTATAATCGGAACAGTTTTCCTTTTACATGAGGGAAACGTGGTGTTCTTTTTCTAAATAGGTTATTTCTCTTAGGATACTATCCTTTCACGTCTACTTTTAAAATAAGCCTTAATATCTAGAATATCTAAAATGAATAAACTTTTTGAAAAGTTACCATGGTGGCTCACAACAGCTTGTAACTCCACTTCCAAGGTATCTGTCACCCTCTGCTAGCCTCCTTCTTGGGCATCTTATTCAACACTCTCTCTCTCTTAAAAATGTCTTTAAAAAAAGGCCGGGCCATGCACCTTTAATCCCAACACTTGGGAAACAGAGGCAGGTAGATCCCTGTGAGGTCCAGGACAGTCAGAGCTATTCAAAGAAAATCTGTCTGGAAAAACAACATCAACAAAGCTAGTAAAGATTCTATCTAAATAACTCAGAGCAGAGTATCTCAAGGTTAATTTGTCAAATCTATCTTAGTTTTCATCTTTATATTTAGCCTTCAGGTAGGCAGCAAAACTGAAATTAAAAAAAAAAAAAAAAAAAAAACAAGAAAAACTTCAGTCTTATCATTGTATACAAATCCTACGGAAAGAGCAGGGATACAAGGAACATACCTAAACATAATAAAGGCAATATACAGCAAGCCAACAGCCAACATCAAACTAAATGGAGAGAAATTCACAGAGATCCCAGCGAAATTAGGAACAAGACAAAGTTGTCCACTTTTTCCATATCTATCAAAATAGTACTTGAGGTCCTAGCCAGAGCAATAAGAAAACAAAAGGAGATCAAGGGGATACAAGTCGGAAAAGAAGTCAAACTCTCACTATTTGGTGATATGATAGCTTACATAAGTGACTCCAAAAATTCTACCAAGAAACTTCTACAACTGATAAAACACTTTCAGCAATGTAGCAGGATACAAGATCAACTCAAAAAAATCGGTAGCACTCCTGTACACAGACGATAAATGGGCTGAGGAAGAAATCAGAGAAACATCACCCTTCACAATAGCCACAAATAGCATAAAATATCTTAAAGTAACTCCAACCAAACAAGTGGAACACTTGTATAACAAGAACTTTAAATCTTTGAAGAAAGAAATTGAAGACGACACCAGAAAGTGGAAAGATCTCCCATGCTCTTGGCTAGGCAGAATTAACATAGTAAAAATGGCAATCTTATCAAAAGCAATCTATAGATTCAATGCAATGCCCAGCAAAATTCTTCACAGTCCTTGAAAGAACAGTAATCAACTTCATATGGAAAAGCAAAAAACCCAGGATAGCCAAAACAATCCTGTAGAATAAAAGAACTTCTGGAGGCATCACAATCCCTGACTTCAAATTCTACTACAGAGCTACAGTACTGAAAACAGCCTGGTATTGGCATAAAGGAGGACCAATGGAACCAAATCGAAGACCCGGATATTAATCCACACACCTAGAACACCTGATTTTTGACAAAGAAGCAAAAAATATCAAATGGAAAAAAAGAAAGCATATTTAACAAGTGGTGCTGGCATAACTGGATATCAACATGTAGAAAAATAAAAATAGATCCATATCTATCACCATGTACAAAACTCAAGTCCAAATGGATCAAAGACCTCAACATAAAGCCAGTCACACTGAACTTCATAGAAGAGAAAGTGGGAAGTACACTTGAACGCATTGGCACAGGGAACCAACCCCAGCAGCACAGACATTGAGAGAGACAATTAATAAATGGAACCTCCTGAAACTGAAAAATTCCCAGCCTACAGAATGGGAAAAGATCTTCACTAACCCCACAGCAGAGAGAGGTCTGATCTCCAAAATATACAAAGAACTCAAGAAACTGAACACCAAAAGAACACATAATCCAATAAAAAAAAAATGGAGTACAGACCTAAACAGAAAACTCTCCACAGGAGAATCTAAAATGGCTGAAAGACACTTAAGGAAATAGTCAACATCCTTAGTCATCAGAAAAATGCAAATAAAAACAACTCTGAGATTCCATCTTACACCTGTAAGAATGGCCAAGATCAAAAACACTGATGACAACTTATGCTGGAGAGGTTGTGGGGAAAAGGGAACACTTCTGCATTGCTGGTGGGAATGCAAGCTGGTACAACACCTTTGGATGTCAGTGTGGCGATTTCTCAGAAAATTAGGAAACAACCTTCCTCAAGACCCAGAAATACCACTTTTGGGTATATATCCAAAGGATGCTCAATCGTGCCACAAGGACATGTGCTCAACTATGTTCACAGCAGCATTGTTTGTCATAGGCAGACTCTGGAAACAACCTAAATGCCCCTCGACCAAAGAATGGATAAGGAAAATGTGGTACAATTACACAATGGAATACTACGCAGCAGAAAAAAAATAACGACATCCTGAAATTTGCAGGCAAATGGATAGAGCTAGAAAACATCATATTGAGTGAGGTAACCCAGACCCATAAAGACAATTATCACATGTACTCACTCATAAGTGGCTTTTAGACATAAAGCAAAGAAAACCAGCCTACAAATCACAATCCTAGAGAACCTAGACAACAAAGAGGACCCTGAGACATACATGGATCTAATCTACATGGGAAGTAGAAAAAGATAAGATCTCCTGAGTAAATTGGGAGCATGGGGACCATGGAAGAGGGTAGAAGAGGAGAGGAGAGACAGGGAGGGGAGCAGAGAAAAATGTAGACCTCAATAACATCGGTTAAAAAAAAAAAAAAACACCAATCAGCTGTGACTGGCACGGATCTGTCTTCAGGTACAGAACCTGCTCACAGATGCCGTCCATTCCACAGAGGCCAGCTGACAGAATCATGCCCAGTCAGCCGGATGACAGAAAGATAACCAACACCCAACACACCTACAAGTGGCCAAGAGCCATGACCCAGCAAAAGGCCACAGCCAGGCTGCAGACAGTCTGAACTGTTGTCAATTGCTGAGTCACTATGCTACTCTTTTAAACTATGAGACAATGAGTCACAGAGGGACAGATACTAAAGTGAACTATGGCTTTACCTTCATGACATCCTGATAGGACCGAATAGCTGAGATGTTTCTCTTTTCTCCATCTTCATCCTCGGGGCCTTCATCTGCAGCCTCATATCCCTCATCATGGTTACCATCAGCCTCCACAGTGTTGGCCATTTGGTCGATGAGCTGCTCTAGAGGAGGGCTCAGTTCCCTCTCTTCATTTTCCTTCAAGCCATAGTCCAATGCTTTATAAATAATAATTCCCAGGGATTCAATAACCTATGGATATTAAAGAAGGTGGTAAATGGAGGTGACAGATGACTCTAAGGACTGCAAGACATGAAATGTTCATGATTTCAGACATAACTAATATTTGAGAAGAAATTTAAAAATTTTTACCAACACATGTATTTAAAAATTTTTGTGTAATTTCATAACATATCCACAAACCTTTTTCATATTTTCTTAAATTTACACTAGATGTTAAGATCAGTATTTCCCACTCATCTCTCTCTCTCACACACACACACACACAAACCACTGACAGCGCCCTGACAAATGCTCCAGATGTGGCCGCACGGAGAACTCTAGATTATCCCTCAACACTGCCTTTCTCCCTCACTCAGTAAAACCATAAACATAGTGCCTGTATTTTACTTTATAACACCAACAGCACTATTCTTTCCACCTTAGCTCTTTTCCTTTAAAAGAAAATAGTAGAGTCAACAACACCAAAGACTTAGAATTAAATGACCCTTATCAGTAGTCATCTGGATCAAGGAAAATAATTTTTGGTGATTTTTCTGTAAAATGGGTACTAGTAACATTTACATTTCATGAGCTCTTGAAGGCATTAAATGCATGATTATGTACAAATGTACTCTGTCCTTCCCCTCTTCCCTATATTCACTTGTTTCCAATGTTTATCCAGTTACCAACCTCAAAATTGTAAAGAAACTTCATTTCCTTTATTCTACTTTTTTCAATGAAGTGATTTTTAAAAATTAATCTGTATAGTACTTTTTAAGGCAAGAGTTGTAAGACAAGTTAAACACAATAGCACTGATGTCATCATATACAATACCCTGTAAAAGCATTCACACAATTACTTAAACTGTACAAAAGTTTTATTACCAGAGGAAATAATACAAGCATTTAAAATAAATATAATATTACTTAAAAGGTGTTTTAAAAAATTTATTTTATGTGTATGAGTATTCTATGGACATTATGCCAGAAGAGAGCATTGCATCCCACTACAGATGGTTGTGAGCCACCATGTGGTTGCTGGGAACTGAACTCCAGACTCTGGAAGAGCAGTCAGTGCTCTTAACAGCTCAGTCATCTCTCCAGCCCCATTACTTAAAATTCTTAACTTCTAATTTTGAAGCAATGAAACTACTTTTTAAAAAGACTTCTGTGTAAGTTTGCAGATTACAGGCTGCCTCTGTGACACGATGAAGGGAGAAGAGTCAAGATACGACAGAATGGATTGCTCCAAAGAGAGACAGAGCAGCTAAGCATCAGGAATGCACCCCAGGAGAAGAAGGACAGCAGAAAGTGGAGGGACAGAATGATGTGGGAAGAAGTATACGGAGGGGAGATTTGGAAGAATCTTGAAGAAGCCCTGGGAGCAGCTGCCATTTAGTGTAGGACTTGACCACTAATAGCAGCTGCTGAGCTAGAACGCATGGCACCTAACATAAGGACTTGGGGCCAGAAAAAGATGGAAGGATCCTAGAAGAGCCAGAAACTAGTCGTTACAGGGACAGTCTACAAGGTCATGGTCTTACTCTACCACCATCCCAGAGTGACTTGCCTGAAGGGAAAACTCAACCTACCCACCACCCAAGCTGACAACTTTGGGAGCACAAGCACTAGAAGTAAGACAGGTAAAGAGAGTCCACAAGGACAAAGACAGTGGAAGCCGGAAGCACCCAGAGGCAAAAGGAGGTACAAGCCATCCACTGTCCCCACTTCCTCAGAATCTTGGACACTAGAACTCATGTATCCAGAAAAGTGTGGACCTGGCAAACCGTAGAGAAGCAGTAGCTGGTAGATAGTGGCGAGAAACTAAAAGAGCCATCCCAAGCTCTGAAAGAGGAAACTATTAACTAATTCTGACACAAATTCTTGGCAGGAAGGACATTCTGATACAGGCAGGCTGTTTGACAAACACCAAGCAGGATAAATGCAAAAACAAACAAGCATAGAAACAAACAAAAATTGAATTTAGACATGCTTTTTCAAATTACAAAAAAATTAAAGAAAAATCATTCTGAAAGAAGCTAGTAGGGGAGCAGCCATCTTACTAATGGGGTAAGGAGATGAAGGGTAGCAGATTCAGAAACGTGAAGACTCCAGGAAAGCAATGTCTGCGGAGACTGAAATGTTATGCATGTCCAGAGGCTAGTCACCTTATCTTGGGCTAACATTAGCCCCCTGGATGGTCCACCTTGTCCACACCTGTGTGGCTCTGTACTAGCATCCTGTGAGTCATAGATAAAACCCTTGGAATTAACTGACTTAGCAGGTCCATTGGCTCCCACCAACCCAAAAGCTCAGAATGTCATCGAAAAGCCCCTGAGGCCTACAGAAAAGTCTCCCTCATCTTGCTGTACCTGCCTCTCTGATGTATCCACCAATGTCTTGTAAAACGTCATGCAACGTCTGGCTCCTGGGCCATGATCACTCAAATGGCTCCAGAATAAACTATCTCTTATTCTCTTTAGGGTGAGAACTGTGTTTTTTGCATCAATAGAAAGTATTCGACCAGATGGAAGCAAAATATTCAGTGTCTCAAGGAAAACAACAACAAAACCAACCCAACCTATACTTTATACTCCACAAGGTTATTCTTCAAAAGTGAAAGAGACTTTCTCAGAAGCCTTGCTTAATACAATGCCTAGGTGCCATCACTAGCCTGGGGAGTGGGGGATAATTCTTTAAGAAGAAAGAAAATAAGTCAGAAACTCAGATCTCTATGAAAGAAAACCACTGAAGAAAGAATTAGGGTCAAGTAAAAACTTTTATCTAACTATTAACAGATGCCACTTTAAAAGAACAACCATACTAATTATGTGTGCTTATATATGTATCTCCTGTGTCGCATGTGTATGCCTGATGTAAGTCAGAAATAATATAAGGGATAGGAGGAAGAACTGGGATTATCTTGACAGGACAGGTCATTTGCCCTGCCTACAATGCAGATGGAATAGTGTTACAGGAAACTGGGCTTGAACTGTAAATGCACACTGCAAAGTTTAGGGCAGACACTAAAGAGAACAACAGCAAAATAACTACAACTGGTGTGCTAAGAAAGGTGAGGAAACACAACCATGTAAAATGCTCCTTTAAAATCCCAAAAGGCAGACAGTCCATGGAATGCAAAAGAGAGGAACAGAGAACAAAGGTTTTAAAAAAATAGAAAACAAATGTGGTAGATGTTAATACAACTCTACCAGCAATAATTCTGGGCATCAATGGTCTACATTCTTCAAATACGAGTCTAAAAGTGAACTAAAAACCAGTATATTGTCTAAAAGAAACCCTCTTAAAGGAATGGACACAAATAAACTAAGGTGACACTAATCCAATAACAATAACAAGGAGACTGAGCTCATTGAAAGCAAAAATCCCTTTTGACTTCATTGTCCTATGTTCAACTGTTTTATGATCAGTAGGAACTTAACAGTTAATGAACAAGTCAGTAAGATACAAATTCCTTCCACTCAGGTATGCAAGGTTTATGTTTAGGTAAGGACCTTGTGGTCATAGGTAGGATTACCTGTCACTTCAATCTCTGTCCTCCCAAATGACCACTACACGGGTGGCCCAACCTGATTGACTCTGAAACATCCTGGAGGATCTCCGACCCAAGAGTAAACAGCATCTGGTCCATTTAAACATTCCAGAACTGTTCGTCTTAAGTCTAACTTCGTCTGAGTCACAGGTATCTCTAAATGTAAGTCAGCCTCTTAGAGATGCAGGCATAACACAGCTGGGCTTCATTAGACAGGCATGCACACCAGGTGGCTCTTCCCTTACTGGGAATGAAGGAATCTCAAGAAGTCTGTTAGCAGTTCTGCAGTCCTGAGCTGAGGGCAAGAGGTGACCACCAGAAAAACTTCTAAAAAATTAAGAGTATTTGGACACATAACTGGATATAGCAGCTCCCATATACAACTACTTAAAATTAACTTTAGAAGAACGCTGGCCAAATCGTATGGAAACATTTTAAAAGCTTAAGGAGCTGGAGAGATGACTTCGTGGTTAAGAGCACATACTACTGCTCTTGAGAGGACTCGAGTTTAATTCTGAGCACACTCACAGCCACCTGTAACTCTGACTCCAAGTGAACTTGATGCCTCTGGCCTCCACAGGCATGAGCACTTATGTATACATACCCCCACACACACAATCAAAACCAAAATAAATATTAAAAAGTAAAATGGGTAAGTGTGTGGCCTCCTCATCAAAGATAAAGCAGATGTCTACGGGCACATAAAAAGAAGCTGGTCTCCAGGCAGTAGTGGTTCACACCTTTAATTCCAGCTACGGGGGGGAGGGGGAAGGGGGTAGCGGATCTCTGAGTTTGAGGACAGTCTGGTCTATAGAGTGAGTTCCAGGATGGCCAGGGCTACACAGAGAAACCCTGTCTTAAAAAACTAAACAAACAAACAAACATAAAACTAAAAAAAAATGTACACTGTATGATTTTCAAAGGAATTTCAAGTAAAAACGAGACACTACTATATTCCTTTATTAGAAAGGCCAAAGCTGACAGCAACGAGTGCTAACAAGATGTAGAATAATTGGTACAGGTTTTTTCTCTTTTTTTCCGAGACAGAGTTTCACTATGATGCTACAGCTGGCCTCAAGTTACCCTTCTTCCTTGACTAGGAAGTGGCTGAATCTACAAGTGCATGGCAGCTCACTGGCTATGACCAACAGGAAGTCTTATCCATTGACGCTGGGAATGCAATATGGCATGTTCACCATGTCATGCCCACAGTTCAGCAGTTTCTTACAAAAGCAAACATCTTCTTACCATATGATCCAGCAATTACATTCAAATAAACTGAACATTTCTGTCCACATAAAACAATCAAGACATGAAATATTGACAGCAATTTTGTTCACAATTGTCCAAACAGAGACAAGACAACCTTGAGCAAATAAGTGGACAAGGGATGTGTAGCACATAGAGACAAAGGAAAATGACTCACAGAGAAAAGAACTGAGTTAAGGCTGGGTACAGCTAAATGAGGCCTGAGCCAAGCAATCAAAAAGGCTATCAAGTTCAAAACAACAAAATGTAAGCCTTTAATGATTTTACTAGATGAAGCAGACAATTTGATAGGCTATCGTTGTATCATTCTAACCATGTCACACTCTGGAGGAGATAAACAGTGGTTGCCAGGGCTCAGGGGAAGGGAGGCGGTGAAGCACCAGAGGTTTTAGGGTGATGAGAGTACTCCATCAAGTAGTACATCTACAGGACACAGTAAAGGGAGGCGTGTCATTATGTATGTGCCAGGACCCAATAAATGTTCAACACAAAGAATGAACCCTAATATACTATGGACTTCCATCAATAACAATATACCAATATTGGTTCTTCAGCAATAGATTACACAGAACAAATGGACAAGGAGAGGACTGTGTGGGGACTCATATCCTCTGAGAGAAAGAAGCCTACTGGCTGGAATAAATATACAGAAGCTGTAGCTTAAAAAGCACAGTGGCAAAGAACAAATTAGAAATCAGCCCAAACACCACTTTTGTTTGTTTGCTGTCTTGGCAAGAGGCAGCGGCAGGTGATGGTGAGCGCAGGTCCCTCCACTCCTACCTCTGCCCATGACTCTCTCACTGGAGAACCAGTCGGTCAGGAAGCCAGCCTGCAGCATGGCTTTCATTTATTTATTTACTATAAAAGCATCATGTGATGCTTTGAATGTTTTATTTAAGTTTAATGTCAGTCTCACATGGTAAACATTCCTATCTGTGTCTCCAGTTGAACTGAGTAGTACAAACCCTACAAGTTTAAGAGGGTGAGCTAGAGGAGGAAGACAAGGAGGGAGTACTGGGGAGAGAAGAGGGGAAGACAAAGTGAACAGGCAGGTGCTTTGCAAACTACTTTCAATTCTAAACTACTCGAGAGGGAGTGAAATATGGAGAAAGAATAGCTGCAGACTGCTGAGCTATAATGGAATATCGCCATGCTTCCAGCAACACTTGAGCAGAGCTGGTCTCACTTCTCACAGCAAAACCACTTCCGCTCCAAACAATCTCAAGCTAAGGCCCAGTTAAGTTTAAGCACTGATATAAAATCCAAACAATTAAAAGAGGAAAAATGATAGCACACATGCCTCTGTAATGTGATTAGTCACACTTAGATTCATCTCTTAGAAGTCTAGTGACTTTCAAATGTTAACTTCCATTTGTGTGGTACACACATGTATGTTGTGTGGACATACTTATGTGTGTCTGAGAGCACAAGTAAATATGTGTTCATGTGAAGCCCAGAGGTTATAAGATAAGTGTCTTCCTCAAGCATTCTCTGCCTCATCTTTTAATTTTAATTACTTGCATAAGCATATACGACAGGGGCATGAGAACGGGGCACACATATGCCACACGGTTGTACATGTGGAGGGCAGAGGATAACTTTCACAAGTCAGTTTTCTCCTTCCACTGGGGACTCCAGGGATAGAACTCAGGTCATCAGGCTTATATGGAAGAACTTTTGCCTACTTGGCTATCTTACCAGGCCTTCATCTTGTTTTATTTATTTATTTATTTTTGTGTGATAGGGTCTTTCACTGGAGCTGTTCAGCTAGACTGGCTGACCAACAGCCCTCTCCTCCAGGGCTAGAATATGCTACACTGCATGTGGGTGCTGGGGATCAGTCAGATTCCCATACCCGCACACTCTATGGGTCAAATCAGAGGCTGTCTCTGAATGTCTGCTTCTCAGACTCCTAATCTATATCTGAGAGAGCAAGGATTTTAAATATACTTGAAAGATGACTATGGAATCATACAATTAGGATTATCCTAAAATGAAAATGCTGGAGGAATCACTGATAAATCTCCAAGTGACAGTCACAGCCTCTATTCCTACTAAGACTCTGGGAATCACTGTGAAAACAGGAACAAAAACACCTGTGCTGGAGCCCCCAAACTCTCAGGGAAAGTTAGCAGATGAGGATCCAAAACTCACTGACTCTCATCTAGCCTTGAGATGGCAAGCAGATAGCTTCTACCAGTTTTGAGCCAGGAAAAGAGGCTGACGTCACCATGGCAGATACTTAAGTCAACTGTTAAGATAATTATGAGACATTAAAAGGGGAAGGGGAATGGAACAACAGTGGGTCCAAAGGAAGGAGGAAGAATGAACAGACTATTCAATGTTTTCAATGTAGGAAGAAGGAGTCCAAGTGAGTCTTAGCTTGTGCTAGTAGAGACTGTGGTGGCGTGTTGGTCAGTTCAGACACCTGCAGGGAATACAGTCCTAGACCTTAGGTAGGCAACTGTGTGACTTAAACTAACTATAAGGGATTGCATGCTATACACTTAAGACAGTGAAGTCATATGAGAGTCTAAGGAGAAAACAGGGAAGGAACTAAATGCTGAACCACCAGCTAGAGGCTAAAAAGCCCAGGACCAAATTACAAAGAAGGGACGGGAGCGGAAGGAGTGAGAGGATGAAATAAGGACAGTCACAAAATCAAAGAGAGAATACCTGTACGCTGAATGTGGTCCAGAGGGAAGGGGACGCACAGACACAGCCCTGGTTCAGGGAGGTGGTGGCCATGGAACTTCTGCAAGGACAGTCCACGTGTATAAACCGTGATATGTACCTAGCGGTCTCAGAACATTCTATCAGGAGGAGGAAAAATACATGGCATCAGCTGGCTATGAGACTAGCCAGAGGGGAGTGTTGTGTGTGTGTGTGTGTGTGTGTGTGTGTGTGTGTGTGTGTGTGTGTGTTTAAGACAACTAAGTATTATGTCTGGAAATAGTGATGAAGTAGGGAGGAAAAAGTTGAAGACAATGAGAAGACAAAAGTCAGGATTACTGAAATGATCAGGTGGCCAATTCTAACTCCCAAACAGCTTAGGGACTGTCCCCCCCACCACAAAAAAAAGCAACCAAACACTTTCCCTGGAGTAGATTTGACCTGTTTGTGTGGTTTTGGTGCAGTAATGAGGGCATTAAACACAGCTGGAGCTTCAAGGGCTGGCCCAGGTGCTTTTGTTAAGTGATAAAAAGTCTATTTGCACATACATGGTAGTTACTCCTTGACCAACACTAGAGGACTTTCTAGGTCAGCGTATCATATATTCATTCACATGTCATTCAAGGTCATTTACAAGTTGTCCCCAGGCTCTCAGAGTCCCAGTGTATTATCACTTGGAGCACTTTCCCTGGGTTGTACTTTCCATTTTGACTCACAGAATCCTCTGCTAAGTTTTCCTCACCTAGCATTTTGTCTGACAAATCCCAACTCCATTCAGCCTTTAAAAGCAGTGTTGGGGGAGGATGAGAACAAAAGAAACTTTCATATTTGCTAATATGAACAGGAAATAATAGAACTACAACTATATTGTAAAATGTCTAGCCGGGTGGTGGTGGCGCACACTTTACCTTTAGGAGACAGATGGATCTCTGTGAGTTCAAGGCCAGCCTGGTCTACAAAGCCTTTCAAGACAGGCTCCAAAGCTACAGAGACCCTGTCTCGAAAAACCAAAAAAAAAAAAAAAGTCTAATAGTTTCTTTTAAAAGTCAAACATATTTGCCACACTAAGTACCAATTACATTACATTTCTAGCTATTTACTGTTTTATCGTTTCTATTACTGTGGTGGTGGCGCACTCATTTAACCCCAGCACTTGGGAGGCAAAGGCAGGCGGATCTCTGTGAGTTCGTGGCCAGCCTGGTCTACAGAGCTAGTTCCGGGACAGCTAGAGCTGTTACACAGAGAAAGCCTGTCTGGAAAACAAACAAATAAAAAACCATAACCCACCATTACCAAAAGCAAGTTGGAGAGGAGAGGGTTTATTTCACTGACACTTCCCACACTGGGCTGGGTGGGTCCTCCCACATCAACCACCAACCAATCCCCACAGACTAGACTACAGCCAATCTGGATGGAGACAATTTCTCATTTAAGGTTCCTCCCCCCAGATAATGCCAGCTTCCTCAAGTTGGCGAAAACCTAACCGGGATATTTACCCAAGAGCAGTAAACATGTATGTCTATAAAAAGACTTATACAGAGTAGGCACAGCAGGGCACAATTTTAATCCTAGCTCTTGAAAGGCACAGGCAGAGGCAGGTACATCTCTGAGTTCAAGGCCAGCCGGGTCTATGTAGCAAGATCTAGGACAGCCAGGGCTACATAGAGAGATTATGTCTCCAAACAAACAAGCATAGTCTCACATAAGCTGGGGAGGCGGCTCAGGAGGTAGAGCGTTTGCCAACAGGAGGACCTGAGTTTGATCCCCAGAACTCACATAAAGCTGAAAGTAGTAGCACACACCTGTAACTCCTGTGTTCCTATAGCATGATGGGAGGCAGAAACAAGAGTCCCCAAAAGCCCTCAGGCCAGCTAGCACAGGGGTAAACAGCAAAGAGCCCTACCTCAAAGAGGAAGACAACAACCAACACCCAAAGTTGTCCTATGACCTCTACATGCACACACATTATACACAAGGATTTTTAAAAGACCCATACATAAATGCTCAAAACAGCCACATATTGTAAACAATCTAACTGTTCAACAACATGAACAAACGAACATGATACAATGGTGTTGTGGGAACTTGATCCGACGGCCAATTGTACTAGGGTAGCTTGGCCTAATGAGTGTGGTCTTCTCTGGGGGTACATGATCCAATACCCAAATAAAAGGTGAGGGTGGGGCAAAGGACACTCTCTTGGATGTAGGCAAGTTGGCAGTGAGCCATAGGAACACATGTGGCAGATGGCTTGGTTTTTGTCCCCTTTTGAAATGAGCAGCAGTGGAAACGGTGATGGTGTATCAGCTGAAGCTGCAGTGGCAGCAGCTTTGTTCTATATTGTGAGTACACTTCATTGACTGGCACCTGTTAATAAATCTGACTTGGTCACAGAGTTCCCTCCCTCTTTACCTTGACAACCTACGTGGGGTGCCAAAATGTTGTTTTTACTCTTGGAGGCCCACCACCCTGCAATCAAATAACTCACACAGAGAGACTTATTATTACTTATAAATGCCCGGCCTTAGCTTGGCTTGTTTCTAGCCAGCTTTTCTTAACTTAACAGTTTTCTTAAACTGTCTACCTTTTGCCTATGGGCTTTTTCCTTTTCTTACTTCTGTATACCTTACCTTCACTCTTACTCTGAGGCTAGCCTTGGTCTCTCTTGCTCCTTCTTCCTTCCTCCCAGATTTCTCCTCCTATTTATTCTCTCTGCCTGCCAGCCCCTTTTTCCTGCCTTGCTATTGGCCATTCAGGTGATTTAGACAGGCAAAGTAATACAGCTTCACAGAGTTAAACAAATGCAACATAAAATAATGCAACATATCTTTGCATTATTAAAACAAATGTTCAACAGTATAAACAAATGTAACACATCTTAAAATAATATTCTACAACACAACGGAATACTAGGCTGGAGACAAAAGAGAACACATTACTACAGAATGTGATATTATAGCTGCAAAATGTTGCTGAAGATGAGTTGCAAAAATTGTTCCTGAATCAAAACTAAGAACAAAGAAACGACCCAGCAGCAACAATAAAGGCGGTATGAAACGCACATCCTGCATGATTCCATATACAGGAAATTGGAGCTGGGGTGTGGGAATTGACTTCAAAAATAGATAACTTTCTGTGGTGAAGAAATGATTCAGATAGCATTTACGCAAGACTACAGATTTGTTTATACGTCAAACTATCTAAATTAGCAGTATCTTATTACTTTTAAAATTTTTGTGCCTCAAGATTTGTTTGTTTTCAGGCAGTGCCTCATCTTGGTAGCCTAGACTGACCTGGAACTCACTCTGCAGTCCAGGCTGGCCTTGAACTTTATAGTCTCCTGCCTCAACCTTGCAAGTGCTGGGACTGCAGGCATGAGCCACAGATCCTGGCTCTCAAGATTGCTGAAAACTAGCTGAGCGAATTAATTCTACTGTGAAGAGCACACTGAACCAGGAATCATGGGACAGGATTCCACCGGCTATCTGATGTGTGACCTCAGCCCAACCACTAGCATCCAGGTGATGCTATTTAGCTTACACCAGCATTAATGAGTATGATGAGTAATAAACACAGAATTAAAACATGAAAAACCACAGATACAATACTTAAGTTTTGATTAATAGAAAGGCTAAGTAAAAATTGTTTCAAGTAGGTGTTAAACTAAATTATACTGTAAAGAAGAACTATATTAGCAACCCAGCTGTCATCATGAGACCCTACCTGACCTCTCTGAAGAAATACTCAAGTTTAGAACTGGTTCTCTCCTTCAGTTGGAAAACAAAACAAAAAAAAAAAAAAAAACCAACAAAAACTGGCTTTAAGGTCATCTGGAGAAGAAACAAATACAATCAAATCTGAACAAAGCTGAGGAAAAGGAACTTTCCACGACTGAGAAGGGTTATACATATACATTAATGATCAGTAATGAAGCCTGCTTAAAATGCATGCATGGTGACACATGCCTGTCATCTCAGCACTTGTGATGGAGAATCAGGAGTTCAAGGCCATCCTTGGCTCCACAATAAGTTCAAGGCCAGACCGGGCAATATGAGATACTGTCACAAACTAACAGATTGAGGCTGTATACACAATAAAGCATCACTAAGCCCTTACAGTGATGAAATTCTGAGCTATACCATATCATGGATGAACCTTAAAAACATGTGCTGGTTAGTTCTTTTGTCAACTCATACAAGCTAGAGTCATCTGGGAAGAGGGAACTTAACTGAGGGATTTCCTCCATCAGACTGTACTGTGGGCAGGCTTTGGGGCACTTTCTCGATTAATGATGTGGGAGGGCCCAGAACACTCTAAGAAGGTGGTGTTCTGGGTTGTATAAGAAAGCAGGTTGAGCCAGGCGGTGGTGGCGCACGCCTTTAATCCCAGCACTCGGGAGGCAGAGGCAGGCAGATCTCTTGTGAGTTCGAGGCCAGCCTGGTCTACAGAGCTAGTTCCAGGACAGGCTCCAAAGCCACAGAGAAACCTGTCTCAAAAACCAAAAAAAAAAAAGAAAAAAGAAAGAAAGCAGGTCGAGCGAGTCATGAAGAGCCAGTGAACACGCAACAATTCTTCCACGGTCTCTACTTCAGTTCCCCCTTCTAGGTTCCTGCCTGAGTTCCTGAACTGACTTCCCTTCATGATGGACTGTAAGCTGTAAGATGAAAAAAACCCAAGTTGGTTTTGGTCACAGTGTCTTACCACAGCAATAGAAAGCAAACTAATACATCATGCTAAGTAAAAGAAGAGACACAAAAAGCTAGGATTCACTAAACGAAACAGAATTTATAGCGACAGAAAGCATACTTGAGACTAGTAGAGAGGTCAGTTAAGGTTTGCTGAGTGCAGAGTTTATGTAACAGTTTTGGAAGCAGACAGTGACAGATGTGAATCACTATAAATGGATTTAATACCACTGGGTGTATGCTTGAAACAGTTAAGATGGTATGTATATTTCAATACAACAAAAATCCTGGGGCTAGGGTAGGAGAGACGGCTCGGTGGTGAAGAGCATGGACTGGTCTCACAGAGAACCTGAGTTCATCCCTAGCACCCACACCAGGCAGCTCACAACCACCTGAAGCTCCAGAACCCGACCTCCTCAGACATACACACAAATAAATTACAAAATTTTTAAAAACCGTATGAGCTTAACTCAATTCTAAGGAGGTGTTACCACTTAGCAGCATTCAAAAGTCCCAAATCTTATTTACTGTGGTTCCTGGAGTTTCCAAAACGAGATAATTGTCCCATGAATCGACACTTCAGGAGGGGCAGCTGCATCTCATACCGCCACTCTGCAGAGCCCTGGGCAGGCCTCAGCTGCCTTCAATCATTAAGCCTCTGAAGGGATCATGGCTGCATAGGCACCACAATGCCTGTCCTCCTTTGGAGCCAGTTTCTTCTCTTGGTTTCACTCTACAGTGTTTTCCATCCAGACCATGGCCTGCATGAGAAATGCTGTTCCTGAGTAGGTATTGACTCAGCAGACTCAGCAGCACACTGGGTGGAGGAGAAGGTGGAAGCTCTCCTCGGGCTCTTTCTGTTTTCTTAAGTGAAGAAAACTGCAATTAGAGCTGGTAGTGAGGAAGGAGGAAAGTGCTGAAGAGAAAGACAAGGTTTGAAAGTGCCTCCCAGCTGAGCAGGGACACGGTCTGGTGAAGACCAAGGTTACTAAAGTTTTCTTGCAAAGGCAACACTGCTTAAAAAAAAAAGTACACTAAGGAATTTTCCAGTTAAGTGTGAGTCACATGAAGAAATGCCTTCTGCAATGGGAAGAACGTGGTAGTCATTCTTAGATGAAGGGATGTGCCCAGGAGCCCAGCACACCCTCAGATTGACAGGGAAGGAACAGGAGTGTCTACTGCAAGAGGATGTGGGGAGTGAGATGCATTGTAATTTCTATTAACCACACAGACTCATTTCTGATTTTATATATATATATAAAATGATTATATATATATAAAATGATTATATATATAAAATGATTATATATATATAAAATGATTATATATATAAAATGATTATATATATATATAAAATGATTATATATATAAAAACCACACAGCCGATGTGAGTGGTGGTGCTGTAGATCCTCATCTCCAAATAAACACTCTGTGACTCAAGGGGACCCACCTGTCCCTCCTCCCTCACCAGTGGGGAAACACGGACATGCCAGGCACTGAGCCTTTATGTGGATGCTGGAGGTCCACACACAGGCCTCCGGAGCACTTACACAGGCATGCTACTGACTAGACTGTCTCCCGAGCGCCCTCTTGGCATTGCTGGCACCACACCTTAGGGCCCCACAGATTCTAAGCAAACACGCCTCAGCACCCTAACTTCCTTATACAGCAAGTTTTATTTTTGAATATCACAAAAAATATAAGAATGGCTATAAACTCCAGTATAAGCCCAAATCTGTCAACTGTAGCATATAACTCTGGTGTATCCATACAAAACAGTATTAGAGGGTCATAAAAACAAATGCTCTGCTGACACATAGACCTGAAAAGCAAAAGAAGTCACACTATTTATATGAAATATCTATGACTGACAAATCTATAGAGACAGAAAGATTTTTATTGCCTAAAGCTGGACTACTGAGGAGAAGTGAGTAATAACTGGCAAAAGGCATAAAAATCCTTGGGGCTGGTAAGATGGCTCAGTGGTGAAAAGCGCCTACTGTTCTTCTGGGGGAACGGACTTCGGTTCCCAGCACCCATGTCGGTGGCTCACAACCTCCTGTAACTCCAGCTCCCGGAAATCCAGACCTTCTACAGCATAAGGCATGCACATGGTTCACTTACTAGATGCAATTAAAACACTCAAACACATAAAAAATGGACAAATTTTTTTTTTAAATCTCCAGGCAGTGCTAGCACATGCCTTTAACCCCAGACTTGGGAGGCAGAGGCAGCCAGATCTCTGTGAGTTCGAGGCCAGCCTGATCTATAAACTGAGAGCCAGGACTATTAAACAGAGAAACCCTGTCTTGAAAAACCAAAACACACACACAAAAATTCTTCCTGGGATGAAGAAAATACTCAAAACTTGGTGGTTATAATGCTCACATAGCTCAAAAATACACTGAGGGGAACTCTTTGTTCTCCAGCTGTTTTTGCCTGCTCCTGCCTTCAGGTTCTTCACTGAGTTCCTGCCCTTATTTCCCTCACTCAATGAACGACTGTGGCATGGAAGTGTAAAGCAAATAAACCTTTTCCTCCCCCTTCCCAAAAGAATATACTCAACATCATGAACTACACATTTTAGGTGGACAAATACCATGGTATGTAAATTGTATTTTGAAAAAAAACTATAAAAATCTACAGGAAGTCAATGACTGCTCAGGGAGAGGGAATGAGTGGTTTTCAGGGACAAACCTCAATCCCTGAGTGGTCAGCCCCAAACACGTTCAAGTAACAGCAACACTAACTGGGCTCAGTAGGAGGTGGTGTATAACAATAATTATAAAAGAGGTCATGAATTTGAGAGGGAGTCAGGGAGGAAATAGAGAGGATAGTGGGAACACGAGAAGAGTTGAAACAGAGAGAAGACGGGGTGGGAATGATGCAAATATAATGCAGCCATGCATGAAATTCTCAAATTAAAAAAAGCATTTAAAAATATTGCTGAAGTTATAGTAAGAAATGGAAAATGGCAAAAACAAACAAAACAAAACAAAAAAACCACAATATGGTATATCTAAAATAATATGGATTTGCTGGGCAGAACCCAATTGAATGAATAAATACACATAAACTTACATACTGAGCTTTATTCTAAACTGCAGCATTGTCTAATATTTTAGAATATTCTACTATGATGTGCTTTATATTTAGACTGCTGTTCACTAGGTACAAAGAACCACTGATAGGCTTAAATGTCATCTAATTTTAATTTTAAAAGGTAGGAAGTAGCTACCAAACTAAACAACACAGATCGATAGAGTAAAGAAAACAAAGCTTTCTGTATGAGTCTAAGGTGACAGACATTACAAAAAGTCTATGTTACAGACATGACAAAAAGGTTAAGCATTACAAGAAAGACAACGTTGGGATCTGGAGCACATTTACATGCTTACATCCAAAGCATAAGGACAGGCCTGGGAAACACTGCTTCAACCACCAACTATTATACAACAAAGAAACCAAATCATTTTTAAAATTTATGTGTTGTGTGTGTGTTTGTGCATGTGCGTGTGGGTGTGTGGTGGGGTCAGAGGGTGATTCCCTTCCTCCACCATTTCATTTTACTTCTTTCTAAGGATCAAACTCAAGTTTTAAGGCTTGGCAGCAAGAGCCTTTAGCCACTGAGTCATCTCCATGGTCCCAGGAAGCAATATTGTGAGCATGAGTTAACATACTTGAGGCCTAAGTACTAAGTAAATTTAGGATGACATGGTGCTTTGTCATAATATACTTACAGAAAGAATAAGGAACATGAGACATTTTCTGTGGGCCAATCCTTCTCTTTCCATACTTCTGTTTGTCTGAAGGAAAGATCTATCTATGCCCTGTTCTTAGCACAATATCTCACACATTGCCCATCCAACTACTAAGTAAATATTTCACTGAGTGAAATAAAAAGACTTAAGAACTCCAGAAGGTGGGACTGAGAATCTCTTAAAAAGAACAAACATGGCTCATCTTATCAAAACAGCACAAAATAATCATGATACGTAAGTTAATGATCTGAGGCCAGTCATTTCTCCAGAAAGTTCAGCTGCTTATTTGAAATGTTATTATGAACTTTGAACTGAAGGGACTTTCATCTCTGGCTTAAAGCACATGATTAGTAAGTATTAATTAAGGTTCCATATGGCACAAATTATAATCTCCATTCTGAAAGCCAAGGAACTAGAAGGTTAAATACTAACCATGACTAAAAGATAAAGATGTTGAAAGAAAAAAACCTGTTTGTTAATTTTTGAATACTCTGGTTAAATATGAAAACATCCCCTCTCTTTAAATTTATCTACTGAAAAAAATTCACTCAGAGAGCCTAGGTGATGAGATTGAGAAGACAGACAAGGAACTTGATGAACTGCTTCTCAATCACAGGTCTCACTAACGACTGTCTACAACTCGACAAGGTTCACAGGCTCTCAAAGAGAACGCTATCCCCCAACTCCACAGGTAGTTCAACTCAAATAAGCCACCTGAGTACAACTCAACAGAGCACCATAGAAATCAAGTCAACTTCATGCCCAGGATAACTCTGTCTTCTGGGAAGTGGAAACTACATCTGTCCAACCTCTCATATTCTGTGCTTAGGTACCCTCTGGCTTTGCCAGTTATTGATCTTGTTTATGAGAGGGCATAAGGCATGTGTATGGAACTGTCTCTTCTAGATCACATGAAAAGGTATAGGAAAGCTTAAAGAACATTTGAAGAGAAAAAAATTAACAAAAGGAAATATTTAACCTTGCTTTACGTTACCCAAGTGGTGATGCCCATTTATTCCTCAACTTTAAAAAAAAAAAAGCTACAATTGTGGCTTGGTATGTTTTTATATAGGAAACTTGACCCTACACTAATCACATTAAGTTCCCCAGTAATCAATGTTTTGCATCACAATTTTCAACAATGGGTAGAGAAGTTCATAAAACAGTTTAAATAATTCCAAATCTGTCTGACATTCATGACACTCATTCTCTGATGGAACTTTCAGTCTGGATCCTGTTATCATGGGTCAGAAGGACAGAAAGAACTGTGGGGACTTTGATCAACTGGAGAGAGCAGTGCCCATGGCTTTTCTTTGTCACTGCTTCTATGCAGAAGTACATGCTTGACTGCAAAATGTGCTTTGCACGGTGGGAGGAGGCATTAAGGCCAAAACGGGCCTAACAATCCGAAGACAGAAATCAGTCCACATATATTAAACATCCTAATAATGCAAACAGGCGAGACACGCCCTAGGCGGCAGATTCTCATGGGAATTGTTTTAAACAGGCAACTTCACAACACACAATTCACTACGAACACACCTAAAATACAGCACAGGATGGTGAAAGGGACAGAACTGACATGCCAGGAAAAAAAACAAATCAGAAGAAAGACAGTATTAACAAAAAAAAAAAAAAACAGGCTTACAAAAATAGTATGATTTTACTATTTAACGCAAAAAGCAAGAAAAAAACATTTCAAAAAATAGTAAAGACAAGCCAGCTATGCAAAGGGACAATTTATTTTGCTTTACTTCCTCTTTGAAATACAGAGCTTTGGTTGTAATGAGGATGTCACTGACTTTCTAATTCTACACCCAGAATTTGGGGTTAGTTCTTTTAGCCCAGCTATAAGTAAAGGCACAAACATCTGCAAATGTCGGTGCCCTTATACCAAGAAATCCAGTCCCTGGCCACAAGTCCTTGAGGGTAGCTCCAGGCTGGGGTTAGGTTTCACTATGGGATTTTTTTTTTTTACACAAAATTTGCTATTATTCCCCCAAATTCCTCCCCATCCCTGCTCCCTCCTCTCCTGTCCTATGACCCCCAACAGCCTCTTTTCCCTCTCCCCCACCTTCCTTTCTCAGGATCTCATTTTCCTCCCTGGTCTCCTATCTAGTTTCATAAGTCACACCCACTCTCATGCCTCCTTATTTACATACACATAAATATTAAAAGTTAGGATCTACACATGATAGAGAATATGCAAATTTTGTCTTTCTGATATGGGGTCACCTCATTTAATAAACTTTGCAGTTCCATCTATTTTCCTATACATGTCATCATTTTATTTTTCTTGACAGCTAATTTAAATTCCTTTATGTATATATAGCACATCTTCATTAGGAGTGATACACTGTGTCACATGGTTTCCTAGTTTGAGTTTTCTGAAGGTCTATACTGATTTCCAGTTGTTCCGTTAGTTTGCATTCCCACCAGCAGGGAGTAAGGAAAAGGTCTCCTTCCCCAAAGCCTTGTTAGCATTTGTTGTCATTTGTTTTCTTCATGACAGCCAGTCTGACTGGAGTAAAATGGAATCTCAAAGTAGTTTTAATTTGCATCCTGCTGATGGTCAAAAAAACAAAACAAAAACAAAAAGTTTACTCAGCTATTTAACCTTTTCTTCTTGTGAGAAGAAAACTGACTGGAAGGTTTGCATTTTTGAGAGCAGACATTCATCTTTGCCAAAGGCATGAGCCACTGTGCCTAGTTCTCATTATGCTAAATTTTACTCATCATAGAAATGATATGTAAGGGGCCGAAGTGATGGCTCAGTGCTCTTGCAAGGGACCTGATTTGGTTCCCAGCACCGACATGGTGGCTCATGACCATCTGTAACCAGAGTTTCAGGGGATCCAATATGTAGGCACCAGGTATGTATGTGTGTGTGTGTGCACACATGTGGTGATACTTTGTTTGTGCTTTAACAAATAAAGCTTGCCTGAATATTACAGTGAGGAGCTAACCACTAGTTAGCCATAGAGGCCAGGCAGTGGTGGCGCACACCTTTAATTCCAGTACTGAGGATCAGAGGCAGACAGATCTCTGTGAGTTCAAGGCCACCCCTGAGTTACACAAGATGGATTCAGTCTAAAAGCAAATCAAACACAGGTGGTGGTGATTAACACCTTTAATCCCAGTACTTGGTAGTCACACACCTCTAATCACAGCACCGGGGAGGTGGAGACAGGAAGGGATATGGTTGGGCAGAGAGAGGAATATAAGATGGGAGAAGGCAGGAGCTCAGGCATTGAGTCTGAGGTCTTGTAGAGAAAGGATACCCCATTCTGTCTGAGGATGTCAGAAAGGTAAGAACTAGTGGCTGGCTGCTCTGCTTCTCTGATCTTTCAGCTTTCACCCCCTAATATCTGACTCCAGATTTTTATTATTAAGACCAATTAGAATTCATGATACACACACAGGGAAAAAAATCATTCATATACATAAAATTAAATATGTTTAAATGACATATTATTTACAGTTAACAATAAACTTTTATATAGTATTCAGTTACACCAAAAACAAAATGACCACTACACCATGTTAGAATTGCTACGGTTTGTTCATATTTTAAACCAAATTTTCTTTCTGGCAAACCAGCTACTAATTCTGACTCTGCTGTCAGAGTTATGGCTTCAGTGCTGGAAAATTAGGAACTTCACTTTCCAGTTCACAATTCTCTCCTTGTTTCACTTAGAAAATCCTCAATGGACTTGCTCCAGTCTGCTTTACAAGCCGTTTCTTTCTACCCCTTTCTTCCGTCTCTATTGACCTACTAACTGTCCTTGGAGGGCAGTTACACAAGCTCGCTAGCGTAAGCACCTCTTTATTAAAACTCTGGAAAACTACACTGATCTTTTTCTCACTTTTTCACTGTAGAAGCTTTTAAAAATTAAAGTCTGTATTTAAAACTCTATTCCTGGTTCAACATAAATGTTCTAGTAACTGTCAGGTTTCAAGCACACCTGTCTTTCCTGCTGGATGCTGTGTTCAAGGTCAAGTCTGTTTTGGTCATTCTTGTGTACTCAGCTCCTGGCAGAGATCAGATAGGTATTCACAAATATGGATAAGTTAATATGCATAAAAAGAGAATGTGAAAGAAAGAAATACAACTTAAATTATATTTTCCTATCAGCTGACATTTACTGAACTGTGATACCATGTGACCGACAAGGTCCCATGTCAATTATTTTCCCCACATCTTAATTATCATACTTAATTATCATTGTTAAATAGGCATTATGCATATTAACCTTCATCCCTCCTCCCCTTCCCCCCCCCAGTTTTAGAGACTTGGAATCTAGACTAAGGATATCAGAACGTGAGCAGGCAATGCAGCCAGCGTTTAGAGCCCATGAATACAAGTTTGTGCGGCTCTGCTCACACATGGTCACAGACCTTGGACCTCTCTGCCCAGGGACTAAGAGGGGAGGTGTGCAGGCAGCCTGTCCTACTAGGGCTTCCTAGAGAGAAGTCAGGGGTACTGTCACCATGATCTGCTTCCAAACACACACACACACACACACACACATCAGCAGTATACAAGGAACGCTGGCCCCCAGTCCCAGGCACTTGGATGAAAACTGTTCTTAGTAAATCAGCCTGTTCTGAGTGGTTTACGATGCATCACTTCTGAAAAGAGCTTCTGTGTCAAGCTGAGAAAACAAACAAGAAGGCCCAGCCAGAGGAGAAACAGGACAAAGACAGATGGACACACAGCTGCAGGCTCCTTCTAGTCTAATCCAGTAACAGCCACCTTATGCATCAAAACAAGGAAGCAGGGACCTAATGTTATTAAAGACCAAGTTACCTTTTGCTATATGGAAGGTGGTTTAATGTTAACCAAATAAGTATTTTCCCATTAGCTGCTCACATAATTTATTTGCATAAAGCAAACACTGACAGAGGTTTGCAAGTTCAAGCTTAGACTAACCGGCACATGAGGGCCCTGTAACCAGTAATTGAATAGCCATTTTAACTGCTGAATACATTACGCTTCAAAGTTTTCTTCCGATGTGGTCTGTAAACTAGAAATGAATTTTCCTCATAAAGTTAGAAAGCATTCCAGTGTGAGGCCCAGCAGAACACTTAAACTAGATAAGGCTCAGAAGAGGCATGAGCCTCACGTCCACCACACAGCCCAAGCCATAGGAGAAAGGGCAGCATGAGCTCTGGGGAGGAAAGACATTAGCGTGAGGGTCCCCAGAGGGTCCCTGAGGATACCATCCTCATGGGGGAAGGATCCACAGGCCCCCAGACTAACATGGCATACCAGGATACCTCTTCTGAGTCAGGTCTTTCTACACCTGCGTTTCTGTGCGCAGTTTGTGAAATGGTTGTACTAGTGTCATGATTTCTTTATGAACTTTTATTTTTTGGTGGCTTTTTTGAGACAGGGTTTCTCTGTAGACTGGCCTCGAATTCACAAAAGATCAGCCTGCCTCTGCCTCCCAAGTACTGGGATTAAAGGTATATACCACCACCACCCGGCTGATTCTTTATTTCTTTATGAGCATAACATAAGCTCACTGGAGGAGTGCCTAGCTAAAATGATACCTACAAACACTATAAACATGTTCCCATTTTATACAGTTGAGAAAACTCTCTGAAGATGACGTTATCTGCTACTACCACAGAGCCTGTGACAGCAGTGACATAAGAAATAATTGTGCTCTCTAAAGTTTACGTTCTCGTAGGAAAAAGATGAGAGAACTTGTGAAGAGGCAGGTATTTCAAGGCGGCAGTATAAAACTGTAATAATTAACACATACTTCGTACCTCATGGCTACAGCAGAGCAGGATGGAGGTGGCTGAGTGGGAACAGAGAGCTGGGCACACAACAATCTGAGAAAGCAGTAGAAGCAGGACTAGCCAGTACAAAGGACTTGGGACAGAAGGTGCCTGAGATGTCTGTCACACAGGATGGTGGCCAGTGTGTGTGAAGATCAAAAAGAGAGGCAACACCACCTGAGAAGCCAGGCTGCTGCAGACCAACAGAATCCTGGCCAGTTCCTGTAAGCACTCTTATGAAGGGATACTGGAGCCCTGAAAGCCCACAGAGTGGTGTTAGGCATGACACCACCCTGCCTTTGGACTGCAGGAAGACAGAGTAGGGAGAAGGTGTCTCTGGCTGCAGCTCGGCAGGCAGTCACTGGAAGGGGGCAGAGGACAGTTTTCACTCACATACTTCTGAAAACAAAGCTGAGAGCTGAAACACAAAAATATTTTTGTATGTCTGAACATCAGAAAAAAAATCAAAGAACATGCTTTATAAAAGTGAGTTCACAAGTCAGGCAGTGGTGGCACGTACCTTTAATCCCAGCCCTGGGGAGGCAGGCGCAAGGGAATCACTGAATTTGAGGCCAGTCTAGTCTACAGCTCCTGAGGAAAAACACCTGATGTCAGCCTCTGGCACATGCATGAGCGTGCACACACACGGTGGGGGGAGGCAGTCTGGCTTGGGGAGGTAACTGTCAGTAGAGATGTCACATAGCAGTAACTACGGAGTTCTGAGATCAGAGGCCACTGTCATTTGAGAAGTTCACCCTTGCTATCTTCCTCACGTACCTCAGGGAGTCACATTCATTGGACATCACCTTGACCTATTTGCCACCTGAAGAAAGTTGGGGAGAGGGCTGGAAGAGACACTGTACCGATTACACAAACCAAACTACAATGCGGCATTGATGCACTCAACTTGCCTCACAAGGAGCCACTGTTGGAAGGACACAATGGCCAGACCACGAGTCCTTATCGCTGCTCCAGCCCCGGCCCACTCTGCAGAGCTCTGGACTGTCAAGGACAGGTGTGCAGCGGGGTCTGACTCCACGTGGACAGTTTCCAAGTAAATTCAAAGGCTTAGAAAAAGGGGAGGCCTAGAGTACCACCTTTTACTTAATGAAAAGAAGGTAAGGACTTAAATAGAAGCTAAGCAAAGGCAGCGAGCACTTTGTCTTGTTCCATGTCTAGTAAAACAGGAGCTCCCTCTCCACTTCAGTCTGAACTCTTGGAACCACTATCATTTCAGTTTTCTTTTGCCTTTTTTGGGTCACAGGCACACATTACTCTTTTTATCATTCTATTTCTAATTTTCAAAAATACAGCAATACATAAATCAGACACGAAAGGCAAGTCACTGAGTACTTAAATTTTTACTGTATAGAAGCTTAGAAAGAAATATTTCCCTGCAAAGTTAGAGAGGGAGTAAGTAATTGAGAATTGTTGTTGCTTATGACAAATAATTCACACTGAAATTTCACTGGCAAAATCTGTAGCTTAGATAAAACTCCATATATTCCAAGGACATTTTTTGTCCTTGTTTTGTTCCTTTTTGATTATTCTTAATGTTTAAAATGACAATCAAATAATTCACAAAAAAAAAGAAATGGGAGGCAGGACTTTTGTCATTAATTTTCTAGTGACTGATGTCATGTTGTAAGAAGTTACCAGAAGCGAGAGACGTAGCTCACCTGGTAGAGTGTCTGCGCAGAGTGCAGGAGGTTCTAGGTTCGACCCAGAGTACAAGCTGAGCAGGGGGTGCACAGCTGTAACCCCATCATGTGGGAAGTAGAGACAAGATCAGAACTTCACTCTCCTACTGCAAGTTAAGACGTTGGCCTGGGATACGTGAAATACATACTCACTGCAAATGTGAGCCGTTCGGGACCCTGCTAACCTCTCATTTCCTCCTCTGCGCTAAGAATAAGCAAACCCCACTCCAATCTCCACAACCCTGTTGCTTTCACAATGAAAGCTCTTGACAAGGGTGTGCCGGACCTGCTGCTCTGGCCTCTTCATATAGCCCGAGCACCCCTTACTCAAACTTGTCATTGTTTCCTTTCCCATCAGCCACTGCTCCTGTCTGGGCTCAAGGGGTAACGATGTGAAGGGAAAGGCTGTGCTCAGAGCAGGTGGCAGGTGCTGCTTTAACCATGAACAGGCACTGAAGACTCACGGAGACAGGTAGGAGCCAGAACAGCTTTCCTATGTCACACCAGTACCAAAAGCTAAGGCAAGACTAATTCTGAATGTCTGTGGCTGGCGGCTCTGCATTTGGTAAATGATTGTTTCATCTCAGGGTCCCCAAAATAAATCTGACTGTTTCAAAGACATGCTTGGCAAGGAAGAAATGCTGCAGTGTAACAATTTGCTGAGAATTATGTATCAACAGCTGTGACTCCCCGTTTCTCTTGTGCTAATAGCGCTCAAGAAGCAAAGTAGATAAGCTTTTCCATTGGTTTTTCTGAGCTTCTCAAAGGCCTGAAAGAGCTGAGTTAATTTCTTGACAGCACTTTCCAGGAAGTCAGTGACAGCTAATACTGGTTGTCTACTTGACACACCTAGGAAGAGGGCAGTCAGTTGAGAAAATGCCTCTATCAGATTGGCCTGTGGGCATGGCTGTGGGCACTTTCTTAATTGCTAACTGATGCAAGCAATGCCCATACTCTACAGGTGGTATCATCCCTGGGCAGTAGGGCCTGGGCTGTACAGGGAGCAGAACACAGGCTGAGAGTGAGCCAGTAAGCAAGCAGTACTCCCCATGGTCTCTGTGCCAGTTCTTGCTTCCAAGTTCTTACTTGAGCTCCTGCACTCGACTGTAAGCTGTAAACCAAGTAAACCCTTTCCTCCCCACGTTGATTTTGGCTGGTGTTATTACAACAACAGAAAGCAAACTGGGACAGTGCCTAATTAAATATGCTAGATGAAGGAAAGAATGGAATCCAGTGGCTGTCATGCCCACACAATTGCATAGCTGGGTGTGTAGGCCCTGCCCAATCGCATCTACTAGGGACTCCAGGAAGCTGGATGAGGTGGTGGGTGTGAAAACAGCTGGCCTGTACTGGTGTCTGCAGGCCAAGGCAGCACACTGTCTGGATATTTTGCATTTTTATACAACAGACCAGACCGAGTCACCAAAAGAAAGGGTATCAAATCACTGACATTTCAAAACTGTGAAATTCATGGTAGAAACTAATAACTGTGACATTTAGTTACATATTTTCTTGTACTTGCTTGGTATGATTATTATCATACCAACTATATGCAATTATTTTTTATTTACTACACTTTAATTCATTTATACTGGGTGCATCTGTATGGAGGGGACACACATATGTTATGGCATGCCTGTGGAGGTCAGAGGACAGTTTTCTGGAGTCATTTCCACCATGTGGCTTGATAGAACGCAAGTTGTCAGGGTTACCTGCAGGTAGCTATTCCTAAGCCACCCTACAGGTCTACAATTATATTTTAAACTGAACTAGACATATACAATGTTTATAAAGTACCTCAAATCTAAAATTACCTCAGAAGCACTGATTCTTTTCCAAATACTCTCCATGCTCCTAGATTTTATTAAGACAATATTTACCTCTAAGATTTCCTTCAGAAAAGACACAGTTTAATGATATTTAACGACCACAGGAGAAAAGGAAAGGGCTCTCCCCTCTCACCTGCCTTCAGGCTGTATTGTCTCAATGGATGTACAACATAAAGCACTGCTTATAGGTCTGGGTTTGTTTGTTTTCTTGTTTGTTTTTGAAACAACGTTTCTCTATGTTACAGCTCTGGCTGTCCTGGAAGTCACTCTGTAGACCAGACTGACCTCAAACTCTGAGATCTGCTTGTCTCTGCCTCCCGGGTGTTGGGATAAAAGGTGTACAACACCACACCTAGCAACTTTCAACTTAAAGAGCAACAATATTTACTGACTCAAGGAGAAAGGAGGCAGCCCCAATGGATCCCTGGTGTGTGGCAGACGACGTGCTAGATAGAACTGGGGACTAAAAGACCAGCATTAACTAAGGTCAACCCCCAATTAGACTACCAACTTCTAAGACTTGTCCTTGCCACTCAATTCAGTTTGGGGAACTTCATTTTGATATAATTTTAAAGCTTCAGAAACATCTCAAGAGTAGCCCTTAAGAATTTCCACTTGTGCTCTAGGCCTTAGTGCCACCTTCCTTGACACTCCTGCGCCATGAGAGCGAAGTGGAGGAAGAAGAGAATGCGCAGGCTGAAGCGTAAGAGAAGAAAGATGAGGCAGAGGTCCAAGTAAACTCGCCTGGCCACCCACAAAGGCCGAAGGAGCAGAAGTAAGGGATGCTGGACTGAGCTGCAGTTGGAAGAAGTCTCTGGACCCGCGACCTCACCACCTGGTCGCAGAGACCACCAAGAGACTGTCCACCATCATGACAACAGCCCCGCTGGCCCTCTGCCCTGGACCTATGGCGTTCTGGACTAGTTCTGACCTCACTTGTGGCCAATTGTAACTCGTGTACAATAAACCATCTTTCTCGCTGTCAAAAAAAAAAAAAAAAGAATTTCTACTTGTCTTCTACCAGGTTTGTCAATGACAGAGACCATTCCTCTTCTGCTACGTATTTGCCTGTCCTCCCTCAGATCTGGGAGGAAAGCAGCACACACAATGCCTACCTACTACCCAAATAGTGTCGAATTTTATTTTCCAAAGCTAAGGACATATCTTAGGCGACCGCAGTAGTTACCCAAATCAGGAAAATTATCACCTATACAATGCATAATACATATTAAAATGTCAACAACTGTCCCCTAAATGTTTTCTCTGTATTTTGCTCCAAACAAAGTAGCATCAATTCTATTTGTCATTGTTTAGTCTCCTTTAACCTAGTTCCTTAGTTTTGTCTTTATAAAGAGCACCAGTGAGGCACACAGCTCCTAAGGTATTCATCTGTCTCATGTCCCTGGGTCATGCACAGCTGGCAAGATACCTGAGAGGCAGGAGTGTGCTCTGACAGTGAGAGGCATGCCATACGGCTTGTGACCCTTATCATATAGGCAGACTCTACAGTGGCCCTGTGGTCTCAACATCCTGATGGTCATGTGAGACCTGCAATATGCCTCCAGGCAACAGAACAGAGCAAGGCTCATGGGATGCTTGAGGTTCCAAGTCCATGGCCATGTTACCCAGAGTTGGAGGAGCGTCTCGACTGGCTCTGAGGAGGAGGGTAGCCATACTGGGATCTCACAGAACTTCAGACAGCTGGGGTAATCTTCCAGTCAACTTCCAGCAAAGGCAACAATGCTCTCCAACTGGTCACTGTGCCAGGGTTACAGGTGGGCGCCCCATGCTCAAGCTTTACAGGTGCTGGGGTGTGAACGAGGCCCTCCGGCTTGTGTAGCAAGCACTTTACCAGCTAAGCCATTTCCTCAACCTGCTACTTTTAATAAAAACATCTCATTACTTCTTTTAGATTAGATTTTTTTATCACTTCTGAAATTAAGCAAGGTTCAGCCAGTGTCAACTTAAAAAGCAGTATGCACCTAATTGTCACATGAACATTCATGAGCCAGAGGCGAGGTCAAAATGGAACGGGCAGATTTAGCTAAAGATCAAATGTACATTTTCCAATGTTACACTCTGCACTAAAGCAACAAACCCTACATATTACCTTTAGTGATTTAGATTATCTGGAAACTTTTTCATCTACTCAAGTATATGCCCCAAACTATCCACAACCACAGGGATTACGTCTAAGATACTAAGGTCAATGTATTTTTTGACTCATTCCCAAGGCATTTAAATTTCCCCAAGGCACACCTAGAATTATAGGTCCAATTTCCCCAAGGATTTCGATATATAGGACAATTCTTAAATCATTCTGATTTAGAATTAGCCTATTTCATAAATTCCTACAGAAAAAAGCCTGCACCATCTAATCCATGAGGGCCAAGGGCTCATGGGCTGCCTTCGAGCCTCTTTCCAAGCTTCAGTTTAGCTGAAGCACATCCCCTGGCTTCAAAAGGCCATCACTGCAGTACTCACTGGTAAGAGGTGCGTGCAGAACAAAAGGGACAGCAAGATGACTTCCAGCTCTGTGCAGCTGTGTTACACTGAAGGCAACAACAAGCTGAACGAAGACGACACAGGGAAGCAGGTAATGAACGCAGCTGCCTACTAGCCATCTGAGCTGGGTCAAGACTATCAGTGACTTCCGCTGTGACAAGGTAGCAGACAAAAGCAACTGAAGGTGGATTTACTGGCTCACAGTTGGACGGTCCTGTCCATCACGGGAGACGGGCAGTGGCAGGAGCATGAGGTGGCTCAGCACACTGTGTTCACAGAAAGAGACAGATGCTGGTGCTCAGCTCGCTTTTCCTTTTCACCTTTCCACCCAGTTTACTCAGTTTGGGACCCCTGCCCATGAGGCAGTGCTGCCCACAGCTAAGGCGACTCTTCCCTCTTCAGCTGAACCTCTCTAGAGACTTCCTCACAAGCATATTCACAAGTGTGTCTTCCAAGTGATCCTAAACTCAACAGGGAAGATTAACATCGAAGGGTATTACGTCTCTCTGTTCTTTAATTCTCAACTCCAAAATGTCATAATCATAAAATTAGCTTCATAGGTTTGTTATTAAAATAATGTCTCTATCAATGCCCACCACAGTAGACCCTCAGTGGTTTTTAAAATGCATGTAAAAGTATAAGTATTACAAACAGTTTTTATGACATAAGCATGTAAACACTTGAACAGTGTTTAAAATATAAGAGGAGGAGGTGGAGAGCAGACTCTGAAGTAAAAAGCAGCTATTACTCTTGCAGAGAACCAGAGTTCTTTGCACCCACCTCGGGTGGCTCACAACACCTATAACTGCAGCTCCAGGGAATCCAATGTCTCTGGCCTTCATGGGCACTGCATTCAATCACACATACCCACACACATATACATATTTAAAAATAAAAATAAGTCATGAGTGTTTTTTACAGTCCCCTTCAGTGATGCTCCAGTTTTTCTGTTATTGCACAGATTACACTCAGCTCTATCAATGAGTGCCCAATTAAATGAGCTCTATCAAGATTTAGTAATGATAAAAGCTAACTCCATGTGATATAATGGTTTAACCTATTCCACTTAAAACATAGCCAACAGTCCACAAGAACAGCAGCTTGCTCTAGTTATTCATTAGGCATTCTCCTGCAAAGGGAAAAGGCTCTGAGAGCTTTGTGACTGGCAGCAGTTAGTCTACAAGACTGAATGGAACAGGCTCAGACTGGAAACTACAAGTCCACCTACAATCCAGTAATTTTAAGTGTCTGGCAATTTTCAAGGGTTCCAATCCATACATACTATTTCAATAATGGTAGCGGGAAAACTTGTACAATGGCAGCAGTTAAAGCTGTCCTTAACCCTGGGTCAGAGCTGCCTTCTAGACAGGCAAGTGCAAGCATAGGTCAGTCACCATTTACAAGTTTATAAGTTACCAGCTGGAGCGTGAGCCACTTCTGGACGGGAGCGTGCAGGGCTCCTTAAAGCATTAAGAGCAGCAAGAAGTGGGCAGCTGCTAGGCATGGGAATATGAAAATTATGGGGGTGGGACTTGTGGGAATGGTTGGATCTGACCATGACGATGCCTAACAAAGAGGTGTGTTCATAAAACAATGGAAAAAATGCCTTCAAAAACCAAGTGGTCGGCCCTGAAATTATACACATACAAAAACATTATAAAACAGACTCAGCAGGCTGTAGCTATATATTTATGTTTATATACACATATGTATGTAGTACGTAACAATAATAATAAAAGAGACCATGAATTTGAGAGGCAATGGGGGTCGGAAGGGTTTGAGGGAAAGAGCATGAGAGGGTTTGGTAAGAGGAAAAAGAAGAGGGAAGTGATGTAATTATATTTCTATTAAAATTTAAAATTATTAAGAACCAAAAAAATGGGTGAAATTTAATTGCCTATTAAAAACTTTTAAATACTCACATAGAAGCCAGGTATGATAGCATATACCTGAACCTCCAACACACAGGCAGCAGATGCATATGCTACATAGTGAAAACCCTGTCTTTATTTAAAGGAGCATTCCTTAAAACAAATCATGTTTTCTGGCCATGAGAGGAAAAAAAGAAAAAGAAAACAGCTGTGCTAGCCGAGTGGTGTGCCCTGTGACCCTGACACAGAGAAGGCTGAGGCAGGAGTCCTGCTGCACAAGCAAGGTCATCTTGGGCTTCACGCTGAATTCAAAGCCAACCTGGTCATCACAGTACGACCTGTCTCAAAGTCAAAATAAGACAGGACAGAACAAAACAAGGGGATACTTCCTTCACAAATTTCAACACTAAGAACACTATGGGTCAAGGATGTGAAAACATATTCCAGGTGGCTGAGGGATAGCTGTGTAGCAGAGCACTGACTTAGCATGTGCCAGGACCTGAGCCAAATACCTAGCACTGAAAATAATAAAACCAAAGAAAGAGGTGTGGTAAAATGCTTGATTTTAGGAGACATCTGGCTGCCTTAAGGAAAAAGGCCTAATTGCATACCTACATATACTCTTCTGGCTTTCTCGTTTGTTTTTTGAGACAAGGTTTCTCTGTGTAGCTTTGGCTGTCCTGAAACTTGCTCTGTATACCAGGCTAGCCTTGAACTCACAGAGATCCACCCGCCTCCTGAGTGAAAGAATTAAAGGCAGGCACAAACATCGCCCAGCTTCTCCTGGCTTTCTTTATACTCCATTTCAATTTGGTTTCTATAAATTAGGAAAAATATTAAAAAGAAGATTATAGTGGTATGGCAATTTCTCAGAAAATTAGAAAACAACCTACCTCAAGACCCAGTAATACCACTTTTGGGTATATACCCAAAGGATGCTCAATCGTGCCACAAGGACATGTGCTCAACTATGTTCATAGCAGCATTGTCATAGCCCGAACCTGGAAACAACCTAAATGCCCCTCAACCAAAAGAATGGATAAGGAAAATGTGGTACATTTACACAACAGAGTACTACACAGCAGAAAAAAAATAATGACATCTTGAAATTTGCAGGCAAATGGATGGATCTAGAAAACATCATATTGAGTGAGGTAACTCAGACCCAGAAAGACAAATATCATATGTACTTATTCATAAGTGGTTTTTAGACATAAAGCAAAGAAAGCCAGCCTACAATTCACAATCCCAGAGAACTTAGACAACAATGAGGACCCTAAGAGAGACTTACACAGATCTAATCTACATGGGAAGTAGAAAAAGACAAGATCTCCTAGGTAAATTGGGAGCATGGGGACCATGGGAGAGGGTAGAAGGGGAGGGGAGAGGAAGGGAGCAGAACGGAGGAAAATGTAGAGCTCAATAAAATCAATTTTAATAAAAATCTAAAAAAAAAAAAAAGGATTATAGGAGCCATCAAGATGGCTCCATGGTTAAAGGGACACGCCTTCAAACCTGGCGTTGAGTGTGACACTTCAGAAACCACATGGTGGGAGGAGAGAAACGACTCTCAAAAACTGTTCTTTGATCTCAACATGCATGTATGAGCACACACAAACACATGCAAAATAAGTAAATAAAAGTAAAACATACAAAAATAAAATGAATTCTAAAAAAGGAGTTATACATTAAAAGAACAACAAGAAGATGGGAGGGGTGTGAGGGCAGATAGAGGAGAGAGCAGAAGAGAAACAATACTAAGGATTTCTGGAAAAGTCGTATGGAACCATACTATTTTATAAGCTTCCTAAATACACACACGTGCACACATACACAGAGAAAGTGATATTAAATGGAAATTACACTACACAGGGGATTAGGACCCTCCCAGGAGCCACAGTTTGCTAAATAAAAAATCCAGAATGGAATACCTCCCCTTGAGTCGTTGGGAGGAGGAGCATCTTAGTTAAGTTTCTATTGCTGTGATAAACACCATGAACATCATGATGAAAAGCAATGTCAAGAAGAAAGGGTTTATTTTATTTCATCTTACAATTTACAGCCCACCATGAAGGGAAGTCAGAGAGGAACTGAAGCAGGGGTTATAGAGGAATGCTGCTTGCTGGCTTGCTGCCCAGATTTTATTTGTTTTTGATGTTGTTCTTTTTTGTTTTGTTTCACTGTGTAGCCCTGGAACTCCTGGCTGTCCTGGAACTCACTCTGTAGAACAGGCTGGCTTTCAATTCAAAGAGACCCACCTGCCTCTGCCTCATGAGTGCTGGGATTAAAAGTATGAACCACCACCACCCGGCTCAGCTACAATTTTTTTTATACTTCCCAAAACAATATGCCAAAGAGAAGCACCACCCACAGTGTGCTGAGCCCTCCTGCATCAATCATTAATAAAGAAAATGCCCTCACAGACTTGCCTATAGGCAAATCTGATAGAGACATTTTCTTAACTTAAATTCCCTCTTCCCAGATGAACATAGAGTGTGTTAAACTAGCCAGCTGGGCATGGTGGCACACTCCTTTAATCCCAGCACTCAAAAGGCAAAGACAGGCAGATCTCTATGAATTCAACACCATCCTGGTCTACATAGTGAGTTCCAAGACAGTATGGCTACATAAAGAGATTTGAACTCACAACAATAAAACAACAAACTAATCAGTGTGGGATGGGGACAGTGTGTGTCCCCAAAGACATGACCCCAAACAACACAGGATATAGGCATTGCTCCTACTTGTCTTCCCAAACTTTATGCCAGGTAGGATCACACACTCTGGTCACAGGACAAGGAGAAATGAAGCTAGTGCTGACCTTGAAGCTTTGTCCTTAACAGCTAGCTCTAGTAGTACCAGACAGTGATGTGCAGACTGCTGCGGGGGATGGCCATCAACAGTTTTACCCAGCTGTGAACCCTGTGGGTCACAATAAAGACCAGAATATGGTGTGACTGATATCCTCGTGGCTGCACTACTGCCGTGAATGTTAGAGTAGTCAGCACTTTATACTGAATTTAAGACCTTTCCACAGGAGGAAACCAGGTACCCTGATGCAGTAATAAACTCATGGCTAGTGAGGTGAAAAGCCCTAGAAGAGAATTCGGAGAGCATTCCAGCATGGGCTAAGGGGAGGGGCTCATAAGCTTCTAGCCCTAGCTAAGGAGCTATTACTGATGGTTGATGGCTGCTAGGGAAATATTCTACTTTGCTTTCTATTGCTGCAATAAACACCTAACCAAAAGCAACGGAGGAGAGGGTTTATTTCATCTTACCACTTACAGTCCAGCATGGAAGAAAATCAGGGCAGGAGTGCAAACAGGAACCTGGAGCAGGAACTAAAGCAGAGGTCACAGAGGAATACTGCTTACTGGCTTGCTCCTCCTGGCTCGTTACGTTCAGCTTATACAACTGAGGATCATCTACCCAGGGGTGTCACCATCTCACAACAAACGAAAGTCAAGAAACTGTGAGGGAGGCATTTCTCAATTTGTTCCCTCTTCCCAGAAGAACTTAGCTTATGTCAAGACAAGAAAACTAGCACAGAGAGTCAGCTTTCTTTAGGGGTCTGGCCCCTGGTAGACTGAGTGTTCCAGGGGATGAGTTCACACCTACGCACACATGGGCAGCACAAATTGTCTCAGCAGTTTCGTTTTAAGAGGACATGAAACTTGGAGATGGGGGAAAAGGGGACCCAAGAGTAGTTGAAGAGGGAAAATAAGAGTAAACATGATCAAAATATACTGTATACAATTATGAAATCTCAAAGAATAAACTAAAATTCATAGTTAAAAGGTAATTCATAACATGGTTTTTATGTGCTATTAAAACTCTATGTTGACTACATTGCTTTGATTTGATACTACAGCCTCAGAAAAGGTAATTTCCCTTCTGTCCCTTCATGAGCCTATGAACCCTGCTTAGGAATGAGGACCTTCTAACAACATGCTACATCAAGGCATGCTTCTTCACTTTCATCCTGCCGTCCTTTGCAGCAGTCTACCAGGACTCTAGGAAGCTGGGAGGAGAGGGCACTGACCAGCCCTCTCACCACCACCCACACCCACTCATAAGCTCAGGCATGTACACACATGACACATGTACACAGTCCTGACACAGCTAACTCCATACATTCTTAGTCTGGCCTTCCTGCTGGCAAGAGTACAAAAGGCTTTGGCCTCACACTAGGATATGGGAGTCTCCTTCCTCAAGAGAAAATCAATTCAGAAACCAAGACAGGCTCTCAAAAGCACCCTTTCCAGCCTAGCGCAAGGACTGGTTTTTGTGGTCAGTCATCAGGGACTCCATATTGCTGCCTCAGCACACTAGCTTCCTCTCTCCCTCCAACCCCACTTCTCAGGAACAAGCTGCACTTGCAGGCTCTCTTCCAGCCCAAGAGTGCCTGGTTTTCCAACCTTGATACTCTTCTAAAACAAACAAACAAAAACAAAAAAATCACCGCTAAAGAGCTTTTATTGATGCAGCCTGTAAACTACTAACATTCATAATGCCAGAAATCAAAACAAAATTTAAAGATATTTATTAATTTCACCAATTAAACCTGCAGCACATTAATATAATTAAGACTTTTAAGGAAGAAAAAAATACTGTTGAACAAAAAAATAATAAAAATTTTACACCTTTCTAACACTCTAATGAGCTAAGTAGTGGGCAGCCAGGTCTCAGGTTTGCCTCTGCAGTTAGTCTGATAGCCACCCTCTCAGATATTACAGTGTTAAAACCATGCTGATCTCACGGCCATACAACGCGAGACAGAAGGAGGAGGCTCAAGACAAGCTTTGCACTGGGACATTTCAAGGTCAAATGCAGATGGATGTGAACTGTATTTGTAGACTCTTAATTTACAATAGTGATATATTCTCTTTTTACAATTCCCCGGTCCTATGAGCTTAACAGAAATTATATTAAATATTTTATAGGCAAAGGTCTGGGGTAAAACTCATCGCTCAGAATTTCAATAGCTATAAATATACAGACCCTGAAACTACAGCAATACTTCTCTCTTCTACTTGAACCTACTCCTTTTTATCTTGGGAAAAACACATCAAAAAAACCTAACTAAATAAAAACAGTAAGTTTTTTTTAAAAAAAAAAACTAAGTTCTTAGTCCATTTAAAAAACTAATTTGAAAAATTTATACTTTTAAAGTTGAACAGAAAATATAAAAATGAATTGAATTAAAAGAAGAATGTATTTTTTAGTTTTTAATTATGCAACATCTTTTAGGAAGCTTGCATTTTACACAAAAGGAGTTAAAATTTACTGAAACCTATTATCAGCACTCAGATTCATTATAAAAGTAAACACGATTTCTTTTCTTCTCTCTCTCTCTCCCTCTCATTTTTTGAGACAAGGTTTCTCTGCGGCCCTGGCTATCCTGCAACTCAACTCTATAGATCAGGCTGGCCTCAAACACAGAGATCCACCTGCCTCTGCCTCCCAAGTGCTGGAATTATGGGATTAAAGGCATGTACCACCACCACTGGCTACAATTTCTTAAATATGTACGCATTAACAAAGTTGCTAATATTCTAGTCTTAGATGGCACTCTGCTACTGGACAGAATGACACACATATAGGCATCCCGGTATCCAATGTTATCTTTGAAACCCTGTAAAGAACACAAACAATCACACAGAAACTCCTCAAATTTCACATGAGAATCCTGAATAAAATTATCAAATGTATTTTAAAATAATAAACCTCCTTTAAAAATACCCAAGCATTTCACACTATTAATCTCACTGAAACAATGGCCATGAGTTAATTTTCTTGTTCTACTAAAGAAGCACTATGGAAGCTTCCATATCCAAGCATAACATACCATATTATCATAACACACCAGACTGAATTATGAAAAAATAAGATAAACTTAAATAATGTTTATTCAGGGTTCTGAAGCTACGTTTAAGACATTTCTTCTAATGCTATAGCCAAGCAGAGAAGGTAACTGATTTTTTTTCACATTTGCTCTTCCTGAAAAGTTACATGCCCGTTCTAAATATAACATTATCTGAAAACTGAGAAACCCACAGCAAGAGTTCACTACTCAAGTCATGCCAAAAAGTATGACTGTTTTACAGAAATATCCATCCATTTCTCTTACCTCTGTTTCTGTACAATGTGAATATCCCAATTTACCTGTAATAAAAATACAAAAAGTTACTTTCAAATGATTGAGGGCTTTTAAAGTCATCAATAATATATTCAAGCAACTATAGCCACAGCTTAATTAAACATGTGAAAACAACAAGTGGTAGAATAATTTTTTTCATGTACAAAGTTGTTGGTTCATTCAGTTACCAAGCTGGCTGCATACTAATAATCCCAGAACTCAAGATGCTAGAGAAGAAGATCACTGCAAGTTCTGGGCTGGCCTGGTCTACAGAGCAAGGTCTAGGACAACCAGGACTTACAAGACTGTCCCAAAAAAGAAAGAAATTTTTAAAGAAAAAGAAAACACTGCATTTATGATCAAAAGAAGGGGGAAGGGGGAAAAATCCATACATGGTTGGTACACGCCTTTAATTCCCGAGGCAGATGGATCTCTCTAAGTTCAAGGAGGCTGGGCCTACATAGTGACTTCCAGGTCAGCCAGGGTTATACAGTGAGACAATGTCTCAAAAATGCAAAGAGACAACAGAGAGAAAGGGAGACAGACAGACAGACACTGACAGACTCTTGGGCTGAGGCAGGAGAATCTAGTTTCTGGCCAGCATGAACTAGGGAGTGAGGCCTTATATCAAAACAGAACAACAAAAAAGAAGAAACCCCTTGTTCTGGTTGACTGTGTGGGTCAACATGACACAAGCTAAAGTCATCAGAGAGGAAGGATCCTCAGCTGAGGAAATGCCTCCATGAGATTCAGCTGTAAGGCATTTTCTCAACTAGTGATCAATGGGGGAGGACCTAGCCCACGGTGCCATCCTTGGGCTGGTGGTCCTGGGTTCTATAAGAAAGTAGGGTGGCTGGGCAGTGGTGGCGCATGCCTTTGAGCCCACCACTTGGGAGGTAGAAGCAGGTGGATCTCGAAGTGAGTTTGAAGCCAGCCTGATCTACAAGAGCTAGTTCCAGGACAGGCTCCAAAGCTACAGAGAAACCCTGTCTCGAAAAATAAAACAAACAAACAAAACCCCAGAAAAACAAACAAACAAACAAAGTAGGCTGAGCAAGCAGGAGGGGGTAGGGAGCAAGCCAGTAAGCAACTCCCCTCTATGGCCTCTGCATCAGCTCCTACCTCCAGGATCCTGCCCAGTTTGAGTTCCTGTCCTGACTTCCGTCAGTGATGAACAATGATGTGGAAGTGGAAGTCTAATAAACTCTTCCCTCTCCAACTGGCTTTTTGGTCATGGTGTTTCATCACAGCAATAGAAATCCTAAGACATCCCTAGAACTCAACAACAGTTGGCTATACCAATAATAGTGTTTTCTCATCAGTGAGACATAATACCCAAGAACTTGTACAACCATATATTTTGTCAATTTGGGACAAAAATCATACTTTGAAAATAAAAGCAGCTACTTTAAGAGTAATTTATTTAAACAAAAAACAGATAATAACTTTACATGGGGTGGCAGAAACTTTTAATTTTTCCTATCTATACTTTTTCCCTTGCAATTATTTGTCTGTATATGTGTGTGCACAGACAGGTGCCATAGCACATGTGTGCTGAGAAGGCTGTGGAACGTCCCGAGGATTGAACCCAGATCATCAGGCTTGGTGGCAAGCACCTTTAACTTATTAAGCCACCTCATGAGCCCCATCTACTCATCTTAAACATCACTGTCTAAGGTTTATACATGTCTGCACAGCCTTCCCTCCCAGGATTACTCTCCTAGTAACTCCACTTCTTCCGGCCTGCTACATCTGTACCTATTCACAGTATGGTTCCACCATGATTGAAATTTTTAATGCTCAGAAGGTTTTGGCCATCTTGCTGTTCATGGTGACATCATCAAAGAAAAAAATAATCATAGCTGTATGACACCCAATTCTTCAAATGAAAAGTACAGCTGAAATCCACAGTTCCTTAATGCCTAATGATCTTAATAAAATCCTATGTAATATAAAACAGTGGCTGAAACTCAGACTAGAAAACGGGACCTTGGGTCTTGTAAAATAAAAAGCATATACAAGCAATAAAAATTATATAAGCATGCATACAAAATGACTTTAAGTTATAAGGCTTTTATATACCAAGTGGGACTTGCTGAATATATGGCATAAATTTGTTGCTAACATAAAATTATATTCATATATGGTGATATATATTTTATTTATATAAACATAAGACTGTTCAGACCATAATACTGTGGTAGATTACTTATAGGAGTTAAGACTTCTATAGAATTGGTAATTGATTTACCTAAGAACACCATTACAAACAACTCAAAGTAGAGCACAGAGTATATCTGTGGGGAAACACTGAGTACTCTAATCTGTAGGAGAGGAAAAGGAGGACAGGATAGCAAACTGTAACACAGAAGAAAGCAACATCCTTTAAAGAACATGGATCACATCACCAAGAGGAAATAATTCTTTTTGCTTTGTTTTTTTTGTTTTTTGAGACAGGGTTTCTCTGTGAAACAGCCCTAGCTGTCCTGGAACTTGCTTCGTAGACCAGGCTAGCCTCAAACTCAGAGAAATCCATCTGCCTCTGCCTCCCCAGTGCTGGGATTAAAGGCGTGCATCACCACAGCCAGCAATTTACTTATTTATTATGTATGGAACGTTCTGCATGCATGCATGTCTGCAGGCCAGAAAAGGTCACTAGATCTCATTACGGATGTTTGCGAACCACCATATGGATGCTGGGAATTGAACTCAAAACCTTTGGAAGAGCAGCCAGTGCTCTTAACCACTGAGCCATTTCTGCAGCCCCAGGAAATATTACATAAGGAAGAAAAAAATCACAAGAACTCTGAAACCAAGGGCTGGGAATATAGCTCGGTTCGTAGAATGCTCACAAAAAGCAATGGGTTCATTTCTTGCACTATGTAAACCATGCCTATAATTCCAACACTTGGGAGGTGAAGTCATGGCTTGTGCTATGTGACAATATACAAACCTGGGAAGGAGAGGAAGCTCTGGGTGCTGATCTGGAACTAGAGGTATTTATTACCCAACTTGAAAAACTAGCTCTGTACACCAAAAATGGGAGAATCCACTTTGCAAAACACAATGAGCCTATCCTGCCTGATTCAATTAAGGAACCCTCAGCAGACTCCTGACACTGGCTAGGACAACTGTAAGAAGCTGTGAACAACTTTCTGCACCTGAAAAATAACAAAGTACTTAAGGAATTATTGTATGACGTTAAAAAACACAGGCTACTGAAATTAGAATCTTTGTAATCACCTGATGCAAAACAAAACTTACTCTTTAAGAATACCAAATCCTTGTGTAAGACGCAACTGCATTTGGTTACCCCACACGAAATGCTGAGCACGCAAGAACACATGCCAGTTAGGAGCACAACATTCCCAACCACCCACAAATTCTGCCATCCAAGTCCACACCCAGGTGCTGACCTAGGAATGGGAATCCTAATCACAAGTCATCAGAGCTACAAAGGCCTTGGAAAGGACTGCACAATCCATTTACTTTGCAGATGAGACGTGGCAAGCCAGAGAAGTCACATGACTGGCGCATGCTCACGTGCCATCACAGCAGGTGGGAGGTGTAGGAACACTCCAGGGCTCACCTAGCCTTGTTATATGTGCCAGCAGGCTTTGTTACCTGCTCTCCATTGCTACTGCCAAGGTCAGGAGGGGCAATTGCACGCGTGCCCTCCTAGCACTCCACTGCTTTCCAACACCTTAAGCTGCAGCCGCCTGTTTAGTGTCAGGAACTTCTGTCTCATCATTTTTGAGTCTTTCTTCAAGGGCTGGCTGCCTCTGCCTCAGAAAAAAAAAATATATCCAAAGAATCCCTCTCAGACTCAAAAATCCATGATTCCACTTTCTATGTTTTCGATAAGTTATAGTAGGCCTTAACAAATCTTCAGATTATAATCACAGTGAATTAGCTCTTTGAATCGAGTAATAATTTCACTAGATTACATTTAGGACAGATTTTATTTGTTGTTTTTTTTCTCTATGTAGCCCTGGCTGTCCTGGAACTTGCTCTGTAGACCAGGCTGTACCCGAAAGAGATCTGCTTGCCTCTGCCTCCCAAATGCTGGGATTAAAGTTGTACACTACTACTATCCTCTAAGACAGATGTTAATTAAATCTGAAATGGCATTTAATCATTAAGTTTTCAAACATTTCAAAATTCTCAAAAATGCAGGAGGGTGGGGGCTGGAGAGATGGCTCAGTGGTTAAGAGCATTCCCTGCTCTTCCAAAGGTCCCGAGTTCAATTCCCAGCAACCACATGGTGGCTCACAACCATCTGTAATGAGGTCTGGTACCCTTTTCTGGCTTGCAGGCATGCACACAGACAGAATATCGTATACATAATAAATAAATAAATATTTTTTAAAATGTGGGAGGGCTGATTTTCTCAGAAAGCCCTTAAAAGCTCAGCTCTGTATTTCTTAAGAATATAAGAACCATGGCTGTGTTGCAACCCCCCACCCCGACAGTTTTGGCGGGAGGGACTTTCAAAACAGGATCTCTCTGTAAAGGTATGGCTGTCCTAGAACTTGCTCTGTAGACCAAGCTGGCCTCAAACTCACAAAGATCCATCCACATCTGCCTCCCAAGTGCTGGGATTAAAAGCATGCAGCACTACCACCCAGTTTAAACATACATTTTTTATTTTTATTTTTTTATTTTTTGGTTTTTTGAGACAGGGTTTCTCTGTAGCTTTGAAGCTAAACATACATTTTTAAAATAATTTATTTATTTCTAATTTTATGTGCATTGGTATTTTGCCTGCATGTATGTTTGTATGACAGTGTTGGATCCCCTGGAACTGGAGTTACAGACAGTTACAGCTGCCATATGGGTGCTGGGAATTGAGTGGGGCCCTCTGGAAGAGTAGCCAGTGCTCTTAACTGCTGAGCCATTCTCTGGCCCCTTAAACTCATATTTAACTCAATGTAAAAGATCTGCTCTGCTATGAAGATAAGGCCCCCTCAGGGCCTACCAATTAGGAAGACAGATCTTCCCACAAAGGAGTCCTGGTAGACAATGCCTGTTACTTTAAAAAGCAGAACAAAAAGCCATTTATCTTCAAGAGACATTTATAATTTTATTTTATTTTTCATCTGTGTGTGCACACACAGCACAGAGCATGTGTGGAGGTCAAAGGATCACTCCTCACTGGGAAGAGCTGCTTCCCTCCTTCCACCTCACAGATCCCAGGCTAGAACTCAAGCACTCACTACCAGGCATCTTCACCAGATGAGCCTCTCACCAGCCCTGCTACAGACATTAAACTTTAAATGCTAATGATCAGTAAAACTCCACTCATCCAATAGGCTCCAAAAGTCTGAGGAAGAACATTTGTGAATGCCCCTAATAGGTCCCTCAGCTTGGCTGTTCAGGACAACTATAAATGTTGATGAACTACACAGCCTGTTGGTAGAAATTAAGGTAGTTTCAGAAAACAAAACAAAACAAAAAAACCAAACACATTTTCATGTAAATCACTATTATTTTTAAATGAAGGTGGACAGCTTTCTCTGGAGTGACAAGCCTCATCATACTTGCTGAATTATCAGTCATGTTATTAACAGGATGCAAATTAGCTGACTAAAAACAGCAAGGTATACCCACCAAAAGACAGAGCTACCAAAAATTTTAAGCTAAATGGTTAAAATTTTGTCCTATGTGCTTCAACTCCAACTGTTAGAGACATCTGACCATGTGTAAACAAGTTTTAGGGCTAGGCATTAGAGAACAAACTAGTGACTCCTTCCAACAAATTGGCGCCAACATTGTTGACTAAATCCACGTAAAACCTGAGAGGGCTTGGAAAGAAATTCTAGACACTAAAAAACAAAGTTTAGCCCCATTTATTTTCCCAAATGGGCTTTGCTTGCTGGAGGCACATTGTGGCTCCTTTAAGAGAGGTTTTCTTGATTCAGCAGTAGCAACAAAAAGCCACATCATTTTGAAATGCTGGCTTTCTGGGCCACACTGCCAGCGCGACCTCTGGCTCTTTCAGGAGACTGAGCATTTGGGTGGAGTTTGTGAGAAGTGTACTGAGGCTTGCTTGATGGTAACGTGGACCAGCTGTGTTCCTGGAAGTGGGGTGGTGTGTGTGGCTTTCAGAAGCATTGAGCAGCTCCACCATGTTGGAATGGGCAAGGCAAGGAGAAAGTACCATATATACCCTAGCAATGTTGCAGCTTAGATTTTTTTTAAATATTTATTTATTTATTATGCATACAATATTCTGTCTGAGTGTATGCCTGAAGGCCAGAAGAGGGCACCAGACCTCATTACAGATTGTTATGAGCCACCATGTGGTTGCAGGGAATTGAACTCAGGACCTTTGGAAGAGCAGGCAATGCTCTTAACCGCTGAGCCATCTCTCCAGCCCCCACAGCTTGCATTTTAAAAAGCACTTCTGGTCAGAAAATAACTACAGATATGCAATAAAGACAAATTCAGATTTAAAAAAAAAGACCTATAAATGGGTCACAGTGCTGGATAAATTTATGTAGGCTTGGGAGAGAGAAGAAAAAGAATATAGACAGTTATAAAAAGGAGTAAGTTATTTTTTAAAAAAGGTAAAGTCTTTAAAGAGACAGACAGTCATAGATTAAAAGGAGTAAAGAAAAACAAATCACGTAAAGATGGAAAATTCAGAGAGTCTGGACTGTGCATATTATTGTGTTTTCTTTGAATATTTTGACTGTGAAGGAGCTAAGTACAAAGAGACATTTCATTGTATGGGCTGCTAAGCTAAACCAACATATATATCTTAAAGGTATCTTGAATTCAAAATATGGGTCTAATGATATGTTGCTTTGGAAAAGAGGTTCTTCTTGTGTTTCCACAGAAGATGAGAACCTGTGGATTGCTTCCAGATTAATATGGTTTGATGGACCAAGACCCCCTGAAAGGTTGCCTTGAACACCCCTCAAAAACTTACTTCACCCAATAAACAGCAGGAAGAAGTTTGGACAGAACCATGCCCATACTCCCAAAAATTGTCTATAAATGTTTATTTACATTTAAAAGGGGAATATGCTATAGAGATTTGCATTGGTATGGATCTTGGTTTATTGATGCAAATTTAATGTCAATTTTGTTATGTGTATATTTCTGCTCTTGATTAAGATATTGTTTGTCCAGTTCACTTAAAACTATAAAGTATAATTAAGAAGTATGGGTTAATAGATGATCATCAAGCTGTAGTCATGTTAGATTTTCTAGATGTACAGAGATGTATTTCAGATGGATAGACATTCTTCAAATCTTTCAAAGACTATAGAATATAGCATTTAAAATGTTTAAGAACTTAGGACTTTTCATGACAGAGACATGTTTGCTCCTGGCAGCACCAGTTACTTCAAGAAGATGGGCATCGAAGAGGCTCCTTATGGAGTTTGCTATCCCTTTGGGCCAGAAACTGTTCTTGCCTGGACTGCTTAACTGGACATGCAAGACCCACAGAGAAATGACTGCTGAACTTGCCTAAAGGTGAGACGATCCTTCAGGGTTCCTGCTTCATGAAAGAGTCTGCTAGACATTCTGCAGGATACAGAAGAAAGTGACTGACAAACTGCCAATATAGATGGAACTGTCTTTGAAATTTCCTGCTTCATGGAAAACTCTGCTGGATACTATGGGCCTTGTAGGCTAAATATGGATGTACCAATGATACAGAAAAACTTTGGGTGACTGTCCAGGCAGAAGGAAGCCTCTGTCAATTTTAGAGTTTTAGATGTTGCTTACAATGTACTTCCTGTTTACTTAGGTAATATTAGAATTCTTTAATATTAATAGAGTCTTTAATAGAATTGAAGAATATATAGTTATAGTTTTCCTTAGTTATGATAAGAAATAAAGTAGATATAAATATTGTAACTGTAATGCTTGTTTAATACCTGTTTTGTTATATGTAATTTTACTATGTTAAAGTTAAAACTTTCCTTTTTATTTAAACAGAAAAGGGGAGGTGATGTGGGTTTCCCCTTTGTATGCTGTGAATATCATTGATTAATAAAGGAACTGATTTGGGCCTGTAGCAGAGCTACAGGGGAACAGAGCTAGGTGGGAAAAAGTAAGCAGACTGCTGGGAGAAAGGAGGAGGAGTCAGAGAGAAGCCACGAAGCCGCTGCTAGAGTCAGACATGCTGAAACTTTGCCGGTAAGCCACTGTCATGTGGTGATACACAGATTAATAGAAATTGGTTAAATTAATATGTAAGAGTTAGCCAATAAGAAGCTGGAGATAATGGGCCAAGCAGTGATTTAATTAATACAGTTTCTGTGTGATTATTTTGGTTTTGGGCAGACAAGACGAATAAGCGGCATCCTACTACACTTTTTCATGCTAAAACTGAAAGATACAAACAGGTGCAGTTTGCCTATCCCTCTCAGTTGTCCCATAAACCCCTAAGTAATTCGCAGAGAGCAAGCCAGATACAGCCCTTGTACTACAGTAGCTGCATTTTAGTCAGTGTAGACAAAAGTTAACACTGATGGCAACTGGTAATGCTACTGGGGCCCAAAGACAGAGAAAGGAAACAACGGAAATGACCCAACTTCGGTTAACTAGGCAAGCCCTCTTGAGGATATTTAAACAAAGCTCTTGGATTTGGGTAGGGCTGACTTAAGACTGGAGGAAGAGCCTGTTGGAGAACCAGGAGGGAGCCTGAGTCCTAGATACAGCTGGTGGGCAGGCAGTTGACTGTGCTGGGAAAAGCAGGTGAGGCAGGCAACACAAAGCCCCAGGCCTTTAGGTGTGCTCTGAAACACAAGGGGTACTAATCAAGAGTGAATGGTGCACACCTTTAATCCCAGCATTGGATGTAGATCCTATAAGTGAGACCAGCCTGGTCTACACAGCAAGGTCCAGGCCATCCAAGGCTACATAGTCTTACAGTGAGATCTTGTCTCAAAAAATGAAAGAATGAGCTGATTGTATTTCCAGGTCAACCTTGTCCAGAGGGACACAGTGCAAGCATGGGCCTGCCAAGAGGCTTCTGTCATTCTAGAGAGCAAGGGAGATGGGGAGCCCAAGGTACAGCTATACAGGGTGTGAGAGGTAAGAGGAGTCAAGAGATAACTGAAGAGATTGGGGATTTAGTTCAGTGGCAGAATGTGTGCTTGTGGAGTAGGGGCACCAGACACAATTTCCCAGTACAAGCATAGTAGCTAACTTTAAGTACAAGGCTCAGGCAATAGGACTCTCCTGAGTTTCAGGACAACTGTGGCTACATAGTTACAAATTCCAGGCCAACATAGGTTACTAACACTGTCTACAAAACCCGTGGGTGTGGGGAGGTGGGCTGATTGGGATTTAAGAAAGCTGTCACATTAATAATTATAAAAGCATAATTCTGAATAATGGACAGGTTGAAATTTGGCAATTAAAAAACTTTCTACAATCTAGTAACAACTGAATTTTTAAAAGATCACGGCCACTGAGGACCTGGGACCCAAACATGAACATCATTATATTTTAGTTCCCTATTAATAATATCAAAAGTTAGCTGAGCATGGTGGTACACACCTTTAATCCCAGTACTGGGGGGCAGATGCCAGCCTGGTCTACAGAGTGAGTTCCAGGACAGCTAGGGCTTTACACAGAGAAACCCTGTCTCATTTAAAACAAAACCCAAACCAACATTGTTTATTTATTTACTCACTCATTCATTTGTTTATTTATTTGTTTGTTTGCTTACTGGTATGTGTGTGTACATGAGCCCAGGCACAGCACAGAGCCGAGTCTGGAGGCCTGAGGACAGCTTTCAGGAGTTGTTCTCTCCTCTACAATGCAGGCTCTAACAATCTAACTCAGATCACCAGACTTGACCTGCTCACCTGACCTATCACTGGAGCCATCTTGCTGACCTATCTCTGATACTTTTCTACCTCCCTTCAGACACAGCACAACTTGGCCACCCATTTCCATTTAACACACACACACACACACTCTCTCTCTCCTCTCTCTCTGTCTCTCTCCCTTCCTCCCTCCATCTCTGCAGATATCGGCCTCACTATTTAGCCCTAGCTGTGCCAGAGCCCCCTCTGTAGAGCAAATTGGCCTCCAACTCAAAGAGATGTGCTTGCTCCCACCTCCAGAGCAGTGTTGGGATCTGGGATAAAGCTGTGCACCACCATGCCTGGCTCTCCACATAACTCTTTCTTACCAATTCTCTACTGATGTAAAGAAGCCCTACTTCCCAGAGGACTTAAAGAAGCTAGACTAAAGAGTCAGCACAGAACTAACCATGAGTTGGAAAGAAAAGAAACTGAACTTAAGAATATATGCATGGAAAGCTATTTGTGTCTCTGCCAAGGCCAGCTAATAAAGAAAGAACAGTTTCTCCAACAGACGGTCTTGGGGAAACTGTATATCCACATACAGGAGAAATGAAGATAGACCCTTATCTCATTCAATCAAAAAAACAACAACAGAACTTCAAAGACCTAATATGAAGAACTCCCTAAAACTCAACCACAAAAAGAAGAAAAATGGCCCAATTCAAATCTGGTTAAAAGAATTTAAATGGGCATATCTCTACAAATGGCCCATAATCAAGCAGGAACATCATCATTAGCCAAGTGACGACCTCATCAATCAACATACTTTGTCTGAAAAGAGCCGCCTGCCTCCTTTAGATAGTTCACAGAAATAGAACCACACAAAAACTACTTGTGGAATCATGCAGAACTATGAATGGTGATCAGATACAAACTTTCTCCAGCAGTCTGAAGAAATTCTCCATAGCTCATAAGTCCATTCAAAAATCCTGTCCATAGACCTAAAAATATCTACACTCCACATTCTGTCAGTCTCATTTTCTGGACTTCAAAACATAGAGTTGATATTGTTTTAGAATTTATCAATCTCCAGTCAAAGAATCTTGAAATGCTTTTCACAAAAAGATGGGAAAATAACTTTGTACAATGCTGACAACACACACTCTCACGTACAGCCTTATAAGCTGGACAAAAACGACTCCCATTTTTACAAATTAAAACAAACAAACAGAACCAGAAAGGCTAAGTGGCTTTACCAGAGGCTTTAACTACACATTCAGCCTCAGAACCAAAAACCTAAGCCTCATCTCCTGCAGCACCAATACAGTCCTGTGCTACCAGGGGACAGCAAAGGTGATTTGCATGCATCTGAAAGAGCAAAGGAACTTGGTGGAAATTAACATGACTCTACCTGGAAAATATGTCCCACGCCACCTTAATTTCCTTGCAGCATAAATCATCATCTTCCCACCCTAACTTGCTCCTCCTGCCTTCCCCATCACCCAGGCTTCCTTCTTCTTCCACCTACAGGATCAAAACAGAAGAGCCAGGGTCCATTTTCTAAAGCACCAACCTGACTTTCTGTTCTTACTGATCTAGTTCAAAGCTTCATCACTTCAGGTCTGCAGCAGAAATATTACAAATGGTTTATTAGCCCAAAGGCTACTAACACCTAACATAGTACAAAATGTCAACTGGGGTCTGTCCAATTACATTTGTAGAAGACATGTATCTATTCTTTTGCTTTGTTGACACAAGGTCTTGCTGGTAGCCCTGGTTGGCCTGGTACTCAAAATGTAGACCAGGTTAGCCTCAAACTCAAATAATCCTTCTGTCTCAGCCTCCCAAGTACTGGGAACACAGGCATCCCAGAAGACAGATACTCTCTACAAAGTCTGTACGTCTTTCTAAAGAGTAATCTGTTTACCCATTTTCCAGTGTAACTTCCTTATGTGCTCTCCACTGCCCACCCAACCTATAGGCACAAACAATAGTGTGGCTCGCAATGAACATGCCTTTCCAGCCCGTCTCACTCCCCACCACTCCCACACACATCCTATGCTCCAGGCACAGTGAACGCCCACCACAAAGCAGACAAACAGGTTTAACCTCACATGCCAAGTCCAGATAATTGTAGTGGCTGCCTGAAGCATCCTGTTGAGAACTAGAGAGGCTGCTTATAAATTTAGCAGCAAAAAAAAAAAAAAAAAAGAAAAGAAAGAAAAAGAAAAGAAAGAAAAAAGTCATGACCCATTAGTAAGTAGTGTTTGCTTCTAACCTGGAAAAGGGGGACACGACAAATGTCACACTTAGTGTCTACACGTGTGGCACCTTGGCCTTTGGATACTATATGGCGTCCTTCCACAGTTCCAAACCTTTCTACCTACATATTTCTGACTGTGTGTCCACCATTTCACACTTCAGCCTTCACAACTTCTAAACTCAGTCTCCCATTTAAAACTTGCTCGCTAAGAGTCATGAGGCAAAGGCAGCCACTCTCTCTCTCTCTGGGCTCACAGTTTCTGTGTCTCTAGCCTTCTCAATTACTGTGCTGCATCACAGGGTGGTAGCTTATGCACCTGCGAGCTTCTGCATGCAGGTGTACTCTGTTCCTCTGTGCACCTTCAACATCTAGCACAGTCCACTTGAAAGACATGCAAATACTGGTGAAATGAGCAAACGAAAGCCTTCAGCAGGGATGCCTCTAACACAGTGTCGGGATTCTCGCAGAAAACCCATGTGCTAGGCTGATAACATGCTGCCATCCTTGCCAACTGTACTCATCATCATCTCTCAAAAACACAACATATCGAGGAAGCATACTGGGTGTGGTAGAGAAAGTGGCAAATACGAGAAGACAACAGTCCCAATTAAAAGGAAAAGGTTACCACAAGCAGTGTGAAAACATGTAACACTTAAAGTTTTCAGAAACTAAATATAGGCCCTGAGGTTGTTATTATTAAGACTATAATCCCTCCATACATCACTAATAAAAACACATGTGTGCTAAGTGGACAAATCAAACTATATATATTTATGAAATGTAAAGTGATATTTCAATACATTCTAGAAGATCAAATATCTACATCTATTACCTTAAAATGTTATCATTCTGGGTTTGTTTTGTTTTTTGCAGACAGAGTCTCACTCTGGTTTGGAACTTCCTGTATGAACTACAATGACCTCAAACTCAGAGATCAACCTGCTTCTGCCTCTGAAAAGTTTTTTTTTTTTAAATTTAGATTTCTTCAATTTTTCCACTACTATCCTTTTCCTATGCCAGTATTTACATATCACATACCATTTATTTGTCATGGCTCCCTGGTCTATTCAAACCTGAGACACTTTCTTTTTGGTTGAGACTAGGTATTACTATGTAGTCCTCTCTAGTTCGAAACTCACTAAGTAGACCAGGCTAACGTCCATCTCAGAGATCTGCCTCCCTATACCTCCAAAAGTCTAGGATTAAAGTCATATGCCACCATGCCCTGCCTTGAGACCTTTTGAAGATTACTATAGTGTGTGGATGAGTATGAAAGGAGCTGCGGGGGGTCCATGTGGCACAGAAGTCAGAAGACAACTTTGTGCCGTTGGATCTCTGCCACTACGTGGGTTCCAGGGATCAAACTCTGACCTTCGGGCTTGTCGGCAGGTGCACTTACCACTGAGCCACCTCACCAGCCCTTATTTCACTTTATCATTTTGAAATATACATATTTATATAGTCACCTACATGCCCCAGAAAGGTTTTGCCTTTAAACATTTGAGAGGTAGGCTAGAGAGACGGTGGTTCCATGGTTATGAGCGTAAGCTGCTCTTTCAAAGCACCTGAGTTTGATTCCCAGCACCCATGTGATGGCTCACAACTACATGTATCTCCAGTTCCAGGGAAACCAACACCTTTACTGGACTCCATGGGTACTACCTGCATGTGGTGCATAGACACATGCAGACAAAATACCCATACACATAAAATAAAAATAACTCTTAAGTTTGTGAGATACAATCACTTTGGAAAACTTTAACTAAAATACAGTATCTACTATAATATTAAACACACAACTAAGGAGCAACTGCCCTTTCAGGCATATTACTCAACACAAATGCTACATCTTTTCACCAAAAGACATGTTCAATAGCAGCATTACTCTTGCTATTGGCTATCTGAATCCCAAATGTCAACGCAGCGTGGAATGAATCAACAACATGGCCACAAAGGAATGTGACACTAAAATATGAACCAACCACAACTATATGCAACACTCTGGATTGATTTCACAAAGTTTAGGAAGAGATGTTAGAAAAGAAAATATATTTTGTCTGAATCTCTCCATGAGAGGCATCAGAAGTCCTGGCAATGCCAACTACGAGGGTGTGCAGGGCAGGGCAGCCCTTTCCAGGTGCTAGAATATTCTGTCTTGTCATCTGAGTCCATGCATAAGTGTGCTCACATTGTTACATACTCTTATGTAGATTCATTTTAATTAAAATTTGCCTTAAAATTAGGAGATGAGCTGAAGATGTAACTCAGGTGGTAGAGTGCTTGCCAGACATGCTCAAAAGCCCAGAGTCTGATCCCCAGCACTGTGTAATCCAAGAACTCAAGCGAAGGCAGAAATATCATAAATTCAAGATCAACAACAAATACATCAATGGACATGCTAACATAGAGGGCCTCAATAGGCTAAGAACTACAGGCACATGGGGAGTGTTAAAGCAAGAGAAATGGCCTCCTGCAGAGAAGAGTCCTCCAGTTGGTTATCCAATACTCAGTAGTAGCCCTGAGATCATATACATATAGGTAACATTAAACAGACTGAGCAAATTGTATTTATGCATTTAGGAATATGTATATATATAACAACAAAGAAAAAGAGGCCATAAATTTGAGGAAGAGCAAGGGGGATGCATAGAAGGGACTAGGAGGAAAGGGGCCCAGTGGTGGTTGTACAGGTCTTTAATTCCAACACGTGGGAGGCAGAGGCAGGTAGATCTCTATGAGTTCAAGACCAGCTTGGTCTACATGAGCTAGTTTGGGTATAGCCAAGGCTACACAAAGAAACCCTGTCTCAACAAAACAAAACAAAAAAGGAGATAAGGGAAGGAATAAATGATGTCATTATACTATAATTTCAAAATTGAAAAAATCATTTAAACAACAAAAACAAAGATATTCAAGGTCAAGTCCATCATCAGCTAGCTACATGCTAAATACAAGGCCAGCCTGGTATAAGAGAGATCCTGTCTCAAAAGGGAGGGAAAAAATAAAATAAAATAAAAAATACAGGTATTTTCAAACTCAACAGTGACAGATACATAATACGAAAAAATAATCAAAGAAGTTCAGGCAAGGGGCTGGAGAGATGGCTCAGCGGTTGCAGCACTGGCTGCTCTTCCAGAGGTTCTGAGTTCAATTCCCAGCAACCACATGCTGGCTCACAACCATCTGTAATGGGATCTAATGGCCTCTTCTGGCATGTAGAGCACTCATACAGAAAATATAAATAAATTTTAAAAAACCTTTTAAAAAAAAAAGAAGAAGTTCAGGCAAGAGAAAAATGGCCCCACAGAAAATATACAGTACAACAACAACAACAAAAAAAAAAAACCATATAAACAGTTGGCCTTCTGTATCCATGAGGTCCACACCAGTGAATTTAGCCAATCACAGATGGTTGTGAGTCACAAAAAAACAAAACAAACCCCTGCATCCTTGCTAAACATACACAGATTTTTTCCTTCTTATACTATATAATATAGTAATCTAGTATAACTATTTACAGGACACTTATATCAGGTATCTCCTTAGACCTAGAGATGCTTTAAAGCTTGAAGGGTATAAACATAGCTTATATGCAATATTTAACCATCTTACATAAGGGACTTGAGTATTTTTGGGTTTTGGTACCTGGCAAGGTAAGGGATGGCAAACCCTGGAACCAATCCCTTGTTGATATCTGGGAAAGACTATTGTAATGTCGTGGGTGCATTTTGAAAATAGTTTGTGTTGTTGTTTTTTGTTTTTAATTTCCTCTTGGGGGGGCACCTCCCAAATAAATACACAGAGATTTATTCTTTCTTCTGAATGCCCAGCCTTAGCTTGGCTTGTTCTAGTCAGCTTTTATGTTATCCCATCTACTTTTTGCCTCTGGGTTTTGATCTTTCTCTTCTCTGTATATCTTTCTTTACTTCTTACTCCGTGGCTTGCTGTGTAGCTGAGTAGCTGCCCTGAGTCCTCCTTTCCATCTTATTTTCTCACTCCTCCATCCTCTCCTCCCACTCACTCTCTCTGCCTGTCAGCCCCACCTGTCCCTTCTCCTGCCATTCTATTGGCCATTTAGCTCTTTATTAGACCAATCAGGTGTTTTGGACAGCCAAAGAATCACAGCTTCACAGAGTTAAACAAATGCAATATAAAAATACAATACACCTTGCATTATTAAACAAGTGCTCCATAGCATAAATAAATGTAACACATCTTCAACTAATATTCCACAACTTTGCTCTCATATGCAGAATTCAGAAGACAAAACACTGCCCCCACATACAAATACACACATATACATATATAAATAAAAGACAATAAAACAGGAAGTATTTGTGAGGTTAAGGGGACTAGTAGAGGGGACACAGGAAAAAATGGGTTCTAAATATAAGCAAAGTACAATGATAGATACGATAGACATGAAAAATCATAATGAAACCCATTATTTTAAGAATAATTTAAAAGAAGGGAAAGTAGTTTTTCATCTTGCAGATCTGGAAGGATCAAGATGACATTACATGGAACAATCTAGATAAATATGAAATTATATAAAAATACTGTCTTGACAAGTAAAGAAAAAATACTGTCTTATGGCATTTTAAAATAAAACCTAGCCAGGCGGTGGTGGTGTACACCTTTAATCTAGCACTCAAGAGGCAGAGGCAGGAGGATCTCTGTGAGTTTAAGGCCAGCCTGGTCTACAAAGCTAGTTCCAGGACAGGCTCCAAAGCTACAGGGAAAATGTTTCAAAAAAGAAAAAAAAATCAAAAATCAATTAAGACAATTAATATAGAAGAGATGTCAAACAACAGTTTATAAAATCCAAATTTCAGTAATCAGACTAAATGAAAACAAATCTGAACTAAAATTAAAGACTAAAGTTTCGAGATAGTAGGGTGCTTAACGGCAGAGTAAATGCCAGCAGGCGCAGGGGCCTGGACACAACACTGGTAACATACCACCCCAAACAAACACTTAGCAGCAGAGTGAATGCCAGCACTACACCGGCCTGGACATAACACTCGTAACAATACCCAAAAAACAAACAAACAAAAAAAACTTTTAATTATATTTATTTTTTAAGTGTCATTCTTAAACATAAAGAAAGGTAAAAGGATCTTTAAGAGCAAAAAATAACTTGATAAACACTGTCTTTTTTTTTTTTTTTTTTTTGGTTTTTCGAGACAGGGTTTCTCTGTGGCTTTGGGGCCTGTCCTGGAACTAGCTCTTGTAGACCAGGTTGGTCTCGAACTCACAGAAATCCGCCTGCGTCTGCCTCCCTCCCGATTGCTGGGATTAAAGGCGTGCGCCACCACGGCCCGGCTGGTAAACACTGTCTGGATGGTGGTGGCACATGCCTTTAATCCCAACAAAGACAAGATGCAAAGAACTCCCACAGATCGAAGAGACAGGGACATGGTATGTATATACAAGATGTACTTCCTGTTCGCTACTGGTAGTCTTTTTCTTGTTCATTTTGGTTAGGACTCTCGCTAAGTAACCCTGGCTGGCCTGCAACTTTGTAGATGGGGTGGTCTTGAACTAGAGCTCCACTGACATCCACCTCCTGAGAGCTGGGATTAAAGCTGTGTACCCGCCCTACCCGAAACACGGAGCTTTAATGTACAGATGCAGGAGACACAGGGGACCTGTTTCTATGCTACAGAATGTTTCTGATTGACGAATAAACAGGGTGACCGACTGGTCTGCTGTGTTCTATTCTCTCTGGGCATGTTCTCTCAATCTCTAACTATGTAGCCCAGGCTATTCTTGAACCTTTGGCAATTCTCCTGTCTCAGCATCTAGAATGCTGGGATTTCAGATATGTGAGTCACCATGCATGCAGAGTATACACAGCCTATCAACATACAATCACTGGTAAATTTTTGTGGGCTTTTTTTTTCTGTTCAGTGAAAACTCAAGCTGATAATTTTTTAACAGAGTTCAAACTTAAGTATCAATATCTGAATATGATGAAACTATTTACATCCTTTCGCATAGGGAAAAACACAGAAAACTACAAGAAAAACCCCAAATTTCTCCCCAGAACGCTGTGACTCTTTCCAGACAATCCAACACACTAAGTACTTGAGGAGTAAAGTGAAGTTGAAAGTGACATCGATTTTATCCAATCAGGTTTCATTTTGCAAATGAGCATCTGAACCTTCCCAGTACCTGGAAAGAGACCAGAGGAGTAGGAGGCTTTGACATTTCAGCAGTATTAACTTTAGGGTAACTCACCACTGTATTTACATTTTGTTTCTTCTTACAACTATTTATGTTTAATCTGCGCTGGAAACCAGAATATTGCTTGCACATAACGTAATTCAAGATATGTTTGTTAAACTGAACTAGTCTGACACAAGCAACAAAGGTGACTCTTTCTTACTCTTGTAATCAATAATGGATGTTGGCAGTCCGTAATTCCACCACTGACTCCCAGACATCTACCCTGGACTCATACACATATACTTTTACACAGACAGCTGATAGTGATCAAGCTATGAACACTCAAGAAACACAGCAAGAGTGAACTAAAATATTTTGAAGCCCATTTTCAGTGTATCCACCTTTCCCACAAACACTGTTCCTTTAGAATCAAAGCGACCACTCTGCTGGCATTAGCGTAAACCTCCTGAGAAGCCTGACTGATCCCACCCTCTTTTCACATCCAAAACAAAGCCTGAATGTGCTCTATACCAAAAACCATCCTCAAGGGATTCCCTCATTAGTATGCACACAAGCCTTCATTGTTGCTCCCAGGAAATCTATCTCGCTACCTCCCTTCAGGTTATTTAAAATCAAAATGGGGCCCCAATTTCTAAAATGTTCTTTATACATCTAAAACTAAAGGGATGTTAAGATCTTGGAACCAAAGTTGAAACAGCTGAGTGCTATTTAATGGGTATTTAAATCCCGAAAGGCTGAGGGACCAGGCAGGGTTCTCATCTCTAATGTGACACTGTGAGCATCTCTGGGACAGCTCAGACGGAGTGACACTTACCGCAGAGAGAGCCAAGCTGTCCCCAAATCTCGCCACCTGCAACTTTCTTTTATTGTTTGGAACAAATAAAATAAAATTTTGTTTACTGCTGGACATTGTTTCCACATATTCATCAAACAGACCAAAAAATAAACAACCAAACTGCATAGACAAAAGAAGAAAAAGAAACCTTTTATCTCTGAGTGTTTTAAACTACCTCATACAAACCAACTACTTATAGTACGGTGAGGTAAATATACAAAAAAAGTTACTGGAATGCTTGAAGTTAAGACTGGAGTTTGTTGTTTTTTACAAGGCTTTTCTTTCCTTTGAGATCGTAATGTGCACGGTTACAGCACAAGTAAAGTCAGAAGTAGAACAGGGAATGCTCTACTGTACTCAGTCCCAAACTAAAGCAGAAAAGCACACGAGGTGCTCTTTCTCCTGGTGAGATTCAGCGGAGCAATACTGGTGGGCAAGACCAAAGGCTCAGCCATTCAACTCCACAGCAGCACCCACAGTGGCAGGTGAAGGACTCTGACAACAGCCACAACAATGGTATCACCCAGCAACTGCTAACAGCATTTCTCAGCCGGAACTACTCTGCACTGAAGAACTGACCTTTATTTTTATTTTTTTAAGATTTAGTTATTATGTATACAGTATTCTGCTTGCATGCGTGTCTGCATGACAGAAGACACCATAGTTGGTTTTGAGCCACCATGTGGGTGCTGGGAATTGAACTCAGGACCTCTGGAAGAGCAGCCAGTGCTCTTAACCTCTGAGCCATCTCTCCAGCCCTGTCTGAAGACCTTTTATTTTTTAATTAATTTTTCTTAAATTTATTTATTTTATGTGTATGAATGTTTTGCTGGCATGTATATATATGCATATGCACTGTGGGTGTGTGTTGCACTTGGAGGTCAGGAGAGGGCATCAGATCCCCTGAAACTGGAGTTTTAAATGGTTCTAAGCCCCCAAGGTAGGTACTGGGAATGGAGCCCAGGTCCTCTGCAAAAACAAGTGCTCTAAGTCACTGAGTCATCTCTCCAGTACCCAGTCCAAAGATTGCCTAGGATCTAAAGATCTTTTATTGTCAAATGCTGTGGCACACAGCTTTAATTCCAGCATTTGGGAGACAGAGATGTAAGGATCTTTGTGAGTTCAAGGCCAGCATGGTCTTTATAAGGGAGTTCCAGGACAGCCAAAGCTACAGAGAGAGCTTATCTCAAAATAAATAAATCAATATCTTTTATTGTCACAGTGGAAAAAATGGGTTTACTGTCAACCAGTGGTAGCATCCTGGGATATTGCAAAGAGAAATAAGGCACACAAGACAGCCCACAACGGAATTATTTGGCTCAAAATGTCAATGGTGTTGAGATAAAAAACATCTGTCCTCAACATCTGTCTCAATTTTTAGTGAAGACTTACAACAACTGAACAAAAGACACTATGGTGGTATGAGAGGACCACAAGACTGGGGGAGAATGAATCTGTTATCATTTTACACATTACTGCACACACTGCCTAGATTTTAAAAAGAGATTCTGATTCTCCACAGCATCCTGGACACTGGAAGACTCGGCGACTTTCTTGACGTCATTTAGCTCCAAAGGAGGGGAGTCAAACAAAATGTGTCACTTCACAAAGCTGTGACACTTAGACTTGGACTTGAGTCAGAGAGGTCACCAGTTTGACTTGGAACAGGCTACTGGACTTCTCAAAACCTCGACTTGGAAAATAAATGAGTTGGGATGAAGCTCACGGCTGTAATTCCAGCACTTGGGGAGCAGGAGGATTGTCACAAGTTAAAGGTCAGTCTGGGCTATTCAAGGTAAGTTACAGGCTATACCAGCTTGGGTTAGAAAATGAGGTCTTGAAGTAGGGTATGGTGGCACTAGCCTTTCATCCCAGCAGAGGCAGGCAAATCTCTGAGTACAAGGCCACCCAGTTACATAGTTACATAGTTAAGACTCTGTAACAAAACAAAAAACAAATAATAAAAAAAGCAAGCAACCTGATTCCCCTTGATGTGTACTCAATAAACTTGCTTTATTTCTAAAAACACAAAACAAAAACAGAACAAAAAACCTTGGGCTAGAGAGAAGGTTCAAAGGTAAAGAGCTCTGACTGCTTTCTAGAGGATCAGGGTTCAGTTCCCAGCACCCACAGGACAGCTCACAGCCGTCTGTAACTCCAGTTCCAGAGGATCTGGCAACCTCACAGACATACATGTGTAGGCAAAATATCAATGCACATAAAAATAAATAAATAAATAAATAAATAAATAAATAAATAAAGACTTACAGAAATTTATCTAGTACCAAGCTACTAACCATTGTTTTTTTCCTGAGAGTCTAGGACAGGCAACCAATAGTCATTACTAATCACTTATTAAAAGCAAGATTTAAAGCTGGGCATGATGGCACACATCTATATCCCAGCACTTGGACTTGGGAAGTTGTAGGCAGGAAGGTCATGAGTTTAAAACCAGCCTGTTTCACAGAGACCTATCCAGGCTACAGGAGACCCTGTCTTAAACAAGAATCAAGAATGAATGCTTAAAGACATGTATTTTCCACAGCCAAGGACCTACTCTTAAACTCCAAGAGGAAATAAACTAATAGAACATTTGAAAATGGACAACCTTTGGGCTGGAGAGATAGCTCAGAGGTTAAAAGCACTGACTGTTCTTCCAGAGCTTCTGAGTTCAATTCCCAGTAACCACATGGTGGCTCATGGCCATCTATAATGAGATCTGTTGCCAACACTGTATACATAATAAATAAATAAATAAATAAATAAATAAATAAATAAATAAATAAATCTTTTAAAAAGAAAAGAAAAGAAAATGGACAACTTAGTTGGACAGTGGTGGCGCATGCTTTTAATCCCAGGACTTGGGAGGCAGAGGCAGGAGGAGTCCAATGCCGGCCTGGTATACAGAGTCCCAGGACAGGCCCCAAAGCTACAGAGAAACCCTGTCTCATGAAAAAAAAAGAAAAGAAAAAGAAAAAAGAAAAGAAAGAAAATGACAGCCCAAATATTTTTATCAAAATCTTTTTTCATGCAATGTATTTTATTCTATTATTTCCCCTCCTTTCATCTCTAACTATTTTAGCCAACAGGCCCTGAGACGTTCCTAATTATTAACTACACAGGTCAGGTTCTTTCTGTATCTGGGAGTAGAGATCATGGACTGGAATAGGAGAAAGTAGGTAGTCATAAATCCATTATGAAGTAGGGTGTGATAGCCCATGTCAACAGGTGGTGAAGGGGGAAGAATCAAGAGTTCGAGAACAGCTTCAGCCTAAGTACAGAAGACTTAGTACCCCCAAAAACACAAAAATAAAAATAAAATAGAGGCCCAATGAGATGGCTCAAGGAGTAAAGAGCTTGCCTCACAAGCCTGGCAACCCAAGTTTGCCCTCCAGAACCCATGCCAGGATGTTGTCCTCTGACCTGCACATGGATAGTGGCAAGTGTCCCTCCTCACACCACGCACACGATGATAAGTAAAAATTTGGAAGTTTTGAAAAACCCATTATAGTTCCTGGGAAACATCTATTTACTGTTTTCTCTGAAGGGAGTTATAGATATATCAATGACACAAAACCTAATGCATTTCAGTCTCTCAACAAGAGTTAGGAGAAATCACCCCAAAGAACCTATCAGTCTGATAAACTGTCTGATAAACATTTCTGGGATCAAGCTCTTCAACAGTTCTTGATACCCCATACAACCAGGACTGTTCTTTCAATACAACCAAAGATTCTTCCCAAGTGAGGTCGCACACACACATCCTCTTCAAACAGTTCGAGAGGAAAACAAAGCCTCATTGTTTTGAGAAAATTATCTTTTCATGGCATCTTCTAAATAAATTGCAACTGACATTGCCTTCTGCTATGGCCAAGTCTAAAATCAAGCAACAGATCAAATGAATGTTTGAAAGGGGGAAAAAAGGGGGATTCGAAAGAATCATTAAAAAGCAAGCTTTAAATATCATTCTAGATACACGTGTATCAAAACATCACACGGTATTCCGAAAATAGTGCAACATTGAGGTTTTTAAATATATCACAAGGCTGGCTTTAAATAAATTAATAAAGCTATACTTACTTTAACTAAAAAAAAATGAGAGCACATTCTAGTAGGGCTGATAATACTGAATTTGGAAAGATTTTCACTAAATGTCATTTTACATACTAGTCTAATTACATTTTCTACCTTAAGCGTTTTGACACTTCCATCAACTTTCTAAAGGAGAAGGTGGATTGTTTTGCTATGTTTTTAATAGACTTGCTTCTCAAAGAATGAATTAGATAAAACCGGATAGGGGAAACGTATTACCAGTGTTACCATCAATAAAGCATGTGAGTAAGCTCCTGGTAATGTGTCACTGTTTAGGTGACAAGTCATGAAGAATGTACGCGTACTAACTAAAAACAATTTTATCTGGACAGCCTGTTTACTTTTTTTTAAAAAATAAGCCTGTACTTTTCATCCCAGCCCATTTTCACACTCAGCACCTAGAGTCATTTATTCTAATCCTCCCCAAAACAGCAGGATTCTCGGGGCTCAGCGGCTTCCCTGGCATTCCCAAGGACTCGTGACAAATTCAAAACATGGTACGAGGGGACTGCTCATTCTCGAAGATGCCATCTTCCTGACAGGACCTCCCGCGTGCCTCTTCTGAGCCCCTCACCCCCAGGGCAGCCACCGGTAAACAGCCGAGGCCGGAGGACACGCACACAGCGTCCCCGGAGCTCGGGTCCCGCAGCCCCGCCCGCCCGCCCGCCACCCGCCGGTTCCCGCTCGGCCGGGGGTGTCGGGCCGCGACCTCACCGGAGGTGGGGGGCGGCTCTCCTTCTTCGCCGGCGGCGGGCGCCAGGGTGACGGCCCCGTCCCTCCAGACGCGGATCTGCGCGGCCGAGCGCACGCGGCGGTGGGGCTGGCGGCGGGCGGCGGCGACGCGCAGGGAGCCGCAGCACTGGAAGCACACGGCCCACGCCTGCTCCTCGTTGATGGGCTGATTGTAGAGCCGCAGGATCTCCTCCAGGCTCAGCGCGTCCCGGGAGTCCCCCGTCGCGCCGAGCTGCGGCGTCTCGCCGCCCGGGCTGGGAGGCTGCGCCATGCGGCCCACGTCGCTGCGCGGCCGGCGCTCGGCTTGCCGCGTCTCCTCAGCGCCGGAGCATCGTCTCCGCGAGCCGCCGCCTCCGCATCTCCGGGCCGCCGCCGCCCAGGCCGGCCGCGCGCCGCCGCGGGGACTAGGCGGGGACGCCGCTGCGTTCGGCGCTGGCCAGCACGCCGCCGGCCGGTAGCGCGGCGATGGCGTCCGCTCGCCCCGCCCCGCCTCGCCCCTCCCCTCCCCTCCCCGCCTCGCCTTGGGGGCGCGCGGCCGAGATCTGCCCGAAGCCTGGGGACGTCGTCCCCGGTGTTGAGTGACGCGCGGCCGAGCTCCGAGCGCGTCCGGCGGGGGGGGGGGGGCGTTGCCCCCGCAGTGAGTGACGTCCGTCGAGGGGCAACGGCTCGGTCGCAGCCGGGACTGTGGGTCCCGCGGGGTCCGGCTGCCAAGTCCTGTCACCCGGTTCCCCACGCCTCGGCTCGCTCCGTAGTCTATTTGAGAACTTGAATTCAATCTGGGGCGATTTACTAAAAAGAAACGGTCACGTGAATCGCCCTCGCCTCTGGCTGCCTGAGACCTCCCCGCTTTGACCTCACCTTGGCCCCTTGACCACTCGACACATACTATCTCTGCTCATTTGCAAAATTAATTTTTAGATGTATTTATCTATGTATTTATTTGGAACAGTCTCCCCGGATAACCCAGACTGGCCTTGAACTCGCTATTCTTTATTCTTCAGCTTTGGCTTCTTTTCTTTTTCTTTCTGTCTTTTTTTTTTTTTTTTTTTTTTTTTTTTTTTTTTTTTTTTTTTTTTTTTTTTTTTTTTTTTTTTTTTTTTTTTTTTTTTTTTTTTTTTTTTTTTTTTTTTTTTTTTTTTTTTTTTTTTTTTTTTTTTTTTTTTTTTTTTTGGTTTGTAGACCAGGCTGACCTCGAACTCAACAGAGATTCACCCGCCTATGCCTGGGATTAAAGGGGTGCGCCACCATCGCCCTGCTCAACCTTGTTGAATGAGATTGCAAGGTAGGCACCACCATGTCGGGCTCCTTCTTGGGTTTCTTGTGTTTGGGAATTCTTTCCAGTCACATGTTCAGTGTTCAGTGAGGACAGCGATCTTAGGCTTGCCTCCCCGAATTCTCCGATCAGGGCCTAGGGTGCGGTGCACAGCGCTCAGAAATTCGTTAAAGCAGCCTTTCAGAATGTTACAACATCCTTCCTGAGGTAGTCCCGATTAACCATGCTCATCCTAGCCCAGTTAACAGCCCAGCCTGTCACATGAACAGGACTTGGTGTCAAGAGACAAAACAAAACTTGCCGGGCGGTGGTGGCGCACGCCTTTAATCCCAGCACTTGGGAGGCAGAGGCAGGAGGATCTCTGTTCAAGGACAGCCTGGTCTACAAGAGCTAGTTCCAGGACAGGCTCCAAAGCCACAAGGAAACCCTGTCTCAATAAACCAAAAAGAGATAAAACTAAGGGTAGTTATCCGTACAACGGTAGGGACCTCCCTGAACCCGTTTAAGTGTGCAATAAACCAGGTAATTCTTAAACAATATGTCCATCCATTGGTAGATGGTTTTAATTGGTAACGTGCCACCCATGTTAGTCTTCCAGATCCCTAGAGTTGTAGCATCAATCAAGTAAGAAAATCATAGTAGGTACCATTTTGTGCGGAATGTGGGAAACTGCACGCTACAGTTAATATTATACTACAAATCATAATGGTTTGGTAATGAGTAAGATGCCACCATGCACACAGCAGGAATTGAAAGAAAAACAAAGTCGTTAAGAGTAAGAAATGGAGACGCGACGCGATCAAGGAAAAAAAGCTCCATAGGCACCTTTCGTTTTCACTTCAAGAGAGGTAAAACAAACCCTTCCAGTAGAATCACTTAATTGTTGGTTCATAATCTCCAATGTAAAAATGCAGTATTTAGGGCCAGTGAGATGGCTCAGGGGGTGAGAGGACTTTGCTGCCAAGCCCGACAGATTAAAAAGCTACAGGAGAGAACCCAGTCCACAAAGCCAGTCCCTGAACTCGATGTGCATGTGTGCACACACAATGCACACAAAAACATGTTTTAAAAATTAATGTAGCATTTCTGTGTGACAAAACTCTGAGGCAAAGCCCCTCCTCTTTCCTGGTTTGTGAGGCTAATGCATAGTAATACTAGAGTTACTATGATATGTTGATATTATGTAATAACATAAATATGCTAATAGTCCCAAATTTTGCTATTTTAAAAGTTTGGATTCTGTGTGGCTTTTGAAAATACAGAAGAGCTTAAAATTCTTCAAACAATGCAGGGAAACAAATGGGCCACTTTTATGGACAACATCACCACCTTCTGACCTAACGGAGTATTGCTGCCCACTGCACAGGAGCCAGTTTGGTCCTTTGCCTTACCCACTCAGAACACTGAATGGATTGATCAAAGGAGTCCACGAGCCATTCACTCAAATACGGCAGTAAACATACATTCAAATAATATAACAATTGGGGGAAGGAGGAAAGAGGTTGAAGTGAGCAAAAGTTTTGTTAAAACCCAAATTTTAGAATGTTTAAATTATTTTTATTTTATAGGTGCTTTTGCCTGTATGTCTGTGTGAGGGTGTTGGATCCTGGACTTACAGACAGTTATGAGCTGCAATGTGGGTACTGAGAATTAAACCCAGGTCTTCTAGAAGAGCAGTCAGTGCTCTAAACCACCGAGCCATCTCTCCAGCCCATAGAAAGAATTTTTTTGTAACCCAGGCTGACTTCTAATACCCTCTGTTGCCAAGGACAAACTCTTGACTGCGCACCCATGCTTGGTTTATTCGGGTTCAAACCCAGGGCTCCTGAATGCTCGGCAATACCTCTAACAACTCAGCTCTACCCACACCCCACATGTTGAATATTTTTTAAATCTTTTGAAAGCTGATTTGCAACCCTAGGATTGTGTTCATTTCCTGGGTAATAATTTAAAGTGTAAACATTTTGAAAGGGAAAATACCACGAATCACTGGAAGGCTATATACAAAGAGGGATTTGAGTTTGGTTTTGTTAAGGACAAATTCTGATCTGTAATATAAAGTAAATGTTCTGCCTTTTGTGAGCAGACATGTAATTAAGTTGAAGCAAGATGACAGCTGGAACATTGACATGCCTTCTCTACACAGAACGAGTCGGAGGAAAAATCCTTAAAACCATGTCCATATTCTAGTCTGTATCGACTCAGGTTGTAACTGAACACTGGACACTTTCTGTACAGAGATTTTCGGTATGTTTTGAGGTTTTGATGAGCCCCTCATTCACCATCACGAGGCTCTCTTGTGAGTGACCGCTAGCTGCTCCACGCTCCTCGTGGAGGCCCTGCAACCCTGTGCCACAGTGGGCAGCTTTCTGCTGCTTTTTTTTTTTTTTGGTTTTTCGAGACAGGGCTTCTCTGTGGCTTTGGAGCCTGTCCTGGAACTAGCTCTTGTAGACCAGGCTGGCCTCGAACTCACAGGGATCTGCCTGCCTCTGCCTCCCGAGTGCTGGGAGCACCACCACCGCCTGGCAGCTTTCTGCTTCTTATTTCCAACTCAATCTCAAAAGGTCCAAATACCTTTATGTTTATTTCATTCTAGTTGCTATCATTTGTTTTACTCTGTAATTTGGGTTTCTAAAAGTGACTTTATATACTTCAAATGTTCAAACAACCCAATTCAACATTTAAGATATCTTCAAAGTGTCAGGACACCAGTAAAAGAAAATGGCATGTGTAACTCAGAATATAATCTTAGTTTTCCTTGAATTTTTTAATGTCTATTTTAAAAATAGGATCCTTGAGAGTTTTTCTTAGATTTACTTAACACTTTTGTAGAATAGATGTACTTCATGCTTGATGCTCTGGACACGATGCAGGCTGGGCATGGACTATCTGTGCAGCCCAGGCTCATCCCAGATACTCCCAGACAAATGCTCCTAAGAGGCACATTCACCTGGAAAAGTACATCAAAAGGGGAAAAAATATAACAGTGTTATTTTTTTCATCTTGTAAACTCAGTGTCCAATGTCAATCATTATATTCCACATATTGTAGTGACTTTTAATGTTTTCTTTCCCCATTTATAAAAACTAAAAGGGTAGTTATTATCCCTGTCTTACAAGTGGGAAGGGACAGTCATAGGGAAAAATGTAGGGCTGGTAAGTAAAAGGGTGGGAGTGGAGTCCAGGCCCCCTGACCAGCTTCTTTTCTCTGGGGCAGACACTCATCCCTCCTCCTATCAAGTCTATGACAATAGGAGACCATTATAATTGTTTAAACTTGGTATTTCAAAACACTAACTGAAACCCCAAAATGAGACCATCCTTCCTTGACTAGTCTTTGTAAATTAATTGGCACTTAGGGTTCATCACCATAGTCATCTCCCAATGTGCACACACACAAACACACAAAGATACATTTACACACAAAAAAATACACATACAGATACACCAATACAAGTACCAACCAAATGATTGGATTCTCTTCTATACATACTTTAGAAGATAAATGTACCATTTAAATAATTTTTTTTGACAGTCTCACTCTGTAGCTCAAACCTACCTGAAACTTCTGTAGTTCAAGGTAGCAACCCTCCTTTCTCACCTCTGGAGTGCTGTGATTACATGTCTGAGCCACCACATCTGACTAGACATATTCTCAAGCCTGGCATGGTAACACATAACTTTAACCCCAGGTGGGGTAAAGGCAAGTGGATCTCTAGGAGTTCAAGGCCAGCCAGTTCTACATTGCTAGCTCCAGAATAGCCAGGGCTACATAGAAAAACCCTGTCTTTAAAAAAAAAAGGCATTCTCAAAATAATTAATGCTGAAATACTTTTTATAAAGGATCTAGGGCTGAGGAGATGACTCATGGGTGAGAGTATTTGTCACGTTACAGAACATTCACCTATCAGAAAATAAGGCAGTAGTGAGGGAAAAGAAAAAAACGGGGGTGGGGGGGGCTGAAGAGATGGCTCAGTGGTTAAGAGCACTGACTGCTCTTCCAGAGGACCCAGCAGCACCCACATGGCAGCTCACGGTTGTCTGTACTCCAAGATCTTACACCCTCATACATACATACATGCAGACAAAACATCAATGCACATAAAGTAAAAATAAATTAGAAAAAAGAGGGGAAATAGAAGTAGACTATTGCATGGGGGTGCACATATGCAGTCTCAGCACAGGAGAAGCTGAGGCAGGAGAATCTCAAGTTTGAGAGCAGTCTGGGCTGCATAGCAAGATTCTATCTTGAGGTAGGAGATATCACAGTGGAGCTCACAGGACACATGGACACCAAAAACCTCAAAATAAAATAGTAGCAAAGGTGGAATAAAAAAACAAAATAGGCATTAGACAAAAATAAAAAGTAAAGTGGCAGACCTAAGTACAACTACATCAGTAAAAATGAATATATAATAATGAATGTGTTTTCCTTGAGGAGGTTATTAGGAATTTAATACATACCCTTCCACATGCGATCTACCACTGAATCCAAGTTTGAATGTATTTAACAGTCCCATCAAGACACACAGACTTTTTTTGGGGGGTGGTTTTTTTTTTTTTTTTTTTTGAGACAGGGTTTCTCTGTGGCTTTGGAGCCTGTCCTGGAACTAGCTCTGTAGACCATTCTGGTCTCGAATGCACAGAGATCCGCCTGCCTCTTCCACCTGAGTGCTGGGATTAAAGACGTGTGCCACCACCGCCCGGCTCAAGACACACAGACCTTCAACTGGCTTTTAAAAAAGATTCAGTTACATGTCATCTGTTTAAGATACATTTTAGATTCAAAGGCATGGATCAGTTTAAAGTTTAAGAATGGAAGAGGCTATGATCATGAAAACAACAAAACAACATTCCCCAAAGTGACCACACATTCCAAGTGAACCATTAGGCCAACTGACTTTCTCTCCTCTACCTGCCCCTCCCCATCAGCTTGCTTTTTTTTAAAAAAAAAATATAAACTGAAAATCTGGTTCTAAAATTTTTGTTTGATTTTTGTTTTTCAAGACAGGATTTCCCTGTAGCTTGGGAGCCTGTCCTGGAACTCTCTCTGTACACCAGGGTGGACTCGAATTCACAAAAGATCCACCTGCCTCTGCCTCCCAAGAGCTAGGATTAAAGGTGTGCGCACACCACTGCTCAGCTTGGTTCTAAAATTTATATGGAATCTCAAGATACCCAGAATAATCTGAGTGGTCTTGGAAAAAGAACAAGATTGTGAATCCACACTTTCCCAAGCTCAGAACTTTAAAGAAATAGTAATAAAAATGTACATGCGCAGCCAGGCAGTGGTGGTGCACGCCTTTAATCCCAGCACTCAGAAGACAGAGGCAGGGAGATCTCTGTGAGTTCAGGGCTAATCTGGTCTACAAGAACTAGTACCAGGACAGCCAGGACTGTAACACAGAGAAACCCTGTTGCCAGAACAGCCAGGAGTGTAACACAGAGAAACCCCATCTTGAAAAACAAAAACAAAAAATTGTGTGTGCTAGGGGTGTAGCTAAGCTCCGTGGGTAAAGTGCAGGCACAAGGCTCTGGATTTGATCCTCACTACTGCATAGAATGGAGTGTGGTGGCAGGTCTCTGTAATCCTGGGACTCAGGAGGTAGAGGCCAGAGGGCCAGAAATTCAGTCACGCTCAGCTACCAGAATGAATTTAATTCCAACCTGACTTATGTGAGACACTGCCTCAAAAAATAACTGTCACAAACTGGGCATGGTGGTATGCCTGTAATCCTAGCACTTGGGAATGAAGCAAGTTCCGAGCCAGTCTGGTTTAGTAAATGAGTCCCAGGCCAATAGTGCTACATAAATGAGATTGCTTTTATTTTTTTAAAGTGTGATATTAGCATAATTGAAAGAGAAGTGAGACTTAAGAAAAAATGTGTACATCTATGGCCAAATAATAGTTTTTGCTGTTGTTGTTTTTCAAGACATGCAGTGGGAGCTCCTTTGGCCAACAGCCTTTAAAGATACCAGCCCACTTGGGCGTGGTCTCATATACTATAAATGCAGCTGTAAAGCATGCGCTGGCTCTCTTCCTTCCGGCTGCTAGACTTTGTTCCTGTTCCCTGTTCTTGCAGAGGACTGTGATCTAGGACAGTGATCTATAAGTCTCTCCTAAATAAATAACCCTTTATTATCCGTAATTTTGAACTAGTGTGGGATTATTTTGTAACTTCCGCCATCAAAGACAGGGTTTCTCTGTGTAACAGCCCTGACTGTCCTGAAACTCCCTTTGTAGACCAGGCTGGCCTCGAACTCAGAGATCCACCTGCCTCTGCCTCCCAAGTGCTGGGATTAAAGGCGTGCACCACCACTGCCCAGCTAAGGGGGAAACTTTCTAAAACAAATAGTGCCATTGCACTTGTACCCTCAACCCACACCTTATATAGGTCACTGAAAACTTAAAGCTGAGAATATGTATCTGTGCAGCTATAGGTTTGGCACCAGATTCTTCAGTCCCAACTGTAAATGACAAAGAAAATTATATTGCTTTTTGTAAACATTAAAGTGTTTTATACTTGGGGACATTCACATCTGACCTGAGGGCACGGCATGGTCATAGTGCACATGCAGACAAGCAGACATACACACATACACAAAGATAATTTATGAACATAAAATCGATACTTCATTTGGCTCAAACTTTTTGTTAAGTCATAGGAAAATGACTCCAAATGTATTCATCATATATGGCAACTATAAATCAAATATAAGGCATATACCAACAAAATCTCAGAAGAAAATACTAAAACTCCAATATATAAAAGTGTTTACAGTTGGGCAGTGGTGATGCATGCCTTTAATCCTAGCACTCAAGAGGCAGAGGCAGGTAGATCTCTGTGAGTTCTAGGACAGCCTGGTCTACAAAGTAAGTTCCAGGACAGCCAGGACTACCCACAGAAACCCTTTATCAAAAACAAAACAAAAAAGCATTTATTATGCATGAACTTGTGATTTAACTGTACTATGCTATATTAATAGTATGTTAAAAAACCTTCAGAACATGGTATCTTCTACTTTATATATTTAGCTATTTTAAGATAGTCTAGAAAATCTAATTGTTTATCAGATAACAACTGTTGGAGAGTATATTACTTTCATTGTTACAAAGATTAGGGCCATGTTAAAAATACAACTAATTCCTGTATTTATCTACTTAAAATGTGAAATTGTTATCTTAGAGTCAATGAGTGAAAAAAAGATCAATTTAAACCATAACGTAATTTGAGGGATTTTTGTTTTGTTTTGTTTTTTTAGTTCTTGGCAGGCATGAGACTAGAATGGGTTTCTGAGTTTACATAATTGAAGGTTCATAACTAGTATCTTCAGATTTTTAGGTTTCAAAGGCGACAGAGATTTAGGAGCTCAAAGTCATCCTTGGCTACACAGTGAATTAGAGTCCACAGGAGTTATACACACCCTGCTTCAAAAAAGAAACCTTAGTAACAACTTTCTTTTCAAATATAAGCCTGCACTTGAACTCAAACTTTATTAGGCAGTAAAAATGTGGACCTCAGGGGCTGGAGGGGTGGCATGTGAAATAAACAGAAATACATATGATTAATTTTTTTAAGACAGGGCTTCTCTGTGTACCTCTGGCTGTCCTTGAACCAGCTCTGTAGCCCAGGCTGGCCTCCAACTCCAAGTGCTGGAATTAAAGGAATGCACCATTACTACTCAGCTCCCAGTTTTAAAGATAAAACTTATTGCTGGATGTGGTCATGAACACCTGTAATTCTAGCACTTGGGATACTGAATCAGGATTGCCTTGAGTTTGAGGCCAGCAACAGCTATATAAAAAGACCCTGTCTCAGAAGATTCAAAAGAGCTGGGTGGTGGTGGCGGAGTCAGAGGCACTCTGTGAGTGCCAGGACAACACAGAAACCCTATTTAAAAAAAAAGAAAAACAACAAAACGAAACAAGACCCAAAGGAACACACTAATGGTTGGCTGGTATCACAGGATCTGGAATCAAAGCCTAGGAGGCAAGCCTTCGAGCATACCTGTGAGCAGTTAAGGGGAAGGGCTTGAATCCCTCTCTTTCTTGACTGTGGTTGCAACATGACCGCTGCTTCAAGTTCTACCACCATGATTGAGTGCAACCTCCAACTAGAGCCAAAAGAAACCTTTCTCCCTTAAGTTGCTTTTGTCATGGCACTTTATCCCAGGGATAGGAAAGGTAACTAAGACACAACACACAAAATTAGCACAAGCATTCTACTGATCAATGAATTAACCATATAACCATCTTTTTTTTAAATGTGCATTGGTATTTTGCTTGCAAGTCTGCCTGTCTTTATGAAGGTTTCAGGCCCCCTGTTATTGGAGTTACAGACAGTTGTGAGCTGCCATGTGTGTAATGGATTAATAAACATGCTGCAGGATCCCCGGATCCCTGGCGGCTGCAGTGGCAGAAATGCTGTAGGTCCCCGAGTGGCAGCAGTGGGCCATGTGGCAGCAGGCAGCGGGTCCCAAGAGCAGCCATTCTCAGGCAGGGACGGCGCAGTCCCCCAAGTGGCTGCAGCAGGCCACAAGGAGAGACAGACAGATGGGCATGCCATGAGACCACGCGGCAGGTCCAAAGGCGGCTGGTCCCTGGCAGTGTGGGTGGCAGGCAAGAGACAGAGACATGGATAGGCCCGCCATGCAGAGTGAGGTTGGATATTTATTCAGTGGGTTACGGAGGGGGAAGGGAGCAGGGGAGAAGAGCAGAGAGAGAGAGAAAAGAGAGAGATAAGGGAGAGAGAGAGAGGGAGAGACAGAAGGGGGGAAGGGGAGAAGTGGGGAGAGGCAGAAGCTGCCTCTTCAAGAAGAAGATGGAAAAGAGAAGGAACTCAGGCTGGAAGCTGAAGATCAGCCTGCCTCAGCAGACAGGGAGGGAGTGGGCGTGGCTTGTCTCTTAAAGAGACAGAACAGATCATTACAATATGGGTGTGGGGGAATTTAACTCAGGTCCTCTGGAAGAGCAGCCAGTGCTCTTAAACAGACTCTTATTAAGTAAAAAAAAAAAAAAAAAAAAAAAATTATAGAATTTATAGCAAAGCATGCTGAAATAAATGTATTAATATATAGGAAGGCAAGAGGCCCAACCTAATGATAAAACAGCTTTGATCTTAATACATTACAAGTAATTTTCTGTTGATGGCTTCATGTGTAATACTGGTAACAAATTAATTCTTTAAAGTCATGTCAGTTTTACAAGAGGTAAAAGTGAGGGGAGAATATTTTTAGACTTCTAAAAATAAAGTCAATTTTTAAGTTTTAAGATATCTCACCAGGCGGTGGTGGCGCACGCCTTTAATCCCAGTACTCGGGAGGCAGAGGCAGGCGGATCTCTGTGAGTTCAAGGCCAGCCTGGTCTACAAGAGGTAGTTCCTGAACAGGAAACACAAAAAGAAGTCCTCCCTCTTCCCCCCAAACAGAGTTTCTCTGTAGTTTTGGAGCCTGTCCCAGAACTGTCCCAGGCTGGTCTCAAACTCACAGAGATCCACCTGCCCCTGCCTCCCGAGTGCTGGGATTAAAGGTGTGCATCACCACCACCCAGCCTCATTTTATTTTTCAAGACAGAGTTTCTCTATACAGCTCTGGCTGCCCGGGAACTGACTTTATAGTCCCGGCTGGCCCTGAATTCACAGAGATTTGCCTGCCTCTGCCTCCCAAGCGCTGGCATTAAAGGTGTTCCATCACTGCCTGGCACAATATCTTTAGATTTTAATTTCAAATAATTTCAACAAGTTTTAGACCAGTGAGGTGGCTCAGCAGGTAGAGGCACTTACTTGCTGCCAAGTCTGATGGCCTGAATCCACTATCCAGCATGGAAGACAGTTCTCCTGATTTCACCTACTCTGACACACTACATCACACACATACACACACACGAAGTCAATGTAAAATATCCAAAACCAGATAAATAAATAAAGTTATTTTATTTGCAACAGTAGGTAATGAAAAGAATAAATAATTTGGATAGTGAACTAGCATACACTTATATCTTAAGACAACTAATGGGTAAAGCAACTAAACTAAGAAACTGTACACAGAGGCAGGCAAATCTCTGTGAGTTCCAGGCCAGCAAAGGCTACATAGTGAGATACTGTGGGTATAGCTCAGTGGTAGTGTTTGCCTAGCATGTAGGAAGCCCTGGATTTCTAGTATCACAAAAACAAAACAACAACCACCTTCTGCAAAGAAGACTGGACAGTCAAACTTGATAAATTTATCATTACCTCCTTAGAGAAAGTCAAATCACTTCGTAACTAGGAAGTGCAATAAGTATTTTCTAAAGTGCTCAATTCATTTTAATAAGATCAATAAATTATTTACACTCCCACATATTCATGTGAGATTTGTTATTAATATTTATGCTTTTTTGATACTACTTTTTTTTTGAGATAGGTTTTCACTGTATAGCCCTGACTGGCCTGGAACTTGCTATGTAGGCTGGCCTCTCATGGGATTAAAAGCCTATGCCACCACACTTGGCCCTTTTTCCTATTCTTAAATCAAAGTGTTCACAAAAACTTCTGGAAAGCCTCAAATACCCCTAATGTCACAAGTAAACCACAAAAATACTAATTCAGCAAAATATATTTTCATCTATGTAATAAATAAGCTATTACGAAGTTAACTTCTCCTAATTTGTGTAAAATAATCTTTCATTTATGAAAAATAATGACCATTTTGATTTAACTATGGCTTAAATCACTAGACAAATTTCTTATTAATGTAAACATCTTATATTCACAGTCAAACTGAGTCCCTCAAAAGAAAGTATCGTTTATTATTATACACTTAATTTGTACTAAATTCAATACAAATTTTTTATACTTAATTTTTAAGTACATACATGATATTTTAAAACATTACCAGTCAGTTCTATACAAAACATTGACATCAAAAGTCAGAGGCTGAATTTAAATTAAGAAACCTTCACACAGCTAGTCATATTCCATTCTAATAAAACACAGGAGTAATTCTTAGGAAATGTTAGTCCTATAATACTGAGCGATATTTACAAGCAAACATGATCCAAACAGCACACGCAGATTCAGGGTAGGTAAACACTCGAACACGAACTGCCAGTCGCACCTGATCTCCACGACAACAGATTATTTCTTCACAAAAAGGAGACCTATATAAAAAGGAAATGTGTTTAAAGAGAAAGTCACAGTAGGCACCCATGTATGTGTGCTGTCACTCCTAGCAATGTCACAGTAACTGCCTTTCCTGATGCCTTTGGTTGGTTTTGTTTTCCAAGGCAGGGTTTCTCTGTAGCTCTGGCTGTCCTGGAGCTCACTTTGTAGACCAGGCTGGCCTAGAACTCACAGAGATCCACCTGCCTCTGCCTCCTGAGTGCTGGGATTAAATAAAGGAATGCACCTGGCTGAATTCATAAATTTCTTCATTATGAATCCATAAAACCCTTACCGAAGACAAGTGGCGAATGCACGTCTTGCGTTTCTATACACAAAATGTATTGGGAACCCTTTAAATGTGTGGCCATCAGGTACAGCCCTCCTGATAGCATCTTGAAATTCTTCATTGCCTGCAGATATGCTTGTCGTTCGCTCAAATTCATATGAAGCCAAAGCTGGTGATAAAAGATAGGAAAGCTGATCTTCCCAAACAGTAGTGAGGCCAAGATCCTATAACGATTAAAATAGTGAAAAATATTAGTATCTTAAAAACCAATTACATAAAAATGTACTTTCTACTGCTTTTTTTTTTTCCCCCAAACTTTTTCTCGGTGTAGCCCTGGTTGCTCTAGAAATCACTTTGTAGACCAGGTTGGCCTTGAATTCATCTCCCAAACACTAGGATTGCAGGAATGTGCCAACTCAAGATGAGTCTGAATGTGTGTGTCAGAATCTAACTTTGTAGCCCTAGCTAGCCTTCAAAGATGTCCTCCAACTTACAATGATTCTCCTGCTCATGCCTCCTGAGTGCTGGGATTGCAGACATTTGCCACTATACCTGAGATGAAGAGATAGATCTGTGTTTGCTTTTAGATAAATTCTTGCCATGTAGCCCTGACTGGCCTAGAACTCAGAGATTTGCCTGGTTCTGCCTCCCAAGCTTTTTGTTTTTTGTTTTTAAATATTTTATGGTTTATTTAACTTTATTTTATGTGCATTGGTGTGAAGGTGTCAGATCCCCTGCAACTGGATCTTCAGACAGTTGTGAACTGCCATGTGGGTGCTGGGAATTGAACTCGGGTCCTCTGGAAGAGCAGTCAGTGCTCTTAACCACTGAGCCATCTCTCCAGTCCCGTAAATTTATTTATTTATTATGTATACAATATTCTGTCTGCGTGTATGCCTGCAGGCCAGAAGAGGGTCTACAGATGGTTGTGAGCCACCATGTGGTTGCCGGGAATTGAACTCAGGACCTTTGGAAGAGCAGGCAATGCTCTTAACCGCTGAGCCATCTCTCCAGTCCCCTCAGGTTTTCTTTTTAAAGACAGGGTTTCTTGGCCTGCAGCATACATTCAGGCAAAATACTGTATACATAATAAATAAACCTTAAAAAAAAAAAAAGACAGGGTTTCTTCTACGTAGCCCTTGCTGTCCCAGAATTCGCTATGTAGACCAGGCTGGCCTCCAGAGATCTGCCCACCTCAGTCTCCCAAGAGCTAGGATTCAAGGTGTGTGTCATCAGGCCCAGCTGAAGAGAATTTTTTTACATTTTTAAAATTGTTTTTAATTAAGCTATATATTTTTCTCCATTCCCCTCCATTCTTCTTCCCTGCCCTTCTACGCTCTCCCATGATCCCATGCTCCCAATTTACTTAGCATTTTTCTTTTACTTGTCTTTTCCTACTTCCTATATAGACTAGATCAATGTATGTCTCTCTTAGGGTTCTGTTTGTTGTCTAGATCCTCTGGGATAACACTGCTTTCATTGTGTCCCATAAATTTGGGTATGTTGTATGGTCATTTTTGTTGAATTTTAGGAAGTCTTTAATTGTTTCCTTTATTTCTTCCTTGACCCATTGGTAATTCAGATGAGCATTGTTTAATTTCCATATGTTTGTGGGCTTTCTGAAATTAAGTGTTGCTGTTGAATTCTAAGTCATGGTGATCCGATAAGATACATGGGTATTGAGAAGTTTTTTAAGGTATCATAATTTCTCAGTTTCCTATTAATTATTCTAGGGATGAACAGTAATAAAAATAAGAGGATGTTATTATGTTTCTTAGGAATAACTAAAAATCATTCAATACAATGATTTATCTAACATGTATAAAGTTCAAAACTACAAAATAAATACCAATTAGACAGAATACACATAATCATCCTAATATAGAAGTCATATGTCAATAAACTTTGAGATTATGTTTTATGTAAATTGCTTGGTAAGGCTTGGAGCCCTGGGTTCAATTGCTAGAACTACATAAAATTAGGTTTGAAGGTGCACACCTGTAATCTCAATACACAGGAGGTGGATTCAGGAGGATCAGTTACAGAGAAAGTTTGAGGCCAGCCTACGGTATAAAAAACTGTTCTGTCCCCCTTACCCCTCAAAAAGTTTAGTAAGACAATCTGCATAAATTCACCTACAATAGGGGACAAAGTCAATAAATCAATTGAATAAATGAAGCTCAAGTATTTCCTGAACAGTGATCCTAAAAGGCACTATCTTCTACACTATAAGAGATTAAAAGGTAAAGACAGGGCTGGAAAGCTGGCTCAACAGTTAAGAAGAGCACTTGTTGCTCTTACAGAGATCCAGGGTTCAATTCCCGGCACCCACATGGCAGCTCACAATCATCTGTAACTCCAGTTCCAAGGGATCATAAGCCCTTTCTGAAAGTCATGGACACTAGGCATGCAGGCAAATACTCATACACAAAAAATAATAAGTAAATCTAAAAAAAAATTTTCAAAAGGTAATGACAATATGCTACTTATTAGCTGACAGAAAACTTAAAACACACATTTCTATGAATGCTCAAGACAATTATGATTTCATCTGTAAACACAAGTGAACTACTGATATACAAACTAAGTAAAAACCTTTAGGTACAAATATCAAAAATGTCTTAGAATTCTAAATATTTTTATTCTGTGATTACTGACCATGACAGTCTCTTGTCATCCACTCAGGGTTCTAGTTGTTGTAAAGGAGCCTCAAAGGCCTGAATCAATTTAACCCTTTCCCTGCACAGTCCCCTAACGGGTTACAGGTGCTACTGACTTTAGCTAATGACACTGATTTCAGCTACAAGTCAATGGGAAATGATACCCTCATTCTGACCTTAATTTATATTTCCCTGATTACTAACAGGTGCTGATTAGCTATGTCAATTCTCATACGTAATACCAGAACACCATGGTGAAACCACAGGACTGTGTTGAAAACAAGCTTATAGTACAATAAAATATTGTCCTCATCTGTTCTATTACCAGGCAATGTGAGAGAAGGAGAAAACAAGGAGGGATTTTCATCCGAGCCATGTAATTAAGTAGTCTAGCCATCAGCTCCATGCTGGAAACACATAAATGCTTTATGAGCTGATGAGCAAGGAGTATGCTAGGCCAAAGCTATCAGTGATTGGGAGTCCAGAGAATATAATGAACCAGTTTGCCTTTGACAGCTTTAGGAAAATAAGGAAAGCTTCTCCAAGAACAGGATTCTAAAAACACCGAAGGTACACTAGAAATACATTTTTCTAGAAATTTTAGATTTCAGTCCCTTGTTGGCTGTGAATTATAAATAACTTACTACTCTAAGGCTTTGGTCTCCTAATAGTTTCTTTTGATAAATGTCAAAGTGTCAAGTTTGGGCAGTGTATGTGTGCGCACATGTGTGTGTGCATGTGCAATCCTGGGGACTTTGCATATGCTAAACAAACACTCTACCATTGGACTATAACTCCTAGCTTAAGGTAAATTCTTTTTTTTTATTTTTTATTTATTTATTTATTTTTTGATGGTAGATTTGAAGTTGTAAGGTAAATTCTTAAAATATGTTAATCTCACTAGTGGTGGTGCACTGGGAAGAAGAGGCGGGCTCTCTGGGTTCAAGGACAGTTTGTTCTACATAATGAGTTCCAGGCCAGCTAGAGCAAGAAAGTGACATTCTGTCTCAAAATAAATAAATAAATTAAAAAAAACATAAAACATGCTAATTTTGTCCTTTTAACCAGTGCCATCTTGTCTTTAACGCCCTTTTAAAGGATAGCTGCACAGCTAATAAACAAGGCATCTGATCCTATTATTAAAGGAATACAAATTAAAGCTAGAATGAGGCTATAATTTTATGTCAAGACATGTGGAAGACAGTAAAGAGGAACAGGCTGGAGAGGTCACTTGGCAGTTACAGTGTCTGTAGCTCTTCTGGGAGACCAAGTTTCCATTCCTAGTGCTCATATGGAAGCTTACAACCCCGTTAACTCTGAAGGGAATCCGATGCCTTCTTTTGATCGCTGCAGGCATTAAGCACACTTCTGGTGGACATACATACACACATGCAGGCAAAAACTGTCACATAAAATATATAAACCTTAAAAAGAAAAAAGCCTAGGGGTGGGGACAAAAGGAAATTAACAAAACTTTTAAAAATGTATTGGTTAACCGAAGAAACCATTTCACAAAGAGGAAATCCAAACAGTGACATTCAACCAGTCTGACTGAAGAATGTGAACAAATCTCTAATTCTTCAATCTAGGAGGAAGTAATAACTTTAGAAGGTTTGGTAGATTTGTCAGATTCCCTAGAAACGAAGTGATAGGCTGTGAGCCCCTGGATATGGGTACTAGGGTCTGAACCTGGGTCCTCTGGAACAGCAAGAAATATTCTTAGCTACTACCCTGTCTTTCCATTTGGCAATTTTTAAGTCTCACAACTATGTCCCATGATTTCCACCACAATAATTTTCATAAAAACAGGAATCTAGTTTTTATGAGTGACTACTGGTATTGAACACACTTATGGAAAAAAAACTTGGGTTGGATAGATGGCTCAGTGGTTAAGAGACCAAGAGTCCAATTGGACTCTTGCAGAAGACCAAGTCCAATTCCCAGTAACCACAGGATCTAGAAAGTCACTTTGGACTGGGCACCAGACATGCAAGTGCCACACATACATACCTACAAGCAAAATACTCATATACATAAAAAATAATTCTAGCCAGGCATGGTGGCACACACCTTTAATCCTAGCACTTGGGAGGCAGAGGCAGGTGGATCTCTGTGATTTGAGGTGAGCCTGGTCTACAGATCAAGTTCAAAGATATACAGTGCTACACAGAGAAACCCTGCCTTGAACCCCCCCATAAAACCCAAAAAATAATAATTCTAAAAGAAAAATTAGAAAAAAATTTAAACACAACAAAAGTATGAAGCTACAGCTAATTTTGTTGGTCACCTTTCTGTGTTCTGACACTAGAAGCCTCAGCTGCATTTCGATTTCATTGCTTGTGACTGAGGCGTCAATCGTGGATGCACACAGAGGTGGGAAGGGAGGGAGAGACGTAGTAGCCCCTGGAGCACACACAGACTTAATTGCTTCTTCACTCATGGGTTTCCACTTGGACTCATCATTTAAATCAAATATGCAGGTCTCTACTGCATCCGAGGGTTGACAGTTCCCCAGGAACATCTGATGATTGAAAACACAACCAATTGTTCGATAGGGGTACAATGGTTTGGGCTGTTCAGCAAGTGGAGGTCCATCAGGATTAGTAGGCTTGTGGATATACCTAAAAGACATCATAATTTTATATGATGAGAATTTTACAACTATAAAGGCAGTTATCTTACTAAGCCACACACAAAAAAAAAGCTGTAATTACTTGCCAAGACTCAAGTTTGGCCTATGCTTTTGCTCTCTGCATTATCACAATCTGATGACTTGGAGTGTTTACTCACTTGCTCATGAAGAGGCCAGAGGCTGATATTGCACAGGCATCTCTATAGCTATCTACTTTTTTTCTTGTTTTTAAAGATGGGGTCTTTCCTTGAACCCAGAGCTCACAGCTCTGAGTAGACTAGATGGTCTCTGCATGCCTAGGATCCTTCTGGCTCCCTACCCAACATCTGGGGATTACAGCACATGTCCACACTCAGCTTTTACATGAGTTCTGAAGGTCTGAACTCATGCTTGCATAGCAAGCACTCCACTGAGCTATCTCCCCAGCCTAATTATTCCACCTTATCTGCTGCATGGTACACCTTTAAAAAAACCAACGTTATGGATCCCTGAGTTCGAGGCCAGTCTGGTCTACAGAGTGAGTTCCACAATAACCAAGGCTACACAGAGAAACCCTGTCTCAAAACAAACAAATGAACAAATAGATTTTTAAAAAAAAATAGAAAAAAAAAAGAAAAAATTCTATGCCTATGATGAAGATCAAGGAAGTTTATCCTAGAGAACATTATAATTAAAATAATTTACCTACATATTATTAGGTGTGACTATCCAATACATATTTCCTAATATCATGATAATAAAGAATATTTTAGAAGTACATAGTATTTTCTTAAAGGTCATTTACTTAGTTACATTAAGTAAAAAAGTCTATAAATTTAGAGTACCAGCCAAACAAACAAAACTTATATAATCTCAAGATGGCTCAGTGGATAAAGATGCTCACTGCCAAGCTTCTTGTCCTGAGTTTGAGCTTCAGGACCCACATGGTAGAAGAAATCAGTTCTGCACATTGTCTTCTGACCCTCAACACTTTGAATCAATAAACAAATAAATGCAAGGCCTCAGGTTTGATCCCCAGCCCAATTACACCTGTGTTTTCTTTTCTTTCTTCCCTTCTTCCCTTCTTCCCTTCTTCCCTTCTTTCTTTCTTTCTTTCTTTCTTTCTTTCTTTCTTTCTTTCTTTCTTTCTTTCTTTCTTTCTTTCTTTCTTTTTGGTTTTTTGAGACAGGGTTTCTCTGTAGCTTCGGAGCCTGTCCTGGAACTAGCTCTTGTAGACCAGGCTGGTCTCAAACTCATAGAGATCCGCCTGCCTCTGCCTCCCAAGTGCTGGGATTAAAGGCGTGCGCCACCACCGCCCAGCTACCTGTGTTTTCTTTAATGTTTAAGAGCTTCACTATTATCATCTATGATGTCAATGAGTGAATACACACATGCTGCGGCAACACAAGTGAAGCCAGAGGACGACCGTTTGGACTCAACTCACTGGCCCTAGACATGCATTTGACTATCCCTGTAAACTTAGTTGACTAACCTGTGCCCTGTTAAACTCTCCCAAAACGTGATGGTCCCATCAGTCCCACAAGTCATAACCCATGCGTGAGGTGCCCCCTTAGCCTTGGTCCCCACACAGACAAAAGCCTCCAGTCCGTATCCAAGAAGAAGGCTGCATAGCAGGTTGGCATGGTCTTCACAATCACCCTAGAAGGTAAAGTCAAGTAAGATTAGTATGTATCCACACCTGCATTAAATAACTAAAAACAACAATGAAAAGTTTCAAGTTTAACTATTAGTCCAATGTTAATCTGAAGCAAGGAGAAAATATGCTAATGTGAAAAGATTCTAAATTACAAGGAACATTTAAAAGATAAACAAAGGGCATGAATAAGCAAGCTGAAAAATATTTCAGAAGGAAAGGTAAATAAACAAAAAATGCTCAAATTAAGCAAATGAACTCTAACAGTACATGTATATGATTTTAGGATAGGAAAAATGCTTAGAAGAACAATTAATGATAAAATGTTTATTATAAGATAAATTAAAGATAATTTCCTATCCATTGTCCAGATTCTCTGCTATGTTACTGTCTTTGGTTTGGTTTTCACATGGGCTCTCACTACATGGCAAAAGATGGCCTTTAATTTGCAGTGATCTCTTTTCTCTGCCAGATGCTTGGGTCACTCACAGGCATGTGTCACCATGTCCACCCCTTACTATAATACTTTCACAACTTAAATATATTATAATACTGAGTTGGTAGAGTGAGTGCCTCGCATGCACAAAGCCTGGGTTAGGTCTCTAGCACTCCATAAGCAGGCCATGGTGGTGCATGTCTATAATCCCAGCACGCAGGAGGTGGATCAGAAGTTCATTTCAGGCCACAGAGTATAGGCATATATTACATTTGTATATACAGGTATTTTAAGTATAAAAAGACTATAGGTAACATGCAAAAATAATGAACAAATGTGAAAATTAATAATTATTTATTTTCCCTTAAAATTTTTATTCTGGTCTTATGGTTATAATCCTTCCCCATTCCACAACATCTTTTGCAATGTTGTAGACCGAACCAGGGCTGCTCTCCTACTGAGCTATACCCTTATCACACTGTTTAATAGAAACCTTTAGACCCAATCTGTGTTTTTTACTAAGATTTTTGTCATAAAAACAAAACTCAAAAATAAAATTTAAAAGGCATTTAATGCAAAAGTCCATTTATAATATCAAAAATTTCAAAGCAAGCAAGGTGTGGGGGCTCATGCATTTAGTCCTAGCACTCCAGAGGCAGAGGCAGGCAGACCTCTGAGCTCATAGTCAGCCTGATCTACAGTGTGAGTTCTAGGATAGCTAGAGCCACACAGAGAAATCCTGTCTCAAAACAAAACAAAACACAAAACAAACAAATAAATTACATGGAATTCACATGAAAAATGTGTTCTTTGTACAATATTAAATTTAAAAAAGACAAAATTTTATTTATATATTACTTGTAAATTATGGAAAAAATAATATACACAATGAATAAATATAAAAATGATAAATTGGGAATAAATTATTACTTGCATCTTTAATGACATGGTGGTAATACAATAAAATACAATCTCTGAGCTCCAGGACAGCCAGGATTACACAGAGAAACCCTGTCTCAAAAAAACCAAAATAAAGAGCCTTGGTATCCACTCTACCTTGCTCGCTGAAGCTAATTCCCATGGCCCTGGCCACTGAGGGCAGGCACTATCTGGATGCTATGCACAGGACAGCTGTACTTTTGGCATACACTCCCAAAGACACATGAATAGCTCCAGAAAATGGTACCAGAAAAGTGGAAGCAACAATTTTGCACAACAGGCTTTAGTCTGAAGTCTCAACTGTGTAAGACTAGCTGATTCTAGCCCTGCATACATTCATTTCCTTCTGCTCTGGACTGTGGATACGATATGAGTTACTGCTTTAAGTTCTCGTTGCCTTGATTTCCCTGCTATGACGGACTATAACCTTTCTCCCCAACTTGCTTTCTGTCAGGGTATTTTAGCACAGTAACAGAAATAAAACCAAAATGGGCGATAACTTGCTTTACAAAGCAACTACTTATTTAAATAAAAATGTTAAAAGTACGTTATTCCTATTGCACTAGAAATTTTATAAGTTTAAATATTTAAGAAGAAGCTTTAGAAACTACAGCTTGGAAATAAACATTGCCTTGAATAAATAATGTGTTTTCCAACTATTTTAAAGACGCAACCTATTCTGGGGGAGGAAGCGTTTTTGAGGCAGAGTTTCTTTGTGTAGCCTTGGCTATCCTAGAACTAGCTCTGTAGACAAGGTTGGCCTTAAACTCACAGAGATCCACCAGCCTGCATCAGGCCTCTTGGGTGCTGGGATTAAAGACGTTTGTCACCACCTTCTCCAATACAGCCTATTTTTAATTACAGTCAAGTCCTTTGAGTTTTAAGCTGTGGCAAGTAATTCTGCTTATAAATAACTATGGTTGAAGGCTAGTGGGGTAGCTAATCCCATTTTGGATCTTAGCTGTTGTATACTTAGTTGATTAGAACAACTGTCGTTACTGGATTTAGGGCCAACAACGAATTTTCATATGTAAGTTGGATTTGTTTGTTTGTTTTGTTTTTTGCTTTTCGAGACAGGGTCTCTCTACATAGCCCTGGTTGTCCTGGAATTCACTGTGTAGACTAAGCTAGCTTCGCACTCACAGCAATCCACCTGCCTCGGCCTCTTAAGTGCTGTCATGAGCCATCACCATCTGGCTTTATAAGTCAGTTTTTAATTCTATTTGATAACTTTCGTAAAACACATTTTATTTGTTTGTTTTTTGGTTTTTTGAGACAGGGTTTCTCTGTACCTTTGGAGCCTATCCTGGAACTAGCTCTTGTAGACCAGGCTGGCCTCGAACTCACAGAGATCCACCTGCCTCTGCCTCCAGAGTGCTGGGATTAAAGGTGTGCGCCACCACCGCCCGGCTTTATAAAATACATTTTACAACAAGAATTAGTTTGGGTAATCAAAGGACCATGGTAGCAGGAAGGAAATTTACCAATTCTAAGAAGTATAACTTAATCAAACTTTTAATTACTTGATTTTTATGACTGCTAGGTCCCACAGGAACCTATGAAAGGTATCTTAAGCTACCTGGTATGTACCTGATACCCTCTCCTTTTATGTCATTATGTGAATTTTAACAGATTTGACACTGGTTTAGTAAGTATTGTCTCATTAAATCTACCCCAAAATAATTACAAAGCCAGGAGCAAACCTTTCATGTTTATGGGACGGAAGAATCCATCTGAGCATTTTTTTAGTGCTTTTGTTATGACGCTACATGAACTGAGTAAACATTAGTACATAAAATTCACTTGACACTTTTAGTTAAAGTTTAAGTTTTTATGAGTTGCAATTGAGTTTTGTTATTTTTTTCCCCAGATACATACCAAAATTTAAGTCCTTCATTTGGAAACCTTTAGAAATAAGGTGGATAGAAAGCATTTATTAGCTGGGTTTCTTGTTTTGGGGGTTTGTCAGTAAGGCACATGCCTTTAGTCCCAGTACTCGGGGGCAGATGCTGGTGGATCTCTGTAAGTTCGAAGCTAGCCTGTTCTACACAGCTAGTTCCAGGACAGTTAGGACTACATAGAGAAACCCTGTCTCAAAAATATTACAAAATAAAAAGCAAACCAAAAAAACCCAAAAAACAAAAAACTAACTTTCCAACTGACAGATCAACCTCTTACTCAAATGTTTCCTCTACTGTATGAACTGTCCTTGGTGACTGTACACTCTACTTAAATGACCACCAACAAAATGACTACAAAACAGCAGCAGGGGAAGAAACTTGTCTGTTTCAGTTTCACTGACAGTAAATGGTAAAAGCAGTCTTACTTGCTCACTATATTAGTAACATTTTTAGAGTTTAGAAGATTAGGAATCATCCCATACTCTAATTTAAATTACTGAAACCATTAAAAGCTTATTATCAGGAGCTGGAGAGATGGTTCAGCAGTTAAGAGCCCTGGCGGCTAGAGGACTTGGGTTCTCTAATGTCACTTCATGGGGATTTGATGCCCTCTTCTGGCCTCTGTAAGCACTACATACGTGTCATGCACAGAAAAACATGCAGGCAAAACACAGTGAATAAAAATGAATACCATGAAATCCAAGAATTTCTCTCATAATTATTGTTTATAGATTTTTGTTCCTTTATTTTTGTTTTTTCAAGACAGGGTTTCTCTGTGTAGTCCTGGCTGTTCTGGAACTCACTCTGTAAACCAGGCTGGCCTCGAACTCAAAAAAAAAAAAGTCTGCCTGCCTCTGCCTCCTGAGTGTTGGGATTAAAGGTCAGCTAAGGCTTTTGCTCTTTTTTGAGATAGTCTCACTATGCAGCCTTGACTTGAGCTGGAACTTGCTATGTACACTAGGCTAACCCCATAGTTACAGAGAACCACCTGCCTCTGCCTTTGCACACCACCACATCCAGCTGTTTCATGTTTCAGACAAGATCTCACTAGATAGCACAGACAGGCTGGAGCTTTCTGTTGTCCAGACTGGCCTTGAAACCATCTTTTGTCCTAGTTTTCCAAGTGCTAGAATCACAGGCATGAGCAACACATTCAGCTCTATGACTTTGTTTCACACAAGTAGGTCTGAGACTCTATCTTAAAGGAATAATATTCTATTAAATATGAAATTTCACCAGGCAGCGGTGGCGCACGCCTTTAACCCCAGCACTTGGGAGGCAGAGGCAGGCGGATCGCTGTGAGTTCAAGACCAACCTGGTCTACAAGAGCTAGTTCCAGGACAGGCTCTAAAGCTACAGAGAAACCCTGTCTCAAAAAACCAAAAATAAATAAATGAATAAATAAATAAATAAATAAGAATAGAATTTCATTCAAAAATAAAGATGATGGGTTTTAAGTGCCGATATGTAAATGTTACAGATAATAGTGGTAAGATTTGACTTGTTCAAGTTGGTAATAAGTATGTTTTCAAGTAAATTCTTTTATAAGCATGCTATAAATCAAAAATACTTATGATAATGGATATTGCTATTTGTTATGTGTATATGATACCTTGTTCCTACAGAGAAAAGCCAACAGAGTGCACCACTGCTCCTGTTTGCCACCTCCTCCAATAACAGGGGCTCGTTCATAACCAAGAACATTAACAAATCGTGCTGCTTGCCTCGGAGTATCCAGAAGCCGTCCAGCTCGAAGTGGTTTAACATAGGAACAGACTGGTCTATTTATCCCATTTTCATCCTGGAGGAAGAAAGGGAAAATATTATCTGTAACAAGTTAATCATCCCAAGAGTCACATCTTTCTATTACACTGTAGATAATTCCAGGCATCATTTATTGAGTGTATAACTTGCATCTAGCACTAGGCTACTAAGAGCTAACTTCTTTTAAATTCTTATAAAGTCCATTTTAGTCTCACTTCATAAATGAAACAAACTATAGCTGTTATACAATGGACTCAGGATTTTGTTTTGTTTTGTAAGACAAGAGTGTAGCCCTAGCTGTCCTGGAACTTGCTCTGTAGACCCAGGCTGGCCTCGAACTCAAAGATCACTTGCCTTTGCCACCTGAGTATTGGGATCAAAGGTGTGCACTGAAGCCAGGGATTTTAAGGTCTAAGCTGTCTGACTCCGAAGTTTGTACTACTCAAGAACTGCTCTGAAAAAGAGTCAGCAGGCAGACTAAGGGAAGGAAAGGGAATCTAAATCTAAGATGAAATAATCTTTCAGATTAACACACAGAACTTTATATCCAGGCAAAATATTAAAATATTTTTGACTGATTGACGATAGTCAACTGAAAGTAGAATTTGAAAAACATTCTAAGAAAATACCATATATTCTAAACACAGGATGCATTTTATGATTTTATATTTTATTTTATTTTTGAGACAGGGTCTCATCATGTGCAGCCGTGGCTGGCCTGAAACTGTGAAGAGCTAGCTGGCCTTGAACTCATACATCTCCCTGTTTCTGTCTCTGAAGTGTCGGAAGTAAAGATATGTGCTACCATGCCCCGAAGGGAATGCATGTTAACAATTATGCTGAATAACTACTAAGAATGCAAAACTATCCGACAATTGCCTACCACCATATTTTTAGAATTGGTATTAACAAAGCCTAAATTTTTCTTAACATTGTGATTACTAATATAGCAAAACTATTTGATCTGTTCCTCAGAAGTTATACTTATACACTAAGTAGAAACTATACTTTAAATTAGACTAGTAAAATGGAGCATGTAATATTTCTTGAATAGGCAGCCACTGCTCCAGTGTGCCACTTGATTGCAAAGGTAAACAACTGATCCTTTAGTGTATTATGTTGCTAAGGCACAACAGGGCAGGTCAGCTGTATTAACGGCACTTTCAACCTAACAACATGTTCATAAACGTGAACCTGCACTGTGAGCCAAGGTGCATCTGTAGCTGAAATTGTGCAGTTAAACATTCCTGGTCATTGGCTTAAAAATACTGGTCATACACAATTAATGCACTTAGTATTGTTTTAAAAATATTTTATGTATTATTTTTACTACTGTGTGTATGTAATGTGTGTGATCATGTGCACAGATCAGAGAACAACTCTGTGGAGCTGGTTCTTCCTTTTTACCTTTCTATTTATATGAATTCTGGGATTGAACTCAGGTTGCCAGTTTGCACAGCAAATGCTTTACTCACTGAGCCATCTCGATGGCATTTAATACTGTTTTTTGCTTTGTTTTGTAAAAACTAAGACACACATATACATCTAGAGCCCCTGTTCTGTCTTAGGGCTAAATTTGCATATAAACCATAAAGTATCCAAATGTTTAACCAATATTAAGTATCATAAGAAGGTATATTCCAAGTTATATTATGACACTGACCTACCCAATGAAAGATAACTATTTTAGAAATAAAATAAAACATTTATCTGGGGAATGTAAATATTTTTCAAATGCAAATTAGATATTTACATCAAACACAGGGATGAAATTTTTCTAAAAATTTACAAACCTGTGCAAAAATCTTTACCAGCCGTGAATTGTGTGAGGGTCGAATTTGCAAATACTCTCTCCACCACTGCTTAGCATACACCAGAAATAATCGTTCTTTCTCTGCAGTTTTCTGACGTTCTAAGGCAAGCTTGATTAAAAAAAAAGTTAAATTTCTATAAAATTTCCTAAATTACTAAAACAATCTACTGTTCTCCATTCCTGCTCCCATATTAACCTGAACTATCACCGACTTATTTGCAAACACGTCAACATTTCCTAGATTTTATAACCACTTCAATAATCCATACAATACTCTCTACGTGGCCCTTTCCTGCACAGAACGCAGGTTTTGAAATAATAAAGCAGGTCAATCACCTTCTACCACACTGAAAACCACCTGCCTGAGTATTCTGACTCTGGCCTGGTCTCATTTTCTCTTTCCCACCCACACAAGCCTTTGCTCAAGGCTGTTGCTCCCACTATCTGGAACATATAGGCCCAACTTTGGAATTACTAATACTAATGTTTCTTGCAGTTCAGATATCACTCTACCACAGTCATGTGACCTAAATTGGCCTCCCAGTAACTATTCTAACACATATCACCCTGCAGTAATTTTTCCATTTAACACTTTCTGTCTCTGGCATTTTGTTTACTTACTATCTCCAGACTCCTAAAAAATAAGCTGCTGTTTATCTATAGTTCATAAACCCCTGGGGTCAATTCCCAACTCAAAAACAACAACAAACTTTGAACCCAGACCCTCCTGTTTCAAAACAGCAACAACAAAAAAAAACCCAACAAAATAAATTGTAATTAATTATTTGAACCAGGTGATGGTGACATGCACCTTTAATCCCAGCACTTGAAAGGCAAAGGCAGAGGCAGAGGCAGGAGGATAGATCTCTGAGTTTAAGAACAGCCTGGTCTACAGAGTGCATTCCAGGACAGCCAGGGTACACAGAGAAATCCATTCTTAAAAAAATAAAATAATTTGTTTATATATTATATATCTTTATAAATAATATATACAAACATACATGATAATAATAAAAATTTAAAGGGCTATGGCTATAATTCAGTGGCAGGGTGCTTGTCTACCATGCATAGGGCCCTCAATTCAATCTCTAGAATAGCAAATAGGTAAAATATATTTCTTAAAGTAAAAGAGCAATAAAATTAAGAAATAACAAGACTAAAAAATAACAAGATTCTATTGCCTAGCATGTTGCAAGGTCCTGGGGTTTGATGCCCACTACCATAGAGGGGATGAGTGGAAGAAAGGAAGGAAAAGGAGAGGGAGAAAGTCTAAGGCCATCCAAGACTAAAGTATTGGAGAGTATAAAGTATAAAGTTAAGGAGAATTATTGCACAAGAAAGCAGAGAGCCGCAGCTGCAACCAAAACCCAACAAAACAGAAATCCAACTCAAGGGACTGAGAAATATGTTGATCTTACAAAGTAACTACTGAGACCTGACAGTGGAGTTAGGAGAGTATCGGGGCTGTGCAGCCTTGCCTCAGATCAGCGTATGTATGAATGATTGTCCAACGGGTCCCTGCATAAGGCAAAGCCCATGGAGGCCATCTCTCACTGGGCAAAGACCAGTGGACTGTGGGGCAGCTCAGGACACTGCTGGGTTCACATGGCTTGCAGGCTCTTTTCTCTTTCATTGTGTTGTTGATTCTTTTGGCAGTTCTCAGTTTCACTGTCAGTCACATATGGGACAGTTGTAATTTTCCCTGATAATTCTGTTCTTTCTCAAATGTTCCCCTAAGATTCAGCAGAGGGTTAATGATTCTCAAATTTTGGTATGGGAGGTCCTTCTGTCTATTTGTTACTTTTACTGGTTAATGAATAAAGAAACTGTCTTGGCCTGTGATAGGGCAAAAGAACAGAACTAGGCAGGGAAAACTAAAGTGAATGCTGGGAGAAAGGAGGCAGGGTCAGAGAGAAGCCATGGAGCTGCAGCCAGAGTCAGACATGCTGAAACTTTGCCAGTAAGCCACTGTCATGTGGCAATACACAGATTAATGGAGATGGGTTAATTAATATGTAAGAGTTAGCCAATAAGAAGCTAGAGGTAATGAGCCAAGCAGTGATTTAAATAACACGGTTTCTGTGTGATTATTTTGGGGCTGAGCAGTCGGGGACAAACAAGCGGCCTCTCCCCTCCAACAAAATTCATTATCTTGAATTACTAACTATAATTTCTAACCCTGAGAACTTTTCTGACTCAATAGAGAGAAAAAATACAATCAAAATATAGGATGAATATATCCACATTAACCATACACAGAAGTGTGTGAGTGAATGTGCATAAAATGGTGGAAGAAGACTAGTATGGTGGGATATGAAAAGAGTGCCTTATCAAAGTCTGACTTTTACAGAGACTGAGATAAATAGGACCCTCTTATAGGTCAGGGAACTGTATAAAAGCACATCTTTTTTTTTTTTTTTTGAGATAAGGTTTCTCTGTGTAGCCTTGGCTGTCCTGGAACTTGAACTCAAGAGATCCAAATGCCTCTGCCTCTTGAGTGCTGGGATTAAAGACATGCACCACCATGCACAATATGAAGTCATATCTTACAGATAAGAAAACAATTGCTCGGATTCAAATATTGTTCTCCTTAGAGCAACGTACCCATGGCTATAACCTTTTAACTCTGTATAACTGAAGATAGCTGTCAGCTGGCATAAGTGCTACAAGAGCAGGATGTGCCTACCTCGAAATTTAGTTAAGCTTGCAAAAATGCTGAACTCTAAGTCTAGAATGAGGTTATGCAGGGGATGAGAAAATGTGTTTGGGGAAGCATAAAGGGGAACAAGGGGGCTCTTATGATGACTACAATATAATTCTTAGTAGTCAAAAATAGACACTAATAATAAAACTGTTTATGTAAGCCTGGCGAAACAAGCTCTGTTGAAGTATAAATAAAGCTCAAAGTATTCAAGGCCACTCGTGTGCAATCCATCTGGTGGTCAAACTTTTCCTTGCATCCCTTCCCATTTCAGGACCTGAACTCGAGCCAAGGCTGGATTCCAGCAGGAAAGAAAGTCTCCCCAAGCATTCTACAGAGGATTACACAAAAAACCAAGCTCTCAGTAAATGTCTATGAAATGAGGGTAGCTCAGCAGGCAAAGGTATCTACCCCCAAAAGCCTAATAACCTCAGCTTGACCCCTGGGAAGCACATGGTGGAATGGCAGCACCCACTCCTGAAAGTTATACAGTAGCACAGCACACATTTACCCACCTACTCCCAATGCACAGAAAACACAAGCAAATGCAATAAAACTTTTTAAAATACTGCCCCATGATGCTACTCCTATGTCCTTCAACTTTGTGTCTCTCCTCCATCATACTAACGGTCCTACAGTTTGATCAACCCAGGGTCATGTATATGCTTAGCAAACACTACTACTGCTTCACCAACCCAAGCTTTAAAATCTTTTCCCAACCCTTTTCTGGCAATGTTCTGGTACAAATCTAAACAGGAATGTTATTTTTTTTCCTAAAAAAGCAATACTTTCTAGAGTAAATATTTCCTACAACTAAAGCAAATGTACAAAGAAGAAAAACTGGCTTACCTGTGTGTTCACTACTTCTTGAGATAATGTTTGGTTGAGTGGTGGGTACATTTCAAGTTTTATATTTAAAATTCCCACAGAAACTTTTGATTCTGTGCCTATAAATACAAATAAATATTTAAAATTCTACTATAAAATACAGAACTTTCAAGACTATACCAAAATACTTTAGGAGTGAGGTGTTTTATCACCTAAGTAGAGAGGTAATACTCAACATTACACTTAATAGTTATATTAAAAATGAATCAAAATTCTTAAAATGATATTTATTTTTTACTAAAGCACATACTTTAACATTAAATATATTCTTAGCTTTCTAAAAGCATTTTAAGGAACTTTTCTGACCTCATGGATTTGGAATTCTTAAATTTATATCTTTAAGTACATAATTCCAACTAGATATTACATTAAGTACAAAACCTGAGCAATTGTTAAGAAGCTGTTCTATCTCAATGAAAGTCAGAATGCATTCATATTTTTTATTATATACAGTAATTCCATCTACCCTTTCTTATCACATCATGTTTTCAACCCATGATATATATATATATATATATATATATATATATTCACACACACATATATGACTATTTAGTATTTTTTAAGCAAATTGGCATATACTTATTCCAGGTCATTGTTATGATTACCACATTAGACCTATTTTTGTTGTTTGATTTTGAATTTTTTATTTTACAGTTATGAGTGTTTGCATGAATATCTATTTGTGCACCTTGTACACCTTATGAATGCAGTGCCCTTGAAGGCCAGATCCCTAGGGACTGCAGTTAACTAAAGTTAGTAGTGAGCCACTATGTGGGTGCTGTATATTTAATATGGGTCATCTAGAAAAGCAATCCGTGCTCTCAACCACTGAGTCATCTCTCCAGGCCCAGGCCTATCTATTTTTGAAGACAAAGAACTGGAAATCACTTTTAAAAACAAATTTCATGTGTAAAGAAAACTTTTAAGTCTTTTTATTTAAATACAGATGTATTTTGAGTCTGATTTAAATTTCAAATTACTAAGGCCTTACTGATCAAATTTAGCTTTTCTTTCTTTCCTTTGTTATGTGTGCATACACATTATGTAAATGGCTTTGCCCACTCACATGTGTGGGGACCAGAGGCTGAAGCTGGGTCCCTTCTACTAAATTGCTCTCAGTCTTAGATTTTGAGACAAAGTCTCTCACTGAACCTGGAGCTCACCAATTAGCTAGACTGGCTGGGCAGTGAGCTCCCAGGATCTGCAAGTCTCCGCTGCCATCAAGGGTTGAGGTTACAGATGCATGCAACCATGGACAGCCTTTTATGTGGGTGCCAGGGGTACAAACTCACTTCTTGCCACGAGTGTAGCATCTTGCTCACTGAGCCATCATGCTAGCTCCACGTTCAACTGGGGGCTAAGTTGCAACACCAATGCAATTCCACAATATGGTGTAGATAAAACATTAGTAGGTCTTTGTTTTCTTCATTTTATGAGCTAACAATATTACAAAGTAGGCAGTTAGCAAAACAAGGAAATAATAAGATGATGTACAACCTCTGCCCTGTATTATTCAGTGCTATTGACAATGAACAAGTTATCACTTTTCAAATGTTACTTGTCCACTGTAAGGGACTAGAGGAACATCTACTCATTCATCATTAACCATTGATATGAAGGTGGCACGATGCTATAGCCAATAATCGTAGCATGAGGCAGGCCAACTGTTCTATATAGGAAACTCAAGGACAGCGCAGGATACACTGTGAGATTCCATCCACAATCAAAAACAAAATAACCTGTAACCTCCCCGCAAGAACCACTGTAGTGATGGTGATGTACTGTACTCTGGGGCACACACAAAAGATACTTATGCAAACACATATTCATGTGTTTAAAAAAAACCTAGTTTTTTTTTTAAACCTCATATTTATTTAACAAAAAAAAAATGTTTAAATTCCAAAATTTCTATTCATTTTCCAGTGGAAAAAAAAATTCCTTAGGATAAGCCAGACTGACTCTGAAGAACTATGGCAGCATTATTATTCCTGGTTATTTCCTAAGAAAAGTCACTACTGAAATTCTCATGAAGGCCTGTTTTAAGGTCTCCCTCCTGCAAAGCCCTTCGGATGACATAAAATGTATTTACAAACAATCAGTATTTATAAAAAGCTGAGAGTACAACTAATCATCATACCTACACCCATAAGTTCCACAGTCAGACTGGTCACTCCATTTTCTGAGCCCAAAACTGATCTCCATTCCAGAAAATAGGAAGCCACTAGAGTGGTCTCACCAAATATGTCTGTTTTGATCAGCACCATATGAATTGGATCACTTATTGATAACATTGTTGTTGAATCAGCCATTCTAGTTCCATCACCTAAGAACACAAACCGAAGAAAAAAAATACACTATATTACGTATTACTTAGGAACACAGAATCATTTCACAAGCTGAGGATGTAGCTAAGTGGTAGTGATTGCCTAGCATGCCCAAAGCCTTGAATTCCACACCCAGCACCAAGTGTACATGTGTGCACACATGAGCACTCAGGTACATACACACACACACACTTTTACATACAATGAAATAATTTGGTGATATCTCTAAAACTATGCCAGGATCAGGGGGAAAATACCATGCCATTTCTGTGACTGATGTTTGACAGGACTGACAGAATAGGACGAGTTATTTAGAAGTTATTTAGTTATGTTACTGACAGTAGTCAGTGCTTTCTCACCCATGAAAAGTCTATTCTTCAAAAGAATGTATTATATTATATGCCACTACAAAAGAAAAGGCCATCAGCTAGGTGAGGTGGCACACACCTTCATTCCCAGCACTCTGGAAGTAGAGGTGGGAGAATCTGTGAGTTCAAGACCAGTCAGAGCTACACAGTGAGATCCATCTCAAAAAAAACCATACACACCAAAAAGAGAAACCTAAAAATCCAGGGGGCTGGACAGATGGCTCAGTGGCTAAAAGTACTTGTTCTTGCAGAGGATATTTGTTCAATTCTCAGCATGGACATGGTAGCTCACAACCCTATGTAACTGCAGTTCCAGGGGATCTCATGTTCTCTCCTAGCATCTGTACGCACTGCACAAACATACATACATGCAGGCACAACACCTATACACATAAAAATAAATATTAAAATAAACATATGTCATCATTAGTCCTCAAATTACATTCATTCTTCAACTCCAGAAATTATTACAGTATTATCTATATAAATCTGAAAGATCCAGGGTCCAAGGAGATAGCTCAATGGTTAAAATATATACAGCACAATCAAGAGGACCAGAGTTTAGATCCTCAGAACTCACATAAACACCAAATGTTTGATGCCCCTACCTCTACCTCCCAAGTGCTGGGATTAAAGGTATGTGCCACAACTGCCGAGCCCATTAACAATTTTCTTTTCTTTCTTTCTTTTTTTTTTTTTTTTGGTTTTTCTAGACAGGGTTTCTCTGTGTAACAGTCCTAGCTGTCCTGAAACTAGCTCTGTAGACCAGGCTGGCCTGGAACGCATAGAGATCCACCTGCCTCAGACTCCTGAATTCTGGGATTAAAGGCATGGACTACCCCACCCGGTGTTCATTAACATTTTAGAAAGTGCATACCCCCCCCCACAATACACTTTTTGGTGTGTGCATACATGTATGTGTGTGGGGTATGAATGTGCCACAGCACTTAAATGGAAGTCAAGGGCAACTTGCAGGAATTGGTTCTCTCATTCCACCAAGTGAATTTGGGAACCAAACTCAGACCATCAGGCTTGTACAGCGGAAGCTTTATCTGCTAAAACCATCTTCCCAGCCACCACCCCCCATTAGCATTTTCTCTCTCTTTTCTAGGTTTTTTGGTTTTTCAAGACAGAGTTTCTCTGTGTAGTCCTGGTTGTCCTTGGAACTCTAGACAAGGCTGACCTCGAACTCAAAGATCCACCTGTGTCTCCCTCTCAAGGGCTGGGATTAAATGCTTGCCACTAGGCTGTCCTCCCTATAAAAATGTTAATGGCCTACAGAGTGAGTTCTACAATAGCCAGGTCTACACAGAGAAATACTATACTGAAAAAACAACAAAAACCCAAACAACAACAACAAATTTTTTTATAGGAAGAAATAAGAAAATCACAAAGGACTGGGCTATAGCTCAGTTTGTATAGTTCTTGACTATTATGGCCAAGGTCTTAGGTTTGTCTTAACATCATCAGACAGGCAGACTGCAGTGTGTTCAAGGCCAGCCTGGTCTACATACAAAGTGAGTTCCAGGACAGCAAGAATTGTCAGACAGAGAAAACCTTTAAGGCATCTTTAAAAGGCACTAAATTATTTAAGCAGACTTCTGCAATTTTGATTGCTTTATGGCTTTAGGTTGATGAGTAAAATATATCTAATACATTGATACATTGTATAAACTTTGACTTTTTTAAGATTTATTTGTTTACTATGTATACAGTTTTCTGCCTGCATGCCAGAAGAGGGCACCAGATCTCATTACAGATGGTTGTGAGACACCATGTGGTTGCTGGGAACTGAATTCAGGACCTCTGGAAGAACAGTCAATGCTCTTAACCTCTGAGCCATCTCTCCAGTCCAACTTTGACTTTCTGTTTTGTGTTTTTGAGACATGGTCTCACTACTGTTGCCCAGGCTGGCCTCCAACTTGAAATCCTCCTGACGGAGCTCACCCTGCTGTTTAAAACTCCCAAGTGATAGGAGATTCTAAGCATGAACTACCACAACCAGATTCAAACTTTAAATTACAAAACTGAGTGTGGTGACACACACTTGTAACTCCAGTACTTGAAGGTACAAAAGACTATGTACATGACAGACACGAGCAATTAACTTAAAAAAAAAAAATAACAGCAAAAAAAAGAGAGAAAATTAGTAAATAAGGCAAAAAGCAGGTAAGAGCTCATTTAAATAAAAAATAGCACTGGGGAAAAAAAACAAAACCAAAGACTAGAGATACTTATCTATCATAATTAATCTCTCTCCTCCCTGACCCTACAACGTCTGTCTCGCTATGGAACACATTGATCTGATCGCCTCTGTGCTGAGAGCTGGGATTCAAAGTTGTGCCATCAGGCCGGGTTGACAATCTCTCTATAGCAGAAGCCATTGCAGCTGTTCTTCAACAAAAAGCAAACAAATGTAGCTAGGTATCATTACAGTTCCTTACCTAAACTTTCTCTGTGAACTTCAAGCAAAAAGCCGTCATGGAAATCAGGTTCACAAGCACACGGAACAGGTTTTGAACGAAAGCGCTGGTTCCGATAATGTAAACATAAAGTAAAAGTTGAACAAACTTGTCCTGGTAAAGGCTCCGGTTCTTGCAGATGTTCCAAGAAAGCTTTTCCACCCAAAACCTGAAGGTAAAGATACCTCCGTGTTGGATCAATATTAGCTGCAAAGTGTAGCAACATATGAGGAAACTGCCAATAACTGAATGAATGTGATCAAGACATTAGAAATGTGACAAAAATAAAGACTTTGACATAAATAAATCGCCAAATTTACTATGTAGCAGAATCATTTGTGTTATGCTAAGGAGAAATCTATGATATTCTTTACTGAGTTTATAGTCTCGATATGACTGAGAGAATCAAAGCCAAGGTCAGGTGTATCTTTGCTTTTTAGCTGCTTATTAAGCATATAATCACCTCCACAAACTGAGATCATTATCAACTTAGTAACTGTATTTGTCAAGTAATTATTTCACCACTAAAAAAGCAAGCACATACAGTTTTCATTCTTTCTTTGTTTTGGGGATAGGGTCTCTCTGTGTATCCCTGACTGTTCTGAAACTCACTATATACACCTGGCTGGCTTCAAACTCACAGATATCCACCTGCCTCTGCCTCCCAAATGCTGGAATTGGTATACTACCAGTTCTTATAAAATGTATCATTAAGACATAAGAAATTAATGTTCCTTATTTTGGTTCAACAGTACTATATAGCATATCATATACTTTATACAAAATGGTATCTAAGTTTTAGGTAAACTAATGACAAATTTTAAGTACTTCATTTTGAAAAGAAAAACTTGAAATTTTTTCTATCAAATCCCAAACACTACAGCATGTCCATTACCAACCACAACCAAGTTTATGTTAAAAATATTTATGTATATACATACTTTTTTTTAACGTTGATTGCTTATCAAAAGCAACAGTTTGCTTTGGAGAAGGGAGTTCTTGATCAACACTCTCCTAGAAAAGCAGAGAAAAATACAAATTAGAAAATAAGAATTCTAATTAAGAAGATGGCAGTGGCAAAACAAAACACTATAGGATCAGGCTCCTTCATAAAGAAGAGCAAGAGATTAGATCATACTGCCTCCAAAAGTAAAACCATACAGATTGGAAACAAATCAAAGCCATTTTTTTCCTAGCCTAATTAAAATTAAAATAGCTGCATAAGGGGCTGGAAAGATTGCTCAGAGGTTAAGAGCACTGGCTGCCTGTCCAGAAGTCCTGAGTTCAATTCTCAGCAACCACATTTGGCTCTCAACCATCTATAATGAGATCTGGTGCTTTCTTCTACAGAATACTGTATACATAATAAATAAAAAAAAATAGCTACATAAAAGAGATCTGAGTGGTAAAAGTCTAAAATGAAGGAATTTAATTGTCTTAATTTAAATCTTGCCATTCATAATGTTTTTTTTTTTTTAAGAGTATTTGTTGTTGTAGTTTTATGAGTGGTTTTTTCTATATAGCCCTGGCTGTCCTGGGGGTCTCTATGAAGACCAGACCAGTCTCCAACTGACAGAGATCTGTCTACCTCCTGAGTGCTGGAACTAAAGGTGTGCATCACCAAGCCTGGCCTTAAAAACAAACCGTTACCTTAAACAAGCCTAAACTTCCTTTAAACCCTATATAACATTTGGCTTCCAGGAACAGTGGCATGCGCCATTACTCCCAGCACTTAGGAGGCAGAGGTAGGCGGATCTCTGAGTTCAAGGCCAGCCTTGTCTACTTAGTAGGTTCCAGGATAGTCAGAGTTATATAGTGAGACACTGTCTCAAAAAAAAAAAAGAAAAAAAAATCCAAAAACATTCCACCAGGAACTGATTTTTTAAAAAGTAATATTTGGCCACCTGATGGCCCTACACACCTTTAATTCCAGGACTTGGAAGGCAGAGGCAGGCAGCTCTCCCAGTTTAAGACCAGCCTGGTCTACAGAGCAAGTTCAAAGACAACCAGAATTACAGAGAAACCTTGTCTTGAAAAACAAAACAAAAACAAACAAACAAAAATATAAAAAGTAACATTCATGAAGCAGAGGCTGTTAATAGGTCAGTTTTTATAACAAACCTCAAAACCCAAAAGATGACAGTGTATTAAAGTACCCAATTCTCTAGGGTATGAGTCCATCCTATTTTTAATAGGGTGTTATTCCTGTATTGAGGCCACAGTTTCTCATTACTGCATTTTCAAAATAAGGCCTACTTACTGAGTGCACCAGGATCCATCCCACTACTGACCTACTTGTACGGAGATTTGAGGGGTTTATGTAGTCAGTTCTTTTCTTAAGGAATTTTCTAAGTGTATTTGTTTTAAAAACAGACCTAACCGAATAAATGACAGATCCACAGGGTAACGGGAGGAGTTTCTGCCACTTCAGAGAAAGGATGATGTGTACACCGCCCATCCCATCAGTACTATCCGCCAACTCATGGTGGGCCCACTTAAAACTTAGAAAAGGAGCTGGGCTGTCGTGGCACAGCCTCTAATCCCAGCAATCAGAATCTGACTTCAAGGCTACCCTGGTCTACATAGCAAATTTCAGGACAGCCAGGGGCACACAAAGAAATCCTGCCTGGAAAAACAAAAAGCAACAACAAAACACCCAAAGAAAGGATATTACAGAAGCTCACTCAGTGGTTTAGAGCACTGGTTGCTCTCACAGAGGACCTGGGCTCAATTCCCAACACCCTGAGGGTGGTTCACTCCATTTCTGGGGTAAAGCCCTTTCAGACCACCGTGGACACCAGACTCACATGTGGGAAAAACAACCACACAAACAAGTCTTTTTTAAAAACTAAGAAACCTGGAGGGGCAGTGGTAGCGCATGCCCTTTATCCAGCACACGGAGGCAGGCAGACCTGGTCTATAGATCGAGTTCCAGGACAGCCAGGGCTACACAGATAAACCCTGGCTTGAAAAACAAAAACAAAAAAAAAAAAACCCTGAGAAAAATGGCTATTACTAGACAGAATGAACTTAAGTATTTTTACAAAAGAAGAGCCCCAAGTATGGGCCCTCTAAGCAAATATTAATACTTTCAATGTGTTTGCCTAGAAAACTACTCACAGGCACAAAGTTAAGTTCTTTCATTACATCATCAATGATTCCTCGACGTCTAAGAGCTTTGATCAGATCTTCTGTTGATAAATGTTGTTGATCAGGTGCCAATTCTTCTCGTATAGTCTCGGCAAGAATTTCTCTGATTCTGCCATGAACATCCATCTGTGGAAAGAACACACATTACAATTTACAGCATTATAAAGCAGTTAAATACACTTCTAGAGTTTGAGGCTTCTAAAACTACCGGCAAATGCCCCAATAAAAGCAAGCTCTTAAGATGTGAAACTTTTGAGCAAAATATTACAAGCAATCTGAACCGGTTATAAACTAACTTTATTGCTGGTTGCCCACAAATAATTCAATGAAAACAAATCTTTAGAAAAGGAGTGGAGATGCAGAAGCTGAAGAACACAAACCTGGAAGGAGGCAGAACCAAAAGCGACCGCTTATTCAACTTGCAACTCTAAACTTATTTGCCACTCTGTTTCCTTGCCTGTACGATGGAAAAGCGAGCCTGTCTTGAGGATTCGACAAAAGAAGCTAGCGACTCGGCACACAGCCTGGCGCACGAACGCACCATAAAGAGGCTTTATTACTTCAGCTTACAGGCAGCCGCCGAGCGCCGCTGGCTGAAACTCGCGCTTCTTTCTCCCCGAAGCCCCGAGTGAGGTAAATGAGTTCGCTGTCACTCGTTTGAGTGCCACGTCTCCCACAGCTTCTTATCGCAGAGTGGGGGGTTCCTGCCTTAAAGTAACCTGACTTCTCGGCTCTCCATGAATTTGAGGACACCACCAGCCATCGCCTCCGTTTCACAGCCGGTCCACACGCCGGCTGCAGAGCCCTCAGCGCTCCCTGCGCGTCTCCCACCCGGCGGATGCTAGCCCGCCCAGGCCGGGTCCACTGCCCTAGCTCGGGTCCCCACCGAGCGCCCGGAACCGAGCTCGGGGCCGGTCCGCCCGCGCTCCTCACCTTGCTCAGCTGCTGGTGGATGAGCTGCTTCAGCTCCGAGGCTTTCTCGGGAGGCAGCGACATGCCGACTCTGGTGCCTCGCGGCCGCCTCAGACAATGCAACCGCGGAGCCCGTCGTCCCGAACACTTAGCATCAGTGGCGGGCGGAGCACAAAGCGGCGCGGCGGCGCGATCGCGTCAGACCGGGCAGGGCGGGAACCCGGCTGCCGGGGCGGCACAACGAACTGTTTTCAAACGGTGCGGACTGACAGACGCCGGGGTTGTCCTCCGAGCTGCCTGATTGGCTCCGTCCACCGTGCCGCCGCCTCAGGGATTCCCCGCCCCCACGCGCGGTCCCCACGTCCTCGTGTGTCGGACCCCACCTGCGGCCCGGGAAGGGCAGCCGGCCGCGCGCTGGAGGCCTCTTTCCGCGCTGCGCTCAGGCAGAGCGCCGGCCGCCCGAAGGACTCGAAGGACCCCGGCCGGTCACGTGTTCCGCCGCCTGCGCTCCGGAGCAGACCTCCTTTTCCAGGTCCGTGCCGGTGCTATTCTCCCGCCCATCGCAGTCATGTTCGTTCCGTGCGGGGAGTCGGTCCCCGACCTAACGAACTTCACACTCCTGATGGTGAGTCTCCACTTGAGTTTGGCGCTGTCGCCATCCCGACCCGGGAAACGCCACCTGATCTTAGGAGAACCAGGCTCTTGTTGCTGCTTCTGGAGGTTGTCGCTGTCAGCGCCATCAAAACTTGTCTGCTAGCTGTAGCTTTCGTTGCCTGTCGACTGTAATGTTTGTAGATTGCAGATTGTACATAAGTAGCGCGAGGGAAATCCTTAAATTTTACCCGTGAAAGTCTCTTTTTTCAGGTAGTTTGGGTCAGTACTGATCTAGGCCATCAATTGCAGTAACTACCTTAGCTAACGGGCAGTTGTAGAATTGTCCTGGATTAGTCATTTTTGACACGCATTCTGTTACAGTGACTGTTAGAAGAGATGCTTGTCGTCGAAGTTTACAATGTAGTTAGAAACACATGTACATCAGTAAAAGCAATAAATAAGACAGAAGGTTGTAAAAGATACAGAAATGAGATCATGGACCGGAGGTCCGGCCGAGAGTGTTTTGAACAAGCCTGTATTCACAGCACTCCAAGAGTGAGGCTGGGAGGCATCTACGGAACATCCTGAAGGAGGGTGACCTTTCCTCAATAAATAAGCAAACCAACCAGAACAACAAAAATTGAGAGTTAAGGGGCTAGAGAAATGGCTCACTTATTAGGACCTGTAGGGTTCTTGCAGAGAATGGAGTTCAGTTACAGGCTCACAGTGGCCTATAACTGCAACTCTAGGGGCCCTGACACTCTTGGGGCTCCCTCGGGTAGCTGCACTCACATGTGTATGTACTCACAGACAGACACATTATTTAAAAATGTTTTTAAGGGACTGGAGAGATGACTCAGAGGTTAAGAATATTGCCTGCTCTTCCAAAGGTCCTGAGTTCAATTCCCAGCAACCACATGGTGGCTCACAACCATCTGTAATGAGGTCTGGTGCCCTCTTCTGGCCTGCAGGCATACACGCCGACAGAATATTGTGTACATAATAAATAAATATTTTTTAAAAATTAATTTTAAAAATGTTTTTAAATTTTAAAACATTGACAGGAGAAGCACAAGGGGCTTTTGATCTCTTAGACAAATCACTGGTCAAAAAGATGGGGCTAGGGGTACCCTGAAAAATGGATGCCTTTTAGCTAAAACCAAGGCACATATGCCTAGAAAACTGCAAAGAATTTAGAGTGCCATGTGGAGAGAGTAGGCTTGAGGCCCAGTGACCTGGAAGGGACCAGAAGAGAATGTAGTGTTTGCTATAAAAAGAGAGAGAGATCTCTTATGTTTCAATCAAGTAAGGCTTTATAAAGGTTCATTTGGGAGTGGCACCATTAGTAGGTGGTGGGGGGAGTAAGCAAGTTACTAATGAAATGGTGAAGAATGCTGTTTTCTGGGTGGTCAGATAACTAGGAGAAGAGGAGGTAAAGTTGGGTCCTCATCCTGTGGGTCAAGTCCCACCCCTTTTTGGTGTTGAACGGCCCTTTCACAGGGGTCGCCTAAGGTTATCTGAAAACACAGACGTTTATGTGACGATTCATAACAGTAACCAAATTACAAAGTAGCAGTGAAAATGATTTTAAGGCACAACATGAGGAATGGTGTAGAGGGGTGGCGGGTTGAGAACCATTGAGGTCTTGGAGATAAAGTTCCTGCCTGCACTGCAGCGGACAACTGCTGGAGCATTTTAGCTCTCAAGAGGCCTGAGAAGTGTGGCCGTGAAGGTCCTGTGGCATCAGGAGTACACTTTTTTTTTTTCAATTTTAAGAATAAAAATACTATTGGGGTGGTGGTGGCACAGCATTCAAAAGGCAGATCTCTGAGTTCACGGTCAGCCTGTTCTATGTGTTGAGTTCCAGGGCTAAACACAGAGACCCTGTCTCAAAAAACCAAAGAAAATTTTTTTGAAAGTTAAAAGGAGGGAGGGCTGGAGAGATGGCTCAGTGGTTAAGAGCACTGACTGCTCTTCTAGAGGACCTGAGTTCAGTTCCCAGCAACCACATGGCGGCTCACAAATGTCTGTGATTCTAGTTACAAAGGACCTGACTCTGGTGGCAAAACATCAATGCTCATAAATTAAAAATAAGTTTGCAAAGGAATAAAAGTACTATAGTATGTTTATATACCAGTGGGCGTAATCCAATAGTATAAGACTGATGGTTGTACCCAAAAGTAGAAAAATCCTTGAGGGAATTACAGGAAGTAACCAGGAATCTGGGTCAAAATACCAGTGAGAGTGGAAAAGTAACCAGGGAACACTGCCATTCAAAAGAACGCAGTGGCTGAAAGGGTGAAGAAAATAGGGAGCCCGTGGACTGAAGAAGGATCACAGCTGTGTTCCTTGCCTTGGGACACGTACATAGACTTATCTATGTTTAAAAATATAACAAGCAGCTTCAGAAAATGGCTCAGTGAGAGCTCTTATAGCTTAACCTTGAGGATCTTGCACCACTGGCACTCATACAAAAACTGTGGCCTTGTTGGCCTGTAACCCCAACACCATGGAAGGCAGAGATAAGAAGGATCACTGAGCCTTCCTGGTCACCAGCCTAGCTCTGGGTTCACTCAGAGATCCTATCTCAAGGCACCAAGACAGTAACAGAGCAGGATACCCAAACCCAACATTATCCACTTGCCTCCATGCATGTGTCTACAAGCACCTGTGCCCACACACCAGGCAGCTACACTTACACACATGTGCATATGCCACACAAAAGATATTTTTGGTGGTAAATAAAATTATTTGCATATTACATTACTAGGTATAGTTAGTAAAGGAAAAGAAAGAAAATCCCTGGTTGATGCAAACAAGTAAATAATATTATTCTTTTGTGAAATACAAAACAGAAGTTTGGGCAGAAATTTAGCTTTCTATGTGCTTAGTTGAGTGGCCTGTGCCATAACAACATGGTGTGTCCAGTAGATTAGAGTTCAGAAAACTTGTGTGGTAAAGGTAAATATTTGGCACTTTGAAGCCGTGGAGCAGGGAGAGAGAGAGAGTTTAATGTGGGGATACAATCATTCCAACCTCTGGAGTAAATAGTGTAGCAGGCTTAACTGAAAGAAGACTCAAGACTTGGTTGTTGTTTATAACTCAGCTCTTCTCCTTGCTTTTTCCCTACCTTGAAAATACTGTGGCTTTCCCCTTTACCTTCTTCATGAAGTCTGTAGCCTTTTGTCACCTAGAGTAAGCCTCTTCTTGATCACCCTACTGAAAACAGCACACACTGTATTCTTTCATGACACTGCTGTATGTATAACTGCTTATCACAAACCCCTTCCTTAGTAGAATGGAAGCTCTACAAGGGCAGAAAGTTTGTTGGTTTGTTTACTTTGTAAAAGAATCGGTGTCTTGCTGTGTGCCTAAGCATAAGCATTCAGTACTCTTGCTATCTCAACTTAAAAGTGCTGCTAATTTTGGTGGTTCATAGAGCATATCTTTTTTATTTCAGCCGGCAGTATCCGTTGGAAATGTTGGCCAGCTTGCAATCGATCTTATTATTTCTACACTGAACATGTCTAAGATTGGTTATTTCTATACTGATTGCCTGGTGCCAATGGTTGGAAACAACCCTTACGCAACTGAAGAAGAAAATTCAAATGAACTCAGTATAAATACTGAAGGTATGTCTATGGCATTTTTTTCTATGTAGAGTATTTAGTTATTTGAGATACAATCTCACTATATAGCATAGGCTTTTCTGGAACTCCTGGCCCTTCTGTGAATGAACATGTCCAGCATGAGTTCTTTTAAACTAGGAATAGACTCTAAGGAACAAAATACATTGACACTTAAAATACTATGGTGAAACTCACTGCTCTGCTAATCTAAAACATGAATTAGAGGCTGGAGAAATGGCTCAGTGGTAAGAATACTTGCTACTCTTCCAGAGGACCTGAATGTAGTTCCCAGCACCCATGCCAGACTACTCAGAACCACCTATAACTCCAGCTGTGGAGGATCTGATAGATTAGGGTCTCCACGGGGACTGTGTGTGTGTGTGTGTGTGTATGTGTGTTTGTGTGCGTGCATGTGCGTGTACAACTAAATAAAAATCATATAACTATATAAGGGTTTTGTTTTATTCTCTGGATTTTTTTCTGGTGGGGGGGGCAGGTATTCTCTGTGTAGCCCTGGCTATCCTAGAATCACTCTGTAGCCCACGCTGGCCTCGAGCTCACCGAGATCCGCCTGGCTCTGCCTCCTGAGTGCTGGGATTAAAGGCATGCGCCACCATCCAGCAAATTTCTTGACTTTAAAAATTAAAATTAGACTATAAACCAGGCTTGCTGGCATACTTCTGTACTCCAGCTACATAGTAGGTGAAACAGATGATCACTTCAACAGAATTCAAGCAAACCTGGGCACATTGTAAGACTTGTTTCAAAACAGTAAAGTAAAACATCAGGAGCTAAAGGACAATAGTTGGAAAAGGCGTAGCACTTAGAGCCTGTGTGTTTTGATCACTCTTCATTTCATTCATTGAGGTAGAGTCAAGTATACCCAGAGTCCAATGGTACAGCTAGTCTGGCTAGCCAGTTTGCTGCAGGGATCCCTTGTCTTCCTTCACCTTTGGTGAGCCGCCATGTCCACCCTGACTGTATAATACATGGTGTATCAGTCAGGGTTTCTTCAACAGAGCTGATAAAATGCATATATAATATAATATTAGAGTGGCTGACAGGCTGGGCTTTGGCTGGTCCAAAAATGACTGGTTCTAAAAGGCCAAGAATCCAGGAGTTATTCAATCGGTGAAGTTAGACGCTTCAGCTGGTTTTCAGTCTATATTGGAATCCTGAAGAAGTAGGTTCTTTTTGTTTTTGTTGTTTGTTTTTTGAGACAGGATATCTCTTTGTAGTCCTGACTGTCCTGGAACTCACTCAGTTGACCGGGCTGACCTGGAACTCACAGGTCCGCCTCCTTTTGCCTCACTGCCTGGCAAAGAAGTAGTTTCTAATGCCAGCAAAGGAATACCTCAGCAACAGGATAGATTAACTTACCAGCTAAAGTGAGTGAGGGCAAACAGGCAGAAAGCAAGAGCTTCCTTTTCCATGTTGTTTTACATGAGCTGCCACCAGAAGGTGCTACCCAGGTTTAGGGAGGATCTTCCTATCTCAGATGACCCAGTCAAGAAAATCCCTCACAGGTATATTTTAGTTGGTTCCAGATGGAGTCAGGTTGACAAACAATGCTAACCATCACATGTGGGTTCTAGGGATCCGAACTCTGGTCTTCACACTTGTACACTAGTTCTAAAGCTTTTATTTTAACTGTTGAAAATATTTAAGTGCAAAAGCTGTTGTACTCAAATGTTACTTATCATACTAATAATTTCAACTTAGCAATTTCTTCATTGTAGCCTGTCCTGTGATTTCCTTTCTTCTCCTTGTAGTATATGCATTACCTTCACGGAAGCTAGTGGTTCTTCAGCTAAGATCCATTTTCATTAAGGTTGGTATATTTACTTTTTTAAATTCATTAGAGTATAGAGACAAAACACAAAGTCAAAGAGGCATTAAAAATCAAGACATAGAATCATTTCTCCTGTGTTTTTATGTACACTTAGGAAAGATCTGATTTGATAAAAGTTTTGTAATATTTCAGTTTTGTTACCATCATTTAATTTTTATACTGGAAGGAATTGTGACTTACAAGTTTTTATTACATTCTCAATTTGGGTAGCACTGCAGAAAAATTTTGGCATTGAATTGTTTATCAAAACTCAATTTTACAAAACTATTGTCATCACTCAAGCTTCTGTTTGACCCTGCTCCCACCACCTCCATAAACACTTACCGTCTGCGTCCAGCAGTAATGCCAGCCATCTAAACCAGGTCACACCGCAGCTTGTCCTCCTTGAAGCCCTCAGTGCCTGGAGCATCTAAATGGAGCCTGCTTGTTTGTTTCCCGGCCACCCAGACCCGAATAATAACACAGAAACTATTTAATTACAACAGTGTTTGTCCAGTGGCTTAGGCTTCTTGTTAACTAACATTTGCATCTTAAATTAACCCATTTCTATTGCTCTGTGTATCACACAAGGCTGTGGCCTCCTGGAAAGGTTCTGGGGTGTTTGTGTCCTTCAGCAGCTACATGGCTTCTCCCTGACTCTGGCCTTCTCTTCTCCTCTATCTCTGCTTGGAATTCTCACCCTGCTCTATTCTGGTCTGCCATAGGCCCAAAGCAGCTTCTTTATTAACCAATGGTAATAAAACATATTTATAGCATACAGAGGGGAATCCTGCATCACTCCCTTTTTCTGTCTAAGTAAAAAGAAGATTTTGACTTTAACATAGTAAAATTACATATAACAAAACAGGTATCAAGCAAGAATTATAGTTATAATATTTATATCTACTTTATCTTTCATCACAACAAAGAAAAACTATAACTATCTGTCTTCCTCTCCATCAAAGACCCCAAAATATTACCTAAGTTAACAGGAAGTGCATTGTAAGCAACTTTCAAAACTCTAGAATTTACAGAAACATCCCACTGCCTAGACAGTCACCCAAAGTCCTTCTGTAACATTGGGGCATCCATCTTCAGCCTATAGACTCATAGTATCCAGCAGACTTTCCATGAAACAGGAAATTTGAAAGACTAGTTTGCCTCTACTGGCAGTTTGTCAGTCACTTTCTTCTGTATCCTGCAGAATGTCTGGCAGATTCTTTCATGAAGCAGGAACCCTGAAGGACTGTCTCACCTTTAGGCAAGTTCAGCGGTCATTTTCCTGTGGGTCCTGCATGTCCAGTTCATACAATATACCATCAAGCAGTCCAAGCAAGAGCAGTTTCTTGCCAAAGTGGCTAACAAACTCCTAAGAAGCCTCTTCAATGCCCATCATCCTCCTGAAGTAGATTGATGCTGCCAGGAGCACTAATCTCATTGTCATGAAAAGTTCTCAATTCTTAAAACATTTTAAATGCTATATTCTGTTAGTTGTTGAAAGGTTTGTAGAATACTTATCCATCTGAATATCTAGAAGACCTAACTAACATGACTATAAGCTTGACTATTATAGATGACTATCTATTAACCTGTATTTCTTAATTATACATTACATTTTTAAATGAGCTGCACAAACACAATACCTTAATCAAGAGCAGAAATTTACATATAACAAAATTGACCGTAAATGTGTATTAATAAACCAAGATCCATACCAGTGCAAAGTGTTCATCTCTATAGCACTCGGGCTTTCCGTCCCTCAAAATTAATTCACAGTCCTCTACAAGGACCTATGAGACTCTATATATCTATGTATTCTCTGTAGGTACACATAGCAAGAGATTGTCATAAGAGCATTGCTGTCTGGGTGGTGGTGTACTTAATAACCAACTACAATAGATTAAAGAGAAGGGAAGTTTTCCTTAGGATAGAGATCTACATTCTTCACAATTTATTTTATGATTATAAAGATACTTTAAGCCATTGATCTTTGCCCTTTTCAATTTAAAAGAAGTAAGTGGATTTGAGGGTACTGATCATTTTAGTGTCAGTAAAGTCATATTATTATCACGTGAAGTTGATAGGTAAATGGTTACATAGGTTATTTTTATACTCAGATCTCAATTTCTTATTTTCTTTCTACTGTCTCAATGGCTTACAAAGTATAAATCCAAGTCATTCTGTGAGAAGTTGCTGGCCTGGGTGAAAAGTAGCAGCTGTGCCAGGATTATTGTTCTTTCAAGCAGCCACTCATATCCCCGTAGTGATGCACAACTTCGAAGGTATGTGCTTGCCATCGAATGATTTATACGATGTTCATTTGTTTATTTAAAATTTAAAGACCAGTTATATCCTTTCCGAACTGGAATTTAGAGAGAAGAAGGTAAAAGAAAGGTAAGAAAAGGGTAGATCCTTTAGCTTCTCTGTGACTAGTACAGCTGGGTATAAGGAAGATAGCTTCTCACAGCACGAGGATCAAACCAAGGTCTTGTGCATAGCAAACACTCTGTCACTGAGGGAACTATCCTCCCAGCCCCTAAATTAACTAGAAACATTTGAAAGATTATTTCTCTATATTGCAATTATTTATTTTTGTAGAAATCATTTTGGTACCTTAGTATGCCAGTAAATTCATGTGTTTGTACTGGGTGAGTAGGTGTGGATCAAATCCAGGTTGTATGGGTATGGGGTGTGTGTGTGTGTGTGTGTGTGTGTGTGTGTGTGTGTATGCACAAACCTGTATGTGTGTGTATATATATATATATATATATAGAGAGAGAGAGAGAGAGAGAGAGAGAGAGAGAGAGAGAGAGAG